>CM038794.1:220749673-221349673 GCA_021764765.1 Vicia sativa | reverse complement strand
GAAGAAGAGTAGCAACGGTAACAGAATTCGGCATAGCCTTTCCACTCATATGCATTGTCCTAAACACTTTCATGACATCAGCATCATGCTTACTAGACCCTGAAAACCCAGACAAAACAATGTTCCAAATGACAGGATCACAATGACCAAGCTGATCAAACATCTTGTGACAATCATCAAGCATGCCACATTTGGCATACAAGTTAAGCAATGCTTTACCAGTAACATGGCAAGAAACATGACCTTGTTTTAAAACATAACTATGCAGACATTTTCCCAAGTTGGCAGCCAAAAGGGCTGAACAAGACTTGAGAACTGCAGCAAGGACTTGGTGATCTGGTTTAAAAGCTGCACAATCCTTCAAGCAATGATGGAAAAAGGACAAAGCTTCGTTGTGCCTGGAATCCACACATAAGCTCTTAATGATGGAAGCCCATGTCTTGAAACTGTGCTGAAGCATGCCCACGAGAATCTAGCAATGGGACTTCAATTTATACTGCCATATTAAAATACAACAGGTGGAATGCTGCGAAAAAGCTTCAAAATTTGAGCTTTCAGTTCCTTCTTTCTTGTATGAGAAAAAGGGTGAGAATATTATTGGATGGCATTTTCACAAACAGTGGGTGTGCTATATGAAAAAGACCAGGTGATGAATTTCAATGCGTTGGTTGAAGCTGTTCAATGGGCTAACTGAGTTGAGCTATGCGTACGCCGACCATGTAGCACGTCGCCACTTAAACGGTTTCGTAGCCGGGAAAATGACGAGCGGTGGCATCGCTGGGAATAGATTGAATGAAAAAAATGGAGTGGGAACACATTTAAACCCGTGCGCAGTCACACCCACGCCCTTAAAACTAAAATAATCAAGTAATTGATTTTGGTGTGCTTGTATTTTTTATTTATTTGAGTATCTATATCTCATATTCAACCCCTCATCATTGCCGATATTTTCAAGCTTCAATTTTAAACTTATCTATGTGTTTGACAGTTGACTCGTTTGTATCACAGTTACTATCAAAATAAACACACATAAAAATAGAAAATTAACTTTTGATTCTGTTCGTCTAACAATAAAAAAAAAAAATTTAGTTTATACATAACATTTTTCTGCAAAAAGAATAGATTAATGTAGAGAATGATGGTTGAAATGAATAAATTTTATGTCTTTGAATTCTTTATGATATAACGAACTATAAAAATAATGATTTGGAGTAGAAAATAGATTGAGAATGATAAGAGATTTTAATGAAAAAAGAATAAATGATGGTGATCAAACATGATCATACTAGTTACTGTTTTAAGTGACATTCATCGTTCATTAAATCAGAATTATACTTCCGTTTATATATGAAATATCAAGGTGGTAACAAAATTCAATCTCTCCACTAATAAAATCAAAAGTAAAATTATGATTTAAAATCGAAAGTATACTTTCAATACTATTTTTTACATTTTGAAATATAAAATCACATTTAATATATTTTGTGTAAAATATGACTAATCAAAAATACATTTTCGATTTCTCAACATGCAAATTCAATAGAATGTACATTTTTCATATATGGGTGGGGTAAGAAATTTTCTAAAATTAAGTGTATTGTTATTATGAAGTTATAGCTGTTGATGTTGGGTTATGGTTATTATGTACTTTTTGGGTTTGAATGAAGACACGAGTTTAAAGTGATGAATGTCTTTCAATAAATAAGTTTTAAGTTGAAGATGACAGAAAAAACTTAATACACATAAACTAACATTAATATTTAATTTTATAAATAATTAATCATATTTTTTTATTAATTAAAAAATAAAAATAAGTATTTTCTCTTTGTAATCACAATCACTCTATGATATAAATTTAAATAAATTAAATTAAATTTTAAATAAATTAAATATTTTTCTAATTTATTAGTTATTTGTAATAATAAGGATTTATATTTGTATACATCTAATTTTTTCAATAAATTTTTTTTGGTATTTCTTAAACATTTCAGGATTTCAGAATTTTTAAAAATAAATTAGTAATATAATGATTTGTCATGGGTTTTATAATAAGAGATTAATAATAAAATATTTGGCATGTGATTTATAATAAAAGATTAATTGTTATGCGTTACAATATTGTTCTTGTTATGAGGCGGTTTCAAATGTGACCATTGATTTAAAAGTAAATCTTAATCTTAAGGGCTAAGAATAACATCCTGGAGTTTGAAAAACAAAGTCTACTCGATCTTAATCCAATAGCATCGGTGGGAGGTTACGTGGCAACCTTTATTTGCGTCACTTTGCAAACAAATTGTTTCTCTCACTCACTAGGCCACTAGCAACGCAAACCCTTTCCTTCTTTATTAATATCACCTTATACATCCCAAAAAGCATCAACTACAACCACACCGTCTTCAAATCTTCGATTCCATCGCTCTCTCTGTCTGCCCAACATGGCGCCGCCAACGGCAGTAGTTGATGGCGGAGGCGCCGCACCAGCACCGCAAGGGAGACAACAAGCCGGCGGAGGCTTTAGCTTCACCGGAATCATTCGTATGGTCGTTTTCTGGTATTTCGCTTCCAAATTCTTTTCTCCTGCTAAAAAACCGTCCGAGCCTTCCGCTCTCGTCTCTAACCTCTTCCACAAAGGCCAGCCGATGGTACACCCTCTCTCTCTCTCTCTCTTCTATTGCATGATCGATCCCGAATTAATCATATTTATTCATTCAGATTTCGATGCATTCAATTAGGTTAACTTACGTTAATGATGCATTTAGGTTTTAATTTTTTATTATTCAATTAAAGTTTCATATTAATGATACTGTTTCGTTCTCGATCAGGATATGTGGCTTTATCTTACTGAGAATGAGAAGTTCAATGAATTTGGTAGTGAAACTGCTCTTGTATGGCATGAAACTAATATTCCCTATGCAGTTTGGGTACCTGAGAGTACCAGGACTCTTACTTTGAACTTTCCCTCAACTGAGGTATGGCTTTTTTAAATTGTTACTCTGCTACTTATGTGTGGTTTATTTACTACTTGTTTGTTGAACTAGTTATTTCTTCTTTTCTTTCTACAGTCTTTGAAGCACAATGGGAGTCTATATGCTCATGTTTTCTTTGCACAATCTGGATATTCGCCGGACCCTAGTGATCCTGAATACCAGCCTCAAGCGGCATTTGGAAGGACACTTCGTATGCTTATTCTTTCTTAATAACACTTTTAATATTAAATATGTATAACTATAGTTAAGTTATTTACAAAATACCTTTCTTTTTATGGGCTTCAGCTGTTGTGGTATATTCGCCAAAGTCAAGAGCAGATAAAAAGAAGAGTCTGTTGGGAGGTGTAGCGGATTCAAGTGAGCCTCAAGTAACACCCGAGGTTTGTTATTTGCTTCCATACTTTTGTAATCAGCTATTTAATAACTTTTTATGATATTACTTTGGGTTGATCAATAGCTATTGAATTATCCTTCATCTCATTTATACACATAATAACATGTGCTTTTATGGGTATTCTTCAAACCGTACTACAGTTTTTAAATCCAATAGTTATGCCTATAGTAATTGTAAGTCTTCATCTATCAATCACTATTCAATTATCCTTCGTCTCATTTATACTCATAACAAGTGCTCTTATGGGTATTCTTCGCACATGCTAAAGGAACCTCAGCCATGAGTATCATTATCATATGTTTTATACAAATGTTACTTCCCAGACTTTCTCTCTGATGGCCTCTATGCAAACTGGTACTACAGTGATCTTACCATATGTGAGAGATAACACCTTTTTTTTTTTAAGGAAATGCGTTTTTATTTTTCATTTATGAAAATAGACACTTGTTGAAAAATAGACAGTGGTTGAGAGGCAAAACATGTACACTTGTTGAGAGTTGCAAAACACGGACATTTAACTTATAAATAACAAAGGCCAGCGTATGTCATCTCATCAAGGATGTATATGCTAGAATATTTATGTGAGGTGGGCAATTTAATTCATTCAAAATGGAAAATTGGTCAGCCCCCTTCCCCCTTTTTGGCCTGCGAGCTGAGAGTATAGTTTAGTATTCGTACTTATCAGGCTTCAGATCTGCTTTTAGCAGTTTCGATAATGATTGAAATATGATTCCGAAATCTTATTCCTACTTCCAAAGGGCCTAGAAGAGGTTACCCCATAGGTCTAATCATTATGCTTTGAATAGGTATTTGAGCAAGGAACTACTCACACCAGTCCACAGTTTTTTTATTAGAATGTATTGTTTATCTATATCATTGTTGCTGCTGTTACATTATGTCTGTATCAATAATGTTCTAATTATTTAATTGGTCAGTGTTCAATGCTTGCCACCAAGATATGTTACTTGTTTCACTATGGTCTCAGTATTGATCTCTTTTGGTTGTACTAGGTTGTTGATGATACCGAAGATGATTCTAAAGATGATGCTCCTGTGGAGTGGCTTGCGTATTGGAAACCAAATATAACAATAAACTTGATTGCCGACTTCACTCAGTATGGTTCTTGGAATTCATTATTTATTTTTATCTATATATGCTCTGGTTTTTGGCCAGTCATAATTTCCCTTCAGTTAGTAACTGCTAATTTATATCAAATTTATACCAGAGATAAAAGAAACTTTTATATTTAGTTTTGCAATAATTGAGATCGTTTTAAGTTGAAATGTTTAGCTACCTTACTCATAATGATTTTTTTTCTTCTCCCTTTCTCTTGCTTTATTTTTGGGATGAATGAGGCTTCTAACTTTCTACAATGAATGGTGGACGTGCAGAAGATTTATTTGGTTAATCATGGTTGAGAGTCCCACATTAGATTTTAGATGTGATATTGTCGAACACATTTAAAATCATCTAAGTTTTTATGTTGCCAACCCACTTAATATTCTTTCAAACCTTGCTAATTTTATACTTTTGCTGTTTACAGGTATCCAAATACAGGCATACCTCCTAACATCGCTCCACGTATCCTTTCTATTAACATTGTTTGCCTTTAGTCACTTCTTTTTTAGCCTTTTTATTGTAGTTTCTTGGCATTGGTATCAGGATGTATTTAGCTTTAGAATAATATTGTTATTAGGCTTTTATATTGGTCTAACTCATCCTTAGTTCTTTACTAACCGGTTTGTAAGATGATGAGTATCACTATTTGTAAACTCTTTTCGTGTTTTATCTATTTTCATTGTGGGATTTGGATTTTTCCCAGCACACCCTCTTGCACCCAACACTATTGGGCCCGGTGTGTGTATAATTTGGTAGGCGACCTAACTCAATCTTACAAAACTGGCATGTAAGGTGAGTGTTAATCGTTATAAACTCTTTTCAGGCCTTATCTATTTTCGATGTTGGACTTGGGGCGTTTCCCAATAATAACGGTCCTTTTATGCAAGGTTAATGTTGAGAAATGGAGAACTTATCTAGCTCTGACATATTCCTTTATTGTGCGAGTCGGTGATATATCTTTTGTTTTATATTTTGGACAAGTGTCTTTTTTGATCTTACAATGTGTTGACAACGATTCACTGCTGTATTCGTGCGAGTCTCATATATGTTAGTTCCCTTAACTTTGATGATCAGACTTGAACATTGATCCTATCACTGGGAACTACTATCCAACCATTTACTTCAATGAGTTCTGGTTACTGCGGGATAAGTTAATAACTTTGAATGAGACAGTTACTGAACTGACACTTCATCTAGAAGTTGGTCCTATTAGCATGACGAAGTGGCAATTATTCATGCAAGTTGATCAGTCCTTTCAGATTCACCGTAGTTACGGAAGTATGATTGAAGGGGAGGCTGATGAACTTAAGGTCTGTTCCTCTTACAGAAATTAAGATTAAATTTGTTAAGAATTGACATAATATTTTCAAATATATGAGAGATGGTTAATTTATCTTCTGTTCCACATTGTTTATTGTTTAATTATTGGTTGGTACAAAAAAGATATTAACTTAATTAGAGATATTTTTGAAAAAAAATAAAACTCATGCAGTTGAAATGCGAAGGTGATTTTATTGAAAAGACAAGCATTTTTTATAGGTTCTTTTTTTTTTGTTGGTATATTCTTAAATAAATCTTCTTATAGTTCTACATTACATTGAATGCACACCAGCTCTGGGTACTTCTTATCATACCCTACCAGAGTTTCACCTTGCTTATCTGTACTAAGCTATTTTATTGGATTTATCTCTTGGTAGCCTGGAAGAGTGATTTTCTTTTAGTTAAACACATGAGGCCTTGATACCCTAAAAGATTTTAAGATAGAATTTCAAATTATAAGAATCTCATGATTTTTGTGTATAACTCACCCACTCGATTAATTAGGAGGTGCCTTGTTTTTCTAATTGTCTGACGATTTGATTTTTTTTTATTATTGTTTCAGAGGGTATTCTTGGAAGGAAACCCTTATCTCCTAGGAATTACCATGGTCGTCTCTCTTCTTCATTCAGTATTTGACTTTCTGGCTTTTAAGAATGGTAAGTTATTTTGCATGACAATTTTTAGGACAGTAGCTCTGACAAGAAAATCCTTATTGATATGATTAGAAGATAGATTATAATCTAATGATTTTCTTTCTGCCCAGACATTCAATTTTGGAACAAAAATAAGTCCATGGAAGGACTCTCTGCGAAGACTGTTGTTGTGAGCTTTATTTGTCAGCTCATCATCTTCCTTTATCTGCTTGACAATGACACTTCTTGGATGATTCTTCTAAGCTCTGGAGTTGGTTTGATTATCGAGTTCTGGAAAATTGGAAAAGCCATGCACATAGAGGTAATATTTGTGATCTTTTAGCCTTTTTTAAAAGTGCATAAACTACTCCCTCTGTAACAAATTATAGGCAACAAAAAATCAAAATTTCACTATTAGTAGAAATGATTGCTCACATTAATTAATGATAATTTCCATTAAAAAATATTTTTTTATACCTAAAATGCCCTCCTGTGTCATTGTTTGTAACTTTGTATTATAAAAAATGACATTTAATATGGTCGTTTGTCTATACGCGTACCAAAATAATACCACTCCCTAAGCTAATATCATTGCTTTATATTCAGGTGCTTCGATTTACAATTGGTTCACATTGCATTTTCAAACTTTAGTGATGGTTCTTTTATCCGGCCCTTGTATGATTAATTATGTACATTACATACCTCTAAAAAAAATTAAAATTGAATAACAGGCATTTTTGGTATAAGAGCAATAAATAGAATGTTCTAAGTTAATTTTTGCTTATATTTTGTTACAAACAAATTGGTTAAAATTTGCTTATAATTTGTTACAGTGGGAATATTTAATGAGAGTGCATTTGAATTTTCTTATATAACAAGTAATATGGTTCCTGACATGATTAATGCTATTAGCAGCCTTGCAGGCTTTTGCTCCTTAACTATCATGTATTGTGTGTTGAACATAGTTTTTGCTGACACCTTGTTTACTGATTCTCTAACTATGCATAGAGAATATTTTCCGGGGCATTCATTTTCTTATTACTGTTTTATCACTTCTTTGAGTGAGGCAGATGCACGCCGATGTTACTTTCTAGCTTTGTCTACTTACACAAACTCTATGCTTAATTACTTTTATCTGAAATCTGCAATTTTCTCCCAGATTGATAGAACAGGAAGAATACCTATGTTGAGGTTCCGAGATCGAGAATCCTATGCCGGGAATAAGACAAAAGAGTACGATGATATTGCAATGAAGTATTTAACCTATGTTCTATTTCTCCTTGCTGCCGGCTTTGCTGCTTACTCACTAATGTACGAACGCCACAAGAGTTGGTATTCTTGGATTCTGTCTTCACTCACAAGTTGTGTATACATGTTTGGTAAGCTCCCTTCTAAATTGGTTTAGCTAACTGTGTTTTGGAGTGACACTATCATTTGTAATCGTGTCTCTAATGACTATTAAGCTGAGTTATAACAGAAATGCTTAGACTCTTATAAATGTAGTGTGTTTTTAGTTTTTAGTTGTAATAGCGCATGCGTACCAAGTTAGATTGTGTCCTGAAATTAGAGGATCCTTATCTGCCATAGTAGCAAAAGCTAAAAGTAAAATTGAGTTAAACACTTGAACGTCTTTATTGCAAGAAATTTTTATGAACTGCTTAAATAGAAAATTATTGCCAGCCCCCGGATAAGTAATTAGAAAAAAATATATAGGAATTTTGCTTACTGCTTTCCTTGGCAGCATATTTCTTTTTCTTTTGTAAAAGATATTATCAATGTCTTCTTCGTTGTATTATTTTCTCCATTTCTACTTGATAAAAAGTGCTTTTCACGACAACATATATAAAGAATTGTAATTTGTAACACATGTTCTTGACCTTGAAATTTCTAGTTTGCTAAACTTCGTGTTCATACACTTTGTACTGGATAACCTTTACAGGTTTTATTATGATGTGCCCTCAACTGTTCATCAACTACAAGCTCAAATCAGTTGCTCACCTACCTTGGAGGCAGATGACTTACAAGTTTCTCAACACCATCATTGATGATCTTTTTGCCTTTGTTATTAAAATGCCAACACTACATCGGCTTTCTGTCTTCCGTGATGGTAAGATTGGGAGCTTGACCTCTTGTTATTTGCAAGGAGCAATGGCTTTAGATACACAGTCATTAATGGCTTTCTTTATCATCATTCAAGTGCAGGCATTCGTTCCACCATTGGACAATTTTAACTGCACCTGTATATTTATTAAAAAGGTATTCCAATTGCAATTACTGACATGATTTCTTTTCTCCTTTCCTTGCAGATCTTATCTTTCTTATATATGTATACCAGAGGTGGATTTATCCAGTGGATAAGAAGCGTGTTAACGAATTTGGTTTTGGAGGTGAGGATGAACAACAGGCTGTTGCTCCTGCAGAGACAGTTGCAGCAAAGGAAGAAGAGAAGAAAACTAATTGATTTAGTTTTCTCTCAAGCGCTTGAGGGAGTTGATTCCAAATATTCTAGAATTCAACGGGGATCACGATATGTTGCTATTAGATTTTAGTTTGAAGAAGTGTTGGCCTTACCCCCTGGAAGTTTTGCTAGGACAGAAGATTGAAGGGTATCTGACTACTACAAGGCAGACTGTGATGGTCATACATACGGCTTTTAAGTTATCTTGTTTTGTGTATTAGAAGAATGCTTTCTCCCTAGTTTTTATTTATTATCAAGTAATTCTTATTTTTGTTTGGAATAGGTTACTTTTTTCATGTATTGGTTTTTCCCCCCTTCCTAATGTATTTTTTGACTAATATGTCCTTGATCTTAAATTATTCTTTTTTGTAATTTTTGTTCATCCTTTTCTATCGTTTCAGGTTAAACTAACTTTTACACTAAGTTGTTATTTTTTAGAATCTAGTCAATCATTTAATGTGATTTGTAGAGTCGAGTTTGAAAGAAGTTCAGTCATATGCTACTTCTGTCTCCACGTATAAGGTTACGTACAACGGGGTGTTAAAATTATTTTTTCAATTGTTGAATTTTTAATAGTAAAACAAGAAGATATATTTTTAGGAGTTTTTTTATAATTTTTGGACAAAAATCAAATTTAATATGAATTTTAGAAGTTAAAATAAAATTAATATAATAAAATAAAATATCATAAAGGGGTCAACGATACAAGCGTTAGTAACGAATAACTTGTATTTTATCAAATTATATTGATATTTTAAAATGACTAGGATGATTTGTTAGATTGACTGATTTTGATTTTGATTAGATGACTGTGTTAAAATTTCTTTACGATGACAATGCATATCCATTAAATTATAAGGTTTTGTTTGCGAGTTTGGAGGGGAGAAGAAGAGAAGACTTTCAAAAATGAATATTTAAAAAATTATAAAAAATATTTGACAAAAAAAAATAATTTTGTATAGAACCATAAAATAATGTTCATTGTTATTAGAGTCATGCTAACATGTACTCTAAGGACTCATGTTAAGATATTATAATTAAAAAAAAAAAAGTGCAATCAAGTCATATTTAAAATTTTAATAAATTAAATTCATGGATTTCAAAAGAATATTTCTGCAAATAGTATTCTTAACATGTGTCATTGGAGCACATATTAGCTTTTGCCTTATTATTATCGTATTTTAATTTTTAGAAAACTATTACAACATAAAAGATATTTAAAATTTTTATATAAGCCATTCAAAACCCTCTTTCAATATAGATTTTGACTTTCCCCTAATTATGAAATTTTTTGTGTTACGAAGAAAAACATATCTTGAAAATCCAACGAACCAAAATCTTTATATTTTTCATCTCATCCTTCTATATTTTTCAATATCCTCCCCTCTATTCTCCTTTAAACTCTTAAACAAACCTAAAAGTTTATTTGAATTGATAGTATGAGATGAAATGTAATGAAATTGAGTGATTGTTAATGAGATTTTATTGTTTGAATTTATAAATAATAGATGAAATAAAATGAAATATGATAGAATGCATTCTATTTTATTCTATTAAATTTTTTATTTTTTATTCCATTCAATTTGGTTAAATGTTTACAATAAAATATTTTTAATAAAATAATCATATACATTCCATTCAGTCGCATTCTATTGCACTCCCTTGTGTTTTATTCTACTCACTTCGTTAGGCTGCTTCAATAAAAAATATTCTAAAAGAAAATAAAAGATAAAAATGCATTTAAATTACATTAAAAAAAATGCTTCATATTTCATTTCACAAAGTGAAATTTAAATTAAAAAAAAAATTCTTTACTCATTTATAGCATGTTTAGATTAGCTTTTAGAACTTATAGAATCAATTCTAGAGATGTAGAATTGATTCGGAGCGATTTTAAGGTATTTGGTTTATTAAAAGCGCAATTGATTCTGTCTTTACAATTGATTTTACTTGATATTAGAATTTGTAACTTCTGTCTCTGCAGAATTGATTCTAAATGATTTTTATATCGAAATTTATTATTCAATTCACTTTTATATAAATGTATTAAAACATAAATCAATTCTATTAAACTCATTTTTTCTAAAATCAATTTTACCGAACTCAATTTTACGAAAATCAATTATGTCTACCCCAATCCAAATACATCTTAGTCATGAAACATAAAAATAGCCTCAAATGAACGCGCTAAACCAACGGAGATAGAAACAAAAAGAGAATGAATAAAAGAGAAGAAAGAAAAACAGAGTTTGAAACAGTGAAGAGATACTTACAGAAACGCGAAGAATCATCAACTGCAGATGATGAATTTCCTCCCAAGTTTTTGGAGCCTCTAATCTTATATGGCTTACGCGTAGATCTAATACAACCTGGCCGTGTCGTTTTCTCAATGAACATACCCCCACGTTTACTCGTACTATCACACTCTCTTCAATCTTCTTTTTTTATCTTTCCCTAATTAGTAACTTTTCATGATGAATTTGTTGTTTTTTTCACGCAGAACTCGGGTAAGTATTTGCATGGTGGTGCCCTTGTTACTCTGGTGGATGTGGTTGGCGCTGCCGCAATTCCTGCAGCTGGATTTCCGTTAGAGACTGGTGTTTCCGTCGAGATCAACGTCTCGTGTTTCGACGCTGCATATGTTCATGTTAGTGTATTTCAAAGCTTGATAATTGTTTGTCTGGTTTTGTATATTGGATTTGTGTGATGAATGAAGATTATCGTTTAATTTTGAAATTTTGTATGGCTTATGTAATGGTAGGAGGAGATTGAGATTGATACTAGGGTTCTAAGGGTAGGAAAGACGGTAGGTGTTGTAAGCGTGGAGTTTAGGAAGAAAAAGACTGGCCAGATATTTGCTCAAGGACGTCATACCAAATATCTTCCCTTTGCCAGTAAAATGTGAAGCTGACAAGAACAACAGAGAACAGAAGAGAGGACAGGAGTTAGTAAGACATTTTTGAGGTAGAAAACTACTTCTAATATTTGGAACTAGTTTGGGAACCTCAAGCCTAGTTGGCTCTTTTTGCCGAGGCTAATGCAATGGGATTCTGGTTCCCTATGATTTCGCTATTAGTTTGCTTTGTCTTTTGTTCTGTCAAATGTAACCAATGGATTGACTCATCATATGATGATTTATATTTTATCTCATTGTGTATCTTTTGTCATGATAGCCAAACACTTTTGAGGTTCGTTTGATGGTAATGATATGATAGAAACAAATAGGGCACGAGAGTTGGATAATGATAGTATATGGAAAGGATAAGGTCTTATCTTATCATGTGTTGAATCAGCATCTTATAAACTAAACATTATATTTTGGAGTGCTGCCGAGTTTTTGTTAAGGTGGTGCTAAAATTTTCACGAACACAATGACTGGATTAACTGTAGAAATATGGTTTAGATAAAACAGTATGGCAGAACATGATATATGTAGTTGACAGGTTTAAAATTTAACAATAAAGGAGTCAAGGTGATCATTTGTAATTTTGGTTCATACCATTGTTTTCTTTCCTTCTGCTTCTTGGTTCTGTTGGGCGTGGATCAGTAAAAGGAGTTACTGTGGTTGTTGGCTTTGGTTTTGTGATAATGCTGTCATAGCTGGGCCTTGGGACCAAGAGTTATGTGCTGAGAGTATTTCATTGCAGCTGAAAGGTATGAGGTCCTAATAAATATAAATTTTTAACTGCTTTCTTTTCTTAAGGGAGTACCTGAGGAGATATGTTGTTGGTGAAGTTTTATTAATACTGCTGCAAGAGGCCTGCTGCTGGAATTTCATATGGGTGCTTCATGATTTATTTATTTATTTATTTATTTATTTATTTCATTAGCCTTTTCCTCTCGCTAGCAAGTGTGATAGGTTAAATATGATTATGTAGTATTTAGTCTAAATACATCTGCACTTTTTAAGTTAGAAATTTATAACAAGTTAGTGTGTGTTTGCCTATACGTTTACAACCCAAAAATGTGTGTTAACCATTTATACTCCAATTTGATATTTGACACCATATATTAAGTGTACATCAATGAATTTATTTCTCTCATATTTTTTCATTTCACACGTTTATACGAATTTCAATAATACATTATTTCATCCGTCTCAAAATAAATATCGTGTAAGGTTGTTACACACAGATTAAGAAAAATAATAAATTTAATATTTTTACAAAATTATCTTTAATTACTATTGATTGTTATATATTGTCATATCTTAAAAGATATATATAAATAAAGGATAAAGTTGATAAAAATTGCATTGGAAATTAAATAGACTATTATTTTGAAACAAATTTTTATGACTAGAAAAACAGAAGGATTACTGCGTTAAAAAATTTCACACATTTTTTACACCCAAATTTAGGTGACAAAGCATGTCTTTGGATCCACTTTTTCATTTTATTTCCACATTCCAATGCAAATGTATTGTGGTTTCCTAACGCTGGCATTTCTAGCTTTTATCAAACGCGCATTTTTATACTATTTCTAACGGGAAACAAATACATTAAAGCACAAACATTGATGATAATATAAAGGCAAAAGAGTGTGTCCTTGGGGCGCATACATAATATGGTGTTGAAAATAAATTCAATAGTTGAATTTTTGTAATAAGGGTATTGAATGAGGTGGTGAAAATGAAGTGGATTAATTGGTGTTAAAAATATTTAACATGTTAAATGAGAAGAGAGTGGGGCCTATAAAATAATTTGTAATCCTATAAAATATTTTGTAAAATTTTATTGGTTGTTGTGAATGTTTAAAATTTTAGTGTGTTATGAATGATGATGGGTTAAGATGTTGAATTTTATTAAACAAAACCAGTGTAGTTATTAAAAATAGAATGTGTGTTGAATTATTAAATGAAAAAATAAAAAATGATGTGGAGTATAACAAGTGAAAAATGAGGGTGTTGAATAATGAAATCATTATACATAAATTTAAAGATATTATTTGTAAAAATATTTTAAATACGTGAATTCACTTTATTGAAATTTTAAATATGACCTTATTATACATGTTTTTTCCCCTCTAATTATAGTATCTTAACATGTGTCCCGTAATGACACATGTTAACATGACCCTAATATAAATATGTCTTGAAAGGTTGAAGTAACCGTTAACCTTGCAAATGAGGAAGTTGGAGAACCGATTGAAGTTTTGTTGGAAATAAATTGAATTGATGTATTTGATATAAAATAATGATTAGATATATTATTTATTCAATAAATTTAAAAAGGATTATAAATGTGTTTAGAATCAGTGGCGGAAAATAGTTATGACGGGGGCCATGGTCACCCCTAGCTTTTTTTTTTTATATATTTTTTTATAATATTAAAATATCAAAGTACCCCTATTATAAATGTGTTTAGAATCAGTGGCGGAAAATAGTTATGACGGGGGGCCATGGCCACCCCTAGCTTTTTTTTTATAATATTAAAATATCCCCTATTTAAAATAAAAATTTACAGTTTTGCCATTAATTATTTTAATTCTATACTTACCAAACAAATCTTAATTTTTCAACAATCAAAATACTCTTTTTCTCTAAACTTTTTACGGTTCTAAAACCCTTCTTCTCCAACAACCTCTTTCCATCTTTCACTGCCTTCTTCTATTTTACCAACCGGCAACCGCAATTTACTTCAGTAATACAAGTTCTCCATCTTACATCTAACAACTTGCTACCTCTTGATTGGGTAAGATTTTATTTGTTTGTTGTTATGTTTTTGAAAAAAATAAATTTATCCTTTAGGTTTGGCTTGTGATTATGATGAAATCATATTGGTTTGATTTATTTTATTACTAACTAACTTACTAAGTTATATAAGATTGGATTGTGTTATGATTTTAATTTGGGATTTTGAAAGGTTAGGGTTATGATTTTGAGTTAGAATTGATTTGGGATTTTGATGGGTTAGGGTTATGATTTTGAGTTAGAATTGATTCCGGATTTTGATGGGTTAGGGTTATGATTTTGAGTTAGAATTGATTCCGGATTTTGATGGGTTAGGGTTATGATTTTGAGTTAGAATTGATTTGGGATTTTGATGTGTTAGAATTGATTTGAGAAATAGGATTGATTTTCATTACTTTTCTCACTAAGTTGTATTATGATTTTGATTTGGTGTTGATTCTCACTAAGGTTCTCACTAAGATTGATTTTGGATTTTGTTGTGTTGTGTTAATTTATTTAATTAATTATGCAGCACAAAGGTGATAATGAAGAGTAGAAAAATTAATTCTTTTTTCAAGAGGAAAGAAAGAGATGAAGAGAGTTTAACGCCTATGCCCGAACCTCAAAGAGTTCTTGAGAATCCAAGAATTGAAGAAAACGTTAATAGAGTTTGTTCGGATGACATTGAGAATTCTTTAGAACGTGATCCTGGAAAACGTCTTTCAATGTGAGAATATAATGTAAATCAAATGGATGAAATACAAAGAGCTTATTTAAAATGGGGTCCATACAAAATGAATTTAGAGCAATATCCATTGTCTGGTAATGAAGACCATCAAAGACGCTTTCAACACGCTTGGTTTAGCCTTTTTCCTTCATGGTTAGAATATTCACCTTCAAAAGATGTTGCTTATTGCTTACCTTGTTATCTTTTTAGCAAAAGACCAAGTGGGCGTCCTGGTTCCGATGTTTTCATTTCTACAGGTTTTAGAGGTTGGAAGAAAGTTAGAAATGAAAAGAATTATGCATTTCTTAAACACATAGGGAAAGATTTGTGTTCTCCACATGACAATGCTATAAAAGCTTGTCAAGACTTGTTGAATTAAGATGGTCACATTAGGAATATTGTTCAAGCTCAAAGTTCAATTGAAATTATGAAGAATCGACTAAGTCTCAAGACTTCAATTGACACTGTTCGTTGGTTAACTTTTCAAGCGTGCGCTTTTAGAGGTCATGATGAAAGTACAACATCATCAAACCAAGGTAATTTTCTTGAATTGATAAAACTCTTAGCATGTTACAATGATGAAGTTGCAAAAGTTGTGTTAGAAAATGCTCCATCTAATAGCAAGTATACTTCACATCTAATTCAAAAAGAGATCTTGCACATTCTTTCAAGTAGGGTGAAAAAGTATATCCGTGAAGAAATTGGTGATTCCAAATTTTGTATAATTGTAGATGAAGCGCGTGATGAATCCAAAAAAAGAGCAAATGTCTCTTGTTTTGAGATTTGTTGATAAATATGGTTTTATACAAGAGAGATTTTTTGGCCTTGCACGTGTTAGTGACACTACATCTTTAACTCTTAAGCAAAAAGTTTATGATATACTTTCTTTGCATAACCTTGATGTCTCTAACATTCGTGGTCAAGGGTATGATGGTGCTAGTAATATGAGAGGAGAATGGAATGGTTTACAAGCACTCTTTATGAAGGATTGTCCTTATACATATTATGTTCATTGTTTTGCTCATCGATTGCAACTTTTTTTGGTTACTGCATCAAGAGAAGTTACACCTATTCATCAATTCTTTGAGAAGCTAACTTTAATTGTTAATGTTGTTTGTTCTTCTACAAAGCGCCATGATGAGTTACAAGCTTCCCAATTAGATGAAATTGAACATTTATTAGAGATTGGTGAGATTAATCGTAAAGGTGAAAATCAAATTGGTACTTTGAAGCGAGCAGGGGATACTCGTTAGGGATCACATTTCTCTTCTATTTGTAACTTGATAAATATGTATGAAGCAACTTGTTCTGTTTCCAGAAAATTTGCTAAGGAAGGATTAAGTTATGCTTCACGTGGAGATGCTCATAGTGCTTTCAATTATTTGAAGTCATTTGATTTCATATTCATATTGCATTTGATGAGAGAAATTATGGGGATGACAAATATGCTTTGTCAAGCTTTACAACAACAATCTCAGGATGTAGTCAATGCTATGAATTTGGTTTGTTCAACAAAAACTCTTATTCAAGAATTAAGAGAAATTGGTTAGGGTGAATTGTTTGCTACTGTGAAGTCTTTTTGTGAAAAACATAATATTGAGATTTCTGATCTTAATGACGTTCATTCAACAACAAGATTTAGTCGTTCTCGTCTTGAAGAAAACCAGGTAACCATTGAGCATTTTTTTAGAGTTGAAATATTTTTTGCTACCATTGACAAACAATTGCAAGAGTTGAATAACAGATTTAGCGAACAAGCGATTGATTTGTTAACTCTAAGTTGTGCTTTGTCTCCCAAGAATAATTACAAGGCTCTTAACCTTGATACCATTTGCACTCTAGTTGAAAAATATTATCCTATGGACTTCAATGAGCAAGAGAAGACTAATTTGAAATTTCAACTTCGGCATTTTATTATTGACGCTCGTCAAGCATCGAGTTTGAATAATTTGTCAACTATTTAAGAATTATGTTCATCTTTGGTTGCAACAGAAAAGAAGGAAATTTATTATTTTATTGATAGTCTGCTCCGCCTTATCATGACTCTCCCTGTATCTCCAGCTACTACGGAAAGATCTTTTTCGGCAATGAAAATTATCAAGACAAGATTGAAAAATAAAATGGAAGCTGATTTTCTAGGAGATAACATGACGGTTAACATTGAAAGAGAAATTGCTGCAAATATTGATTTTGAGGTTATTATTGATGATTTCAAACTATTCAAAAACCGTAGGGCATTATTGTAAGGTGTTTTTATGTAATACTCTTTAATCATTTTATAGTCAACATTTTATTTATTATAATTTGGATGTTTTATATATATTATAGTATTAAATTTTTATTTATAAATTATATTTAATTTTATGGCCACCCCAACTTTTATAGTCTGCTTCCGCCACTGTTTAGAATAATAAAGTCTTTAATTTAATTTTAGTATAGATGATAAAATAATTATGGTTGTAGTTAATTTTATTAAAAATGTTTTATTACATTATATACACACACTCTTAAGTCCAATAGAAAAAAATGAAAGATAAAATGAAATGAGATATAATAATTTCCTCTTATTTCTTATTTCACTATTATTTACAAATCCAAATAAAAAAATCTTACCGTTCCTTTTTAAGTGTCGTTTTAGAAGAATTTTTTTGTTTCTATTTAAGTGTCGTTTTAGAGTTTAATGTCATTATTGATCAATTATACACTTACTTTCTCAATAAATGAGAGAGAATGCATGAATGAATTTATTAGGAAAGAAAAAATAAATAAGAATATAATAGAAAATATAACTCTAATAATCCACTATCTTGGTTGAAGAGCTTTATGCTATTATTTCTCACCCTCATTTCATCTCATCATATAGCACCTATACTCTTAACAAAAGTAAAATGTAAATAAAAATTAGTTTGAGTTTGGAAAATTGTACTAGAATCTATTAAAGTCAACATGTGTGTACTAGGTGTCTTAGAGTCATCGAAAAGAAAAAGAAAAACAGAATGGTGAAAAGAGAAGGAAAGATAACCGATTTGGAATCAGTGAAGAGGTACTTGGAGAAAAGAGAAGCATCAAAAGATGACGAATTTCCCAAAGAGTTTATAGAACCTCTAATCTTTCATGACCTACGCCTCGATCTCATTCAACCTGGCCGCGTCGTCTTCTCCATGAAAATACCTCCACGATTACTCGTTCGTATCTTCTCACTCTCTTGAATCAATTTTGTTTTAGCTTAGAATTTGACCTAACTTCATCGCAGAATTCAGCTAAATACTTGCACGGTGGCGCCATCGCTACTCTGGTAGATGTGGTAGGCGCAGCCGCTGTTCCCGCCGCCGGTTTCCCATGGGATTCCGGAGTTTCCCTCGAGATCAACGTCTCATGCTTGGATGCAGCGTATGTTGATGTTCGTATCTAACTCATCCATCTCTTCTTCTTAATCAATTAACCTAATTATTTGTGAAACAAAAATGATTTTTGTTTCAAGTTTCAATTGGTTTATGTCTGGTAGGAGGAGATTGAGATTGATGCTAGAGTTCTGCGAGTTGGAAAGACTATAGCGGTTATAAGCGTGGATTTGAGGAAGAAAAAGACTGGCCAAATATTTGCTCAGGGGCGTCATACCAAGTATCTTCCAGCTGTTACTAGTAAAATGTGAAACTCATTACAGACTACACCAAGAGATTCATATTTTTCTGGGGCCTTCTTTTTCTAGTTACTGTTTTTTCATTTCTTTGAGGGAGGCAGATGCATGCTGTAGTTACTTTCTAGGTTTATCCACTTCAACAAATTCTGTTGTTCCTTAATTTATTTTTAATTGAAATCTGAAAGGATACATTTGATGAGGTTCCGAGATCGAAAATCATATGCAGGGAATAGCACAAAAAAGTGTGATGATATTGCTTGCAATGAAGTATTTAACGTATGCTCTATTTCTCTTTGCTGTTTACTCAAATAAGGACTCTTTACAAGTGTTCTATATCCAAAAACATGCAAGTCATCTTAACTATAGTAGATTACGATAGAACAAACTTCAGGAATTATTTTACCCGTGCTGTATAGAAGTAAGCTACATACATAGTCACTGCCATTTGAACGTGTCTTTCTTTATCATCATTCAAATCCAGGCATCTGTTTCTTCATTGGACAAATTTGATTGCATTTAAATATTTATATAAAAAAAGGTTTATAGTATTAAACATGTTCTCTTAGGCTTTGTTTGTGAGTTTGAGGGGGAAGAGGAGGGAAGACTTCTGAAAACGATTTTTTTTTTTAAATATAAGAAAATATTTTATATTTTTTTATAAACTAATTTTGTATAGAACTATAAAATAATGTTTATTATTATTGCATTTTTAATTTTTAGAATACCATAACAACATAAAATATATTTGAAAAATTTATGTTAGCCCTCCAAAATCCTCCTTCAATATAAATTTTGAGTTCTCCCAAATTACAGGATTTTTGGTGGACAGGCAATAGTTTCAATGCTCGTGCATTCAAAAGCACGATGGTGGCAGCCTGGAATGTTAAGAGCCCAGTCGACATTCAAGAGCTGAGAAAGAATTTGTTTGTGTTCAAATTCTCCACCAAAAGAGATTTGGAGTTTGTTATGAAAAATGACCCATGGAGTTTTGATAGATATCTTCTGGTTCTGGCTAGAATCTCGCGAGAGGAACAACCTTCTGACATTGATTTGCATTATGTTGTTTTTTGGGTGAGGGTTTATGAGTTACCCTTGGTCCTTAGATAAAAAATGATGGCGTGGAAATTAGGTAATATTCTAGGGAAGTTCGAAGAGATTGACACAAAAGAAGCCTATCGAAATGGCCAATTCCTCTGTATTAAAGTCTCTCTTGATCTGCATAATCCATTGAAGAGTGGGACAATGGTGAGATTCAAAGACAAGAATCTAAGAGTCCATTTTATGTATGAACGAATCTTTGGAGGACATGAATGACGAGGGATTTGAGGAGCTTAATGAGCAAGATTTTTCTTATGCTCATTGGCTTAGGGCTTCTCCTCTGCTAAAGCTTAGAGAAGAACAAAAGTCAAAAGATTATAGTTTTGGTACATGTGGCAGGAATCTTGTTAATGTCTTCTCAAGCCAAAGCATATATGGTATTAAGGAGAAGATATGGGAAGCAGAAGTGGTTCAAAAAATCCCTGAAGGGGATGAAGTAGGGGAAGGGAAGGCAGTAAAAGGAAAACAAAAGGAGCCTACGACGGATGTTAGGAGGGTGACAGAGTCTCTTGGGGAATTGGTTTTGTCATTGGCAAAAAACACCGTTAATAAGACAAAAGAAGCAGAGTTAGTCAAACATAATAAATGGGTGCGAAGGAAGGAAGGGAAGTGATATGGGATTCCAAAACATCAACTCAAAGAAGTGGAGGGTAGTAAGAGGCAATTTGTCAAAATTCAAGTTACTAAGGGGTCCTTAGAGGAATTGGGGTTGTTGGATAAAAAGAGGAAACAAAGTGAGGATATTGCAATGACTCAAGCAAAAAGATCAAAGGTGGTGTTGGATGTACAACACTGCCTAAACCAATGATTCTTATAAGTTGGAACTGCAGGGTTTTAGGGAATCCCCGTGCAGTTCGAGCCTTGCTAAGACTTATTCGTAATGAAAACCCTAACATGGTGTTCTTGATGGAAACTCGGTTGAAGGAAAATGAGGCTTTGGCGGTTAAGAACATAACGCAATTTTCTAACTAGTTATTTGTGGATTACAAGGGGAATGGGAAAGAAAGGGTTGAAGGAATCATGTTACCATGGGATTACAATATTGAATTCCAATTTTTGTCTTCTTCTATTAATCATGTGTTTAGCAAAGTTCAAGTGGAAGATAGTGAGAAGTCATGGGTGTTGGCTGGCATTTATGGGTTTAAGTTGTTGGGAAGAAGTTAGAGGATTGTTGGCTATGTGTTGGAGATTTCAATGATATCTTACAGGCTAGCGATAAGATTAGGGAAATTGCGAGGTCTAATACGCAATTCTCTTGGAGTAAGCAAACCATAGAAAGTTGTGGCCTCTTCAAGCTTAGTTTATCTGGATATGCATACACTTGGATGAATGGTAGACACGGGCAGCATAATATTTGTGTTTGTTTCTCCACATTATTGTAATTGGTTCACCAACCGAGTAATTCTCGTCATAAACCTTTGCCTTTCAGCCCCTGCGTATAACTTCTCCAAGATTTCCCATGCTTGTTTTGATGGTTCGCAATCACCAAATTTCTCAAAATTATTTGTATCAACGCGTTGATGGATTAAAACTAATGCCTTGAAATCTTTCTTATTCTCTTCCCTATGTGATGCTTGTTGTGCATTTGTTGCACCTTCGACAAGAGGATTCAACCGTTCTTGATCCCTTCAAGAACATCTTTGTAGCCAAACAACACCTCCATTTTCTTGCACAATTTATAGTAGTTCTTTGTTTCAAGGATAGGTAGATTGGTAGAAATTATTTTATTGGACACATAAGTCATGATTGCACATTAGGTATTTGATGGATCGAACCATGTTCTTGATGCCATATGTTAGAATTTGGAACCACAAGGTTGGTGAATAATTTAATAATTAATTGTGGATAATGAGAGAGTGAGAGAGAATTAGAGAGAGTGAGAGAGAATTAGAGAGAGTAAAATTGATTGTGAAAATATGCATTAACTTATTCACAAGATATTGTATTTATACAAATACAAATGAAGTACGATTATCAAACAAAATAAATAAACACTCATGGTGTAAACGGTTGACATATTATGCCAACTGGTTGCATTTTACTATTGAGTCAGTTTTCAACTAAAAATACACAAGTATAATCGATTGACATTTTATGTCAATCGGTTGTACTTTGTTGTTGTATGTGTTGTTTGACAATTTAAAAGGGGTATAATCGGTTGACATAAATGTGCAACCGGTTGCATGCACGTGAATTATATTTCTCTCTTAACAAGTATTGAGAAATTTAGTTGGAGAAGATGTTTGGTGATTTAATTGTTTATTCATAACACAAAATCCCCATAATTTAGATAATTGAAAAATTGTATTTGAGGAGATTTATAAAGGGTTGTATTGTAGAAGACTTATATGAATTCTTCAATTATAATTAACCATTCCAAGATATTGCTCAACACTATATCTTTTTTTTTACAAGCTCGTGGAGGATTATCCTCCTTTAAGGTTGGAGGAGACGAATATATTAGAGAAAAATCTTTTTAAGAATGAACTATGTACTCGTATATTTTTATTGAGTCATAATGTCAGATAATCTGAGAAGAATAATGAAATCCAAACATACTGGACAAGAGAACAAGTCCTAGTCGCCCAACTTAGTACCTAATCGCTTAATTGGGTACCTCCTAGCCTAATTGGATACCTACTTACCCGACATGAGAACCTAAATGTCCAATTGGGTATTTGCTAGCCAATTTGGGTTTGGATTGTCAGAATTAGCTTCATTCACACAAAGAACATGGGAAGTAACTCGTCTCATATACCAACTGACTTAGGGTCAGTAAAAAAGAAGAAACTTCTTTTTCCATAATTTTAGGGGACTAAGTTCTTTTTTGACCATGTTCCTCGATCACAAATCTAGGGCAAGCCATTTTTCTGGCTCTCTAGCCCAAGCACAAAGAGTCTCTATAAATAACTTATTCTCAGAATGAGAGGCGGATCTCCAATTTGCCATAAACAAACACATGCATAGCTTCTCACAACATTGGGTGAGCAAGCCCTACGTTTTTTTTAAATACCCTAAACATCACAAACAACACTACAAACAATAGTTATCTCATTTTATTTTTTAACAAGTATAATTGACGTCCATCAGAAGACAAAAAAACAGATTTAAACCTAAGTTACGATTTGTGCCAGCATTACTATAGGTGGCAATCATATGGCGAAAATGTTGACCATGGAGAACCAAGAGAAATTGTTAATTACAAGCATATAATTATATATTTTATAAAACTCAATTATGTTTCACATCTATTTATTTTTAATATGAGTAAAATAATTAAATTGATTTAAGCTAGTAATAAAATACAGATGGAATATTTGATTTGATATTGTGGGATAGTTGATAAGTGAGAAGACAATAATTAGTTTAACACAAAATGGTTGGTTTAACAATAAAAATGAACCTTTGTCAAAAACTTGGGGAAGTAATATAAGAAGAAGAGGTTAGGTTGTGCGACCAAAACTCAAAGAGGAAAGAAAGTGAAAATGGAGTTAGAAACAGTGAAGAAATTCTTAGAGAAAGGAGGAGAAACAGGTTCCATGGTGAATCAATTTCCACCTAAATTCTTAGAACACCTAATCATGAGTTCCCTTCGCGTCGATCTCATCGAGCCTGGCCGCGTCATCTGCTCCATGATCATACCTCCCCGTTTACTCGTACTCTCTTTCCTTCCACCACTCATCTCTCTTTCTCTCCATTTTTCATTCCAATTAATAATAACCTTTCATTTTCATTGTAGAATTCCGGTAATTCCTTACACGGCGGCGCCACCGCTACGCTGGTTGACATAGTTGGCTCCGCCGCGATTCCTGCCTCTGGACATATAGGTCTCACGGGAGTTTCCGTTGAGATCAATGTTACCTACTTGGATGCTGCCTATGCTGATGTATGTTTTCCTTCTTTTTCAATTGGTATTATTGGTTAAGATCTGAATTTAATGTGTTTGGAATTTTAGGAGGAGATTGAGATTGAAGCCAAGGCGTTGCGTCTAGGAAAAACCCTTGCTGTTATCAGCGTGGAATTTAGGAAGAAGAAAACTGGCAAGGTTTTTGCTCAGGGACGTCATACCAAATATCTTCCTGTTGCAAGTAAATTGTGAAAGATACCAATTGTAGCAAAATTTGTACTCTCAATTAAAGTGTAAAAACCTTTCACAAATATGTGTATGCCACTTTTAGTTGGGTTTCAGGATTGTTCTTCCTTTGCTATATGTACAATATTGCCTTTCATTTCTTCATATTAATACCTCAATCACAATTGTTTAAGCCTTGATAGGGCTATAAAACTCTTCCGGAGAGTTTACAGGTTATTTTGGTCACAAGAAATTTGAGGATTAGTTTTTGAAATTGCGCGGAGATGGTGTTCGGTTTATAGGTCATTCAAGTCCCACGAAATTTGAAGAATTAATTTTTGCAATCGTGCGGAGATGATATTTTAAATTTGAGGGATTAATTTTTGCAATTGAGGGGATGATATTCGGTTTGCAAGTCATTTGAGTCACATGAAATTTGTGGGATTAATTTTTGCAATTGTGCAGAGATGATATTTGGTTTGGAGGTCAATCGAGGGATAAATTGATAAATTTTTGCAATCACGTAAACATCATATTCATTTTCAAGAAAACAAAAAAGCTCCTTGTTATTGTTAAATAAAGGCGCCTAATTCCTCTTAAAAGTTTTTTTAGGAATTTTTTCTCTAAATGCCACGGCCCATAAAAATCTCAAAACGGCTATATTTATGGGGTCTTCTGTCATCTCATTTGGCATAAGGGTTCATTTTTTTCAGTAGACTTCCGTCATCTCATTTGGCGTACACTTACGTCAAACGAGATGGCAGAAGTCTACAGAATTGAAAAAGGGAACCCTTACACCAAATGAGATAGTAGAAGACCTTGAAATTTGGCATTTTGGGATTTTTATTTCAAACCATGGCATTTGGGGAATAAAATTTTAGGGCAGTGGCATCTGGAGAAAAATTTCCTTTTTTACACACCTCTTCAAAGTTGATTTCTATACTACATTTCTTAAACCTTGCTCTAGTGGATTTGTTTAAATATTTGTTTAACTTAAAATGCATTTTTTTAATTATCACAATGGTGTGACTTTGGCTTCTCATAGTTGGGTCTGTTTAAAAAAAGACAAATCTTGGTCAAGTTACTGATAATGTTGAAAGTTGTCATAGTTTAAAACTGGGTCCAAATTTTTTATTAATAAATAGTTATTTGAGGTACAATAACTTAATTGGATTCATTGCTTATGACTCCAAGAGCATTTCTGAAATTGAGTCTGCTTGTCATGGTTCTTCTTCCTATCCCGCCATTGCCCTTTCTCATCATAGCAGCAAATTCTCCATAATCTATTTGTCCATCCTGCAGTACAAATTTTCATCAAACTCAATGAACAAGTTGGTAACTGATGGACTTGCAATGCAAATGTAGGTGTATAATCTTGTAAGACGAGTTTGTAGAAACATATGACCTATAAAAGCAAGCTCTAAATAGCAAGACAATGAAGAAGAAAAAAAACTTACATTATCTTGATCAATTTCCTTGACCATTTCATCAATATGGATATCATCCAAACCAAACTCCTTACAAGCTACTTGAATCTCGTCAATGGTTATGTAACCACTTCCATCTTTATCGAAGTAGGAGAATGCTGACAAGAGATTTTCCTCTCTCTCCAGCTTGTTTAAATGGACAGTAGCAGCAATGAATTCACCATAGTCGAGTGTGCCGTTATTATCAATATCTGCCTGTTTCATGCAAAATTACAAGACTTGTAAGGTTGTTAAGTTTAGAATTAGGGAAAAGAATCACAAGTTATGAACTAAAGATTTATCTTACTGCATCCATAAGATCCTTGATTTCAGATTCCATAAGTTCTGAGCCTACTTGCTTTAAGCCTTCTTTTAGCTCATCCAATGTTATGGTTCCACTACTGTCGGTATCTAGCATCCTGAATAACTCTTTCAAACCACCAATTTCTTCCTCAGACAGCCTCTCCGCAATAACCTACGAATAAGTATGCAAAACAGGAAACACCATTTCAGAAGTTCGCATACAAAGGACTGTTAAATGAATCCCTTTTAACTTCTCAATCATGCCAATGCGGCCCTGCTAAATGAACCCTAGTTTTAATGCCTGAGATTTCACATTGATAATAAGGGTGGTTGAGTCTCTAGCAACAATTTATAGTCACCAGCGTGGTTTTTCCTTTCAAAAATACAACATCCATTCAAAGTCTAATCATATTTACTATAAAAACTTCTTCAAACTTTGCAATGTTCCCCTCGAAATAATATTTAAAATCATGAGGTTGAAGTGTAACCATAGTCCATACATGAAAAACATAAAACACAATAACTCTATAGCCATGTCAGAAAAACTTCATATGTTGCTCATAAAACCGAAAAAGGTTCACGGAAGCCTTACACGTAAAGCCATCTTTTTAAGTTTATTCATTGCAGAGAACTGCTTCAAGCGAGATAAAACAGCAGAATCAAGAGGTTTGTCTGGTGCAATGTTATCATCGACAATCCATGGATGACCTGCCACAGAAAACCACTTAAATTCCATAGCTTCGAGTTTCAACTCCATCCCAATCATTCTTCAAGTATTCATTCAAAATATTACACTTGCTCTATATGAATTTTTTTACTTACATAGCACTTGGTGAGCAGTAAACCTAGTTTTCGGATTCCTATCAAGCATTTTTCGAAGCAGATCCTTGGCGCTGTCTGAAATCCCAGGCCATGGCTCAGACTGGAAATCAAGCCGTCCCTGCAAAATCTGTTTGAAGATCCCTATTTCTGTCTCTGTAGGTGGTAAAATTTGCACAACAGTATTAACAAATGAGGAATGGCGAACATTAAGAAAACCGACACATACCCGCAGATGATAACTTAACGAATAAATGGAGAATATATACATACCAGCCCAAAATGGCGGCACCCCACTTAATAAGATGTACAAAATAACCCCGGCACTCCACACATCAGCCTCAGGTCCATAATGCTTGTGCAAAACCTCCGGTGCAACATAGTACGGGCTTCCCACAACATCACTAAAGAATTCACCTGAAAACACACATCACTTTGACATTAGTATTTCCCTATATCAATAGTAAAATAGCACTCTCCTGTTGCTATAAAATCAAGCAAGTGCGACAGTGAAATCAGAACCAGATATACAAAACACAACCATTGGCCAAAAACATAGCAACCCAAAATCAACAAGATTGAAATCAGAACAATGACCCAGATGCAAAAACATCATCAAGTCACTCATCAAACCGAATCAGATCGAAATAGAAAGCAAAAAGCAAGAAAAAAAACCTGGCTTGTAAAAAGCAGACAACCCAAAATCAGTAGTTTTAAGAACAGCATCTTCCTCAACAGTATCAAACAAAAAATTCTCAGGCTTAAGGTCCCTATGCATAACACCAAGCGAATGACAATTCTCAACAACCTCAACAATAGTCCTAATCAGCTTAGCAGCTTCCCTCTCACTATAATGCCCCTTCTTGACAATCCTATCAAACAACTCACCACCTTCACAAAGCTCCATAACCAAATGAACAGAAACCGAATCCTCATAAGTCCCATGGATCCTCACAACATTAGGATGCTCAGACAAATGGTGCATTATCTGAATCTCTCTCCACACATCATCGTAATCCTCCTTGCATAAAAGTTTCTTCTTTGGGATAGATTTGCAGGCGTAGGTTTTACCGGTTGGGTTGTGTGTGCAGAGATAGGTGGTGCCGAATTGGCCTTGACCCAGTTTCTTACCCAAGGTGTAGAGTTCACGGAGATTCTCGGTAACGTAAGGGAGGACCCAGGTGGGTTTTGGGGATGGTGGGTTGTTGGAATTCGACATTGTTTTGAGGTTGTACTGTGTTGTTGTTGTTGCTGTTGGGTTTGGAACAACGAAAGAGAAAGAAAGAAGACAAGAGTCAGAGTGAGTGTTTGTTTCTGACTTCACATTCTTCTACTATTCATATGCTTCGGACACAAGTTATAATAATTATTATTACTATTATTATTATAATAAGAAAATTCAGATATAATTTCATATTTTTCAATCAAAATAGAAAAAATCTATAATTTCTTTCTATATATATAATTTCTTTCTATTCTTATTCTTTAAATACTTTTGACATATTTTTATTGAAAAATAACCAAAAAAGTGTATAACTTCTTCCCATATATATAACTTCTTTTTATTTTTATTTTTTAAATAATATTTAAATATATTTTTATTAAAACATAACAAAAATATCATATGCAAGAAATTATATATAAGTTTTCTCTTAATAATAATTGCAAAAGTTAAATCAAACTCCACGATTTTCGTGTGTTACTGTTCTTTAAAAAACTTATACTACCACTCTTTGTTAAAGAAATGGAAACGGGATTATAGGTCATTAATAAAATGTTATAAAATCATTAAAAATATGCGGTTACTCCATCAAAAGAAAAAATTGTTGTTACTTAAGTAATATATTTTTATTCAATTACTTAGTAATATAAACTAACTAGCTACATATTTCTTTTAAGGTTAAATATATTTTTTTAATTTTTTAAATATGTCGGTTTTTTATTTTAATTATAACTTTTTAAAACTTCTTTCAAAGTTTGTTTGATCTTATAAACTTTTAACAAGAAATTTAGAGATCAAATTTTAAAATAAATTTTTGTTTTAATTGTTATTTTGATCTCTTTATTTTAAATTTTTTTTAGTTTTGATCTTGCATTTAAATTATTTTATTAATTTTTAATTACATATTACTTATTAAAAAAATTATAAAATTAATGGTTTAAATTCAAAAAACAGAATTCTTTTACATATAAGAGGTACTCAATTTTATGGTTGGGTGAGAAGATACTACCATAAATCATAATACACATGTCCGCCACCATCGTCCGTCCGATCGGTCAATTCGGTTTGGTCTGGTCGAGTCTTGGACTTTTGGGCTTCGGCTTTAATCTAATATTTTTACAAGAAAATTTCCCCAAATAACTTGTCATAGGTATGCTCCCTCAAAAAACAAGGTGGATTGTATATTACATCTCTCAAATAGTGGAACCAAGCCAAAATGTTAAAGTTGTTATGAACCTCAGTGATAAAACATATTACTTATGGATTAATTAATTCTTTACTACTACGTCAAGAATGATGACCTACTGACTATACCTGTGAAAAATGTTTGCTCTTGGATCTTGAAGTCAATCCTGAAGCAAAGATAAATCATTAATTAAAGTCAGATATGGAGCACAATGCAACTTAGCATCAAGTTTCAAAACATGAAAATTTACTATGCACTCAAAGAGTCTTAGCAAAAAGTTCAATGGAGGAAGCTTATGTATGATAATGTTGATAGACCTATACCAATATTTGTTTTATGGTTAACGTGTCAAGATAGATTGGCAACTACAGAAAGATTGCACGATTTGGCCTCACTGATAACGATAAATGCAATTTATGTAACCAACAAGAAACCCTTCATCAAATTTCTTTTTTCTGCATAAATTTGAAAAACATCTAGATGTATGTCTTGAATGGTTACAAATTAACAACAATCCTGGAATATGGCACGAAGAGCTCAAATAAATCATTAGCAGGTGCAAAGAAAAATGGTGGAGAACTAAGACATCACATTTGGAAGATTAATGTTGCCTTAGAGTGTAACTAGTATATTACATGAAAATGATGGAGAACTAAGACATCACATTGGAAGATTTATCTACTCATGCCCATATGAGTCATAATTAAAGTAATAAAGAAATAATACATGAATTTACGCCCACAATTCTTCTCTTTGCACACACAATGTTTTTCACTATTTAGCTTTTTTTGTTAGCTTTGTTTTTCAAAAAGTCTCTTCTCAATCCGATTATAAAAGTCCATATATGATTAAATTACTCGACATACATCATGATGTAAATTGTGCTAAAAATACTTGTTTCTTTACTGTTTCATCTTTTTGCTTTGTTTCTCCACTTCTTCATTTTCTTCATGTTTCCTCGTAACACTTAAACATGATTATATATATATATATATATATATATATATATATATATATATATATATATATATATATATATATGCAAATGCTTAATAAAATCATGTGATGGCAGACTGACATTAATTATCCACTGTGTCCTCTACGAGCTTAAAATCAATTAGAGGTTTCATGTTGTTGAAGTATACAAATGCAATATATCAATACTGAGACATTCTGGTATGTTTTAACAACAAATTATGCATATTTATACAAGTTTGGAATCGTTGTGGACCACACAGAATTTCGGTGGAATCACAACCTACAAAAGTGTCGGCAAAAGTCTAACCGTTGAAAATCAACACTATCAGATTTTGCAGGGTTATGAGAAAAAAATTGTAATCACTGAAGGTTTTTAAAAAAAATCGGTAATCTTAGAAGTTTTTAGAAAAAACGGTAAATTAACACAACCAACATTTCCAGAGTTATTGAAAAAATCTGGTAGTCACGAGTGCTTTTCAAAAGGACCGATAAATTTTGACACAAACATGGTTTTTTGAAAAAAAAAATGGTAAAAATGCAAATCAAATTTATTTATTGGACTAACTAGTTTTTTGTGTGTATATTGCATTTTTATTGGACTACTAAATTATTTGGCACTACATATTTTGACTAAGGATATTTTTGACATTATGAAAAACTAAAGGGGTACCAGATTGATTTTTTAAGGGTGTCATTACAAAATATCAACAAAGAAGCATAAATGTTTTGCTAGACCTATTTATATTAGTAACTCTAAAATGCTTTCGAAAAGGAGTTAGAACTATTTCAAAGAAAAGAAATACAATTAGATGTCAACACTAAATTTGGATGGCATGATTTTGTGGCACCAAAGGCAAGATGCTTTCAATCATTATTAATCATTGGATCAATCTTAAGCTTTCACGCAATGCTTATTAATTTTGAGAATTGTTCTTCCTACCCTAAGGGTTGCTCCTCAACACTAATGAAAAACCAAAATTATCCATAGAATTCAGACATGTACTTTTAGACGCACCCCAATTTCCACAAGTGTATTTTCAAAACTATTGTACCATAAACAAATGGATAAATGAAACAAAAGTAAAAAACATAGAAAAATTAACATCAATAATTGTTATATCATACATAAAAAATGAAACATTAGATCAATAATCGTTCACATAAATTGAACAATAAATTACACATCAAGGAGTACATTTCAACATCTTTATAATATTTTTTATCGACCTCGCAATCTTTGCATCCAATTCGATCAAACATTTTGTTTCATAATAGTGAAATGTACTTCATATAACAGTTAGATCTTCATTTGTCTTCAACTCGAACTCATTGAACTATATATTTTTATCGCTGTCAACTAAAGGTGAACGTTAATAAAACTTCACAACTCCTCGATTGTCTGGGTACATATTTTCTAGTTTTGATTTTAGATGGACGAGACATGTGATATTTGTGAACCTAAAAAATTGAGAATTGGGTTTCTCGTCATTGAAGTAGAAAAAAGCGAGACATGCACACTGAGACTTTTTGTATGTTCTTTGTGTGTTTGTGCTAACAACTTTTGTGGCACCCATATTTATACAAGTTTTAGATTAATATGGACCTTACAAACTCAATCTTGTCTCAGGGGATATTTTAGAGATGTAGTTCTAGATACACCCTGCTTCGTTTAATTAAATTAGAGTGAGTTCGAAAATGAATTTTTGAATAAACCCATTATGGGGTGGATCCAGATGATCAATTCTGAATTCATGCATTATTGTTCAATACACACCCTATTACAAGGGTGGAAAAACAGGTCGCAGTCTACTAGGTCGGCTCGCGCACTCGCCAAAAAATGACAGGTTGGGTTGGGACTTTGGGCCTGCCTAGCCATCGCAGCCCGCCTCGCACACCTGCGCACTCGCTGTAGCCACCCCACACACCCACCAGGTTGTCCCGCTGACCATAACCCATTTTGCTACCATTCAAGAGTATTGACAACTGATCACCTATTAACTGTTTGTGCATGTAAACTCAGATGCAAATGTTAAAACTGTAACACCCCAATTCTACCCCAAGTAATTATTCAATAAAATTAGAGTATAAAATTTTCCAACATAATCAGGATGTCGCACTTTTCAATGTAAACGCATAAACCTGTCATTTTTATTCAAAACGGATACATAACCCTTTAAAGAGGCGGAACTAACACAATGCATAATTTTTAGTCTTTAAACATAAACAACTTCATTAATCATGCAGCGGAATCATAATAGTTATACACATAAGGCATAACATCTTTTGAGTCATAAACAACATCAACATAATAAAAATCCTCAATTAACGACAAAAGAGTCATCATTAAAAACAACAAAATAAGACAAGTGTTCATTTTTCCCGAGTGCTACGTATCTAAGCAATGACACTGCACTCAAACTAAAAACGGTAACAACTACTCCTCCTTGTTACCTGCACGTTGCAAATATAAAGGCAACGGCGAAACAAATGGAAAAGAGTGAGATATCAAACTATATAATTAAGATCATGATAAATAATATATAGTTAGAATTATATAAAATCACCATTTTGCAATCTCGCAACCAATCAACAACAAACACAATTCGATCGCACAACAACATAATCATGAGACATAATATACAACTCAACAAATGCAGATGCATGCGGTACCATCAGAGTAAAACTCCCAACGTAATCAACTGCCAGTTTATCGAGGCATCAAGGTGTAAGCCTTCAACGTAATCAACTTTGCCCCCAACGACCAACGTGTTTTTGTCAACATAGGCCAATATAATATGCAATATATGTATGCGGCAATCATAAATAGAATACAACAACATCCAAAACCAACAATGTAGAACAGCAAATCAACCATCAACGTTGACCGTCAAGCCTTCAACAACACTTGTCCATAATTGGGACAGCAACTACATTCATACATTTAATATCAATTCGGCAAAACGAACATGCTACAATAGCTTACTAGTGTATACGAACCATTCCCTCAATTCTACCAATTCTGGTTAATCGAAACCATTTCTAATCAATTCCTATATCATTCCTTACTAATTACTAGCATTATTTTATTCATAAAAGCCTACTCAAAGTTCCCTAGTTAAAGTGCTTAAATCGGGCAAAATTCAAAAATCAGAAAAATGTGTTCAAAATAACTCAGTACGCATCGTGAACCCTCCTTCGCGCCGCGACTTTAGCAGACTCGATTCGTCGCGTCGAGGCTGAATCGAATGTGATGATTGGTTTTCAAAGATTTTCCACAAGCCATTTTTCCAAAGTTTTGCCACCCAACACCCACAAAATCCAAAACGAATCAACCTAAGGTACTAGCAACATGGATAATCAAACAAAGACAACATTTACCAAAATATTCAACAAGTTTTCATGGATTTTCAAGCTTCAATTTTGAAATTTCAACAACAACAACAAAACACAAACCTAGCCAAATTATAAACCTCGCTACCTATCATTCATCATGTTCCTAATTAGAAAACAAGAACTCCACCCTTACCTTGTGAATCAGAGGTTGGTTTGCTTAGAGATGGAGGTTGGCCCTAGCCAAGCTTGTACTATCTTCTCTCCTCTTCTTTTTCTCCCAAAACCTCTTTTTCTCCTGTACTAATAAAATAACCCTTTCCTCTCTTCTATTCTACTTCTTAAATAATAACATTATTATTATTATTATTTTTCGTATAATTTATTTTAATTAATCACCCTATAATTATATAATGACTTAAATTGGCATTCTACCCTATTACCAATTATTCAAAAAAATATACAAAAATATTAAATCAAATAAATAATTAAATAATTCAGGTATTACAAAAACCACCCTATTTGAGAGAAATATTATAGCAACATTTTGTTGCTTATAATTGAGAGTAACCTTTTGCTTAGTTTCTAGTTTCACATCCAATTCATTAATATTTTCATTGCAATATTCTATGTTATCCACCTTTTTACCAATAATTCCAAGGCAGTTAGCTAGTCTTGTTGGTTGGTCTTGTACCTTATGGTTTAGCAGTTGTTTTTGAACTTGCATTTACGGCTTCAGCACTAGTAAGCTTCTTCTTATATCCTTCTAACTCATCCCAATTTTTTCACCTATTAAGGGTAAACATATATGAATTAAATTATCTTATAATAGGGGAAATATTTGAACAGTACAAGAAGAAAAAAGGACATTACTATATTATATGACAATGGTAAGACTTACTGATATTACTGCGATGTTTCCCATTGATAACTCGTCTAGTTCATTAAAAGTCCCTTTGCTAACATTTTGTTTATTTTAACCACCACCAGTTAAAGCAACAGGTAGAAGAATCAGTAGTAGAACAATGTTGGATAATATTAAAATACTGAATACTGGAATTGAACATGAAGAGAAATGATTAAAACTGAATACTCAAGCAAATAAAAATGAAAAAAATAATAATAAATTAAATATTAAAAAATGACAAATGAAAACATAAAAAAATAGTTGGGCAAGCCCGCCGTTCGGCAATCTGCCGCCTTGGCGGGGCGTACTAGATTCTTAAGCATAATTTCACTTAGTGGACTTGTCCGCCCTGCCCCTTTTTTATGGGCTTAAGGCATGATTGGGCGGACAACCCATTTTGCTATCATACCCTATTATATGCATTTGCTATAAGGTGATCCATTTCAAGGAAGCACGTCTATTTTTCATCCGGTGTCAAACCGCTAACTTAAGGAATAAGAGATTCATGAATTGTATCAAAATGCTTTTTCCCATATAACATTGTGTATGATTCCTTATATGCCTCCAACTCTATGATGATTTGTTAACGAATAAGTGTATGATTATCCTCTCCTCTACTGAGCAAAGCTAAAATAGCTCGATAATCGTAATTACCGCCACCATCAAGATTTACTATCCATTCAATGTATTTGTGCATAAAAAAGAAACATTTCTTTAATGTGTAGCATTTTGGGTAAAGGCGATGAGGAAGAAGGTTTGATAATGCGTGCTCCTTTGAAAACACTTTTTTGAGATTTGGAAGTTGAAGAATCTAGAAGAAGTTTGTCAACATTTTCAAAATAGGAAGGAGGTTGCATCATTAAATTGTCACTTGATGTTGGTTAGACCTTCTTAGGAGCATATTTTATTTTTACCATATTGTGAATTGTTGCTTAATGATCAAGAAACAAAAAGGGTAGAATATATGAGGAACACGATGAACACAAGGAATTGGTTATTAACTGCTATTATTTTCTTTATCTTAAATCAAGATTACAAGTATACAAGAATAACAAATAACCCTCTCACCCTAAAATAGAATTTGCAGTATGCAATGATGAGAGACTAGTATGTTATTTATAATAAACCAAACATACTAAACTAATGGACTTTTATCACAAATACCCATTACAAGCTAACTTAAGGTACAAGCTAACTTAACCAATTGGACATAACAAACAGGCCCAATTCGATGCTAACAATCCTATCATCCTTCGACACTACAAGTTATAACACACTTCGAATATAGCATGTAACACTTCGACAACAACATGTGAGCAACCTTCGACTGCATGCTAAACTCTGTCGAACCGTCGAACCAAGATACTACCTTCGACCCAATGGAGTTCGATCCAATATCTCACAAATCTCTACCTTGGAACAAACTCTATTATCAAAGAACGAACTAGTTTTCTTCATGCATCTTTATCAACTGCATACAGTGGAAAAACTTGCAACTAGGCAATACCTTGGTGATCATATCAGCAACATTGTGTTTTGTCGAAACCTTCAGCACTTGGACTTATCCATGCTCGATTACTCCTCTGATGAAATGCAGCCTCACATCAATGTGTTTTGTTCGCTCATGATAGGCTGAATTCTTCGACAGGTGTATTTCACTTTGACTATCACATTTAACTGTGATAAATTCACCTTGAATTTTCAACTCCTTGGCAAAACCTTCAAGTCGTAATGCTTCTTTCACAGCTTCGGTTAAATTAATATATTCCACTTTAATGGTTGATAATGCAACAACCTTCTGAAGTGTTGATTTCCAACTAATTGTTTTACCAAACATAGTGAAAACATATCCATAAATAGATTTTCTGGAATCCATACAACCTGCATAATCAGAGTCGACATATCCTTCTATTACTGCTTTATTATCTTCACTCAAGGCTCCACCATAAATCAAGACTCTGTTCAAAGACCCATTTATGTACCTTAGAATCCACTTCAATGTTTGCCAGTGAGCCTTTCCAGGATTCACCATATACCTGCTCACAAGACTTACTGCATATGTTATGTCGAATCTAGTACAAACCATAATATACATCAAAGAGCCTACTACATTAGAATATGGGATGATATTCATATAAACTCTTTCGACCTCAGTACTGGGACACTGATTAATCCTCAGTTTGAATTAAGGGTTTGTTGGAGTCACAATAGGCTTCAAATTCGACATACCAAACTTTTTGAGAATCTTCCGTAGATATGCCTATTGAGATAAACATAATTTTGACTACTTTCTATCTATTCAAATGTCAATCCCAAGAATCCTGGATGCAACTCCCAAATCCTTCATTTTGAACTCTTTATTAAGTTCAACCTTCACCCTCATTACCTCTTAGACATTGTTGCTTGCTATGAGAATATCATCAACATAAAAGCAATAAATTAACAAATGAATTACCAGGTCGAAATCTGAAGTAAACACAATGGTCTAACTGACTTCTAATGAAACCTATGTGTGTCATGAACTTGTCGAAATTCTATTCCACTGTTGAGAAGATTGTTTCAGCCCGTATAAAGATCTATTCAACTTGCACACATAATCTTCCTTTTCCTTTTCGACACACCCTTCAGGTTGTCTCATCAGGATTGTTTCATCTAGATCACCATACAAGAACGCAATCTTCACATCCATTTGTTCCAGTTCAAGATCGAACTGTGCCACCATGGCAAGCAACATTTGAATGGACCTATGCTTCACAACAGGAGAAAACATATCATTGAAGTCGACACCTTCTTTCTGAGTGAAACCCCTTGCAACTAACCTCACCTTGTATCTTTTCAACACCACTCCTTTGATTCCTTCCTTAACTTTGAAAATCCATTTACAGGTGACTAACCTGACTTCAGTAGGTTTCTTAATCAATTCCCAAGTGTTGTTATCATGAAAAGATTTCATCTCATTATCCATGGCCTTCAGCCATTCGGTCTTATTTCGACTACTCATATCTTCCTTATTGTCTCTAGGTTCTTCGTCTAGAACCTCACTTACAGAGATTAAGTCATAAGCTATAAGATCTGCATACCCAAATCTTTGAGATGGCTTGATGATTCTTCTAGTCTTATATCTTGCCAATAGGTAGTCATCGACAGTTTCCTAAACTTCATCAGCATCCTCTGCTTCTTTGACTTTATCTGGGATACACAATTCAACATCAACATGCTCCACCTCAACAGGAATCTCTACCTATTCCAGCTCTTCGTCATATATTTTTGCACTTCGACCAACATCATTAGTTTTCTTGAAAGCCATTCAGCTTCATTGAAAACTATATCTTGACTGGTGATAATCCTTCTGTGACCTGGCTCTAGGCACCATATCCATTAAGCTTTGACTCTCTCAGGGTATCCGATGAACGTGCATTTAAGAGCTATATGTTCGACCTTGTCTTGCCTAATGTGAGCAAAGGCTACGCAGCCAAATACTCTCAGTTTGTCGAGATCTGGTGGATGTTCCGACCAAACTTCTTTAGGTGTTTTCATATCTAATGTAGTTGAAGGACATCTGTTTATCAGATATGTTATTGTCGAAACAGCCTCAGCCCAAAACACCTTATTTAACCTAGCACTAGTCAACATGCATCTAACTCTCTCCAAAATAGTTCGATTAAAACTTTCAGCCAGACCATTTTGTTATGGAGTACTTGCAGTAGTTATGTGTCTTGCAATACTGGAGGCAGCACAAAAGTTATCGAATGCCTCATTGCAAAATTCAAGGCCATTGTCAGTTCTTAACCTCTTGACCTTCCTGCCAGTCTAATTTTCTTCCAGAGTCTTCCAACTTTTGAAATTCTCAAAAGTTTCATCCTTAGTCTTCTGAATGAATACCCATAACTTTCTAGAATAATCATCTACTATGGATAGAAAATACCCTGCTCCTGAATGTGATGGACACCTTGCAGGCCCCCAAAGATCAACATAGATGTAATCAAGGGATCCATGTGTTCTTTGTTTGTCTTTGTTGAACTCCACTCTGCAAGATTTTCCAAGTATACATGGTTCACACAACTTCAGCTTTTCAACTTTGTCTCCTCCAAGCAAATTTTGTTTCCCCAATTCGACTAGACCCTTTTCACTGACATGACCCAATCTCATGTGCCAAATTACTGTATTTGACAAAGATTTCGTGGATGCAACATTTGTCATATTTGGCGACGTTCCGTTCGGTCCGGTAAAATATTATTCGGATCCGATATTTAATTTCCCGGAATTATTTTAATTGATTGAATTAATAATATTAGTAGATATTATTAGTGTGTTAATTTATAAGAATAGATGGGGGTGTGAGTCTTAATTGTGTAGAAATGGGGTTTGCACCCTTGTTGCTAGTAAGAAAACAACATATAAAAACCATTTCTTCCTCCTTTTCTTTCTATTTTTCCTCACAAAGCCAAACTTGGAACTTGAGAGAAAAAGAGAGGGTTTTGGAAGGAGGAGGGCAAGAACAAGAGCAAGAGAGGAAGCTAGTAAGAAACAACTTATAAAACCACATCTCCTCATTTTATTTCCATTCTACAACCTAAGCCAAAATAGAAACTTGGAAGCTTGAGAAAAAAAGAGGGTTTTGGGGGAGAAGAAGCAGAGGAGCAAGATCAAGCATGAAGTTGGGATGGTGTTGAAGCATCTTGCAATCATCCAAGCTAGAGGTAAGGGGTTTGATTTCTCTATCACATATGGTTAGAGTTTGATAGTTATATTTAGGATTTGGGGAAAAATTGATAGTTGATTTATAGGGTTTTGGTTGGTTGATTGTTGAAATAACATAGGAAGGTTGAGTTAGGAGTATAGATTTTTGGGTGTTTCTTTGCTAGTAGTAGAAATGGAAGTTATAAATGGAAATGACAAAGAAAAGGTCCAAAACTCAAAAAGTCAAGTTTCTACACGCGTCCGTCAACACGGGCCGTGTTGATTAACACGGGCGCCCGTGTTGGTCTTCCAAATCAAAGGTTCGCTCTAGGTCAATCAACACGGGTCGTGTTGATTAACACGGGTGCCCGTGTTGATTCACTGACTTTGGTGTTTTTGCATTTTCTAGTGGCTTTTCGACACGGGCCGTGTTGATTAACACGGGGGCCCGTGATAATGTATCTGTAGCCTCCCATATTCTGATTTTTACACTTTTTTTGCCCCGATTTTCTGAATCCGGTAAATTCGACGACGGAGCAAGTTGCTCCGAATTCAACGAAAATTGACGTGCTAGCTAAGTTCGACGTGTAGAACGTAGTGGTGAGGTTAGTTTTTAGAAGTTACGAGTTTTTACGAGATGACCCGAAATAGGCCAATTTACGGTTAAATTGAATCGGATTGCGTTTTAGTAGATTTAAGATGCGTATGGACAATCCGATTTCGATGTTGATGATTATGATTAATGCCGGTTATTAAGAATGACTTTCGTGATGATTATTGATGTTTTGACTATTTTTCCGTTTTTGGAATTTGGTGAATTAATTGATAATGATGTGGTGTGAATAAACATAATGTTTGTGACGGTGTATTTATTAATGAATTATTGGTGATGTTTTGCATAATGCAAATATGATGCGACGATGTATTTATCTTGATGTGGATAAATTATGGAGATGTGGGCTTTATGCCAATTTTGATGAGCGATGATGATGTTTTTGTGTTGTGTTGTTTTATTGTCGAGTCACATACATTGCATTGGCGACGAGGGCTTTTATGTCAAGCGACGAGGCTTTTATGCCAAGCGATGATGGGCTTTATGCCAAGTGTTCCTAATTATGGACAAAGCGACGGGTACCACATGCATAACATAGTCGTATCTCATGGAGTCGGTTATGTTTATGTTTGAGTTGTTTGACGTTGGGTTTTAATTGATTAATGATGTTGAATTGTGATGATATATGATGCTTTGTTGGTGAGGATATTTAGGATAACACATGAAATGAATATGATTTGATAATTTTATGATAACTATGCGGTGAATATAAATGATGAGTTTTGCGATGATTTAACTTGATGAAATGCTTAATGCAAATATGACATGATGATGTTTGTGATGATGGGCTTTTATGCCAAAAACGACGATGGGCTTTAGCCAATTTGTGATGATTTTATTTATGTTATTAGCATTGTTGGGTGTTGTTGATTGATGTTGTTGTTTATAGTTTATGTGTTGTTGTGATGATTTATGCCGATGAGGTTATGGCGATAAAGTGTCGACTATACACATTAGTATGGCGATTTAAGTAAGTGAGTTTTGATTAGGTGTTGGAATTACACTTATTAATACTTTATCATGCCTTTAATGATATGTTTTGGAGTATCTCACCCTTTACTTGTTTCGCCGTTACCTTTATATTGGTAACGTGCAGGTTATGAAGACAGAGTTTATAATTGCTATTAGTCGAGTCGGTGTCGCTCTGATACGTAGCACTCGGAGGGAATATTTATGTTGTCTTGTTGTTGTTCTATTGGTGTTATTCCTTTATGTATAAGAATCATACTTTATGAAAATATGATTTTATGAGGAAGTTTAATAAAGAAGATGTTTTGATTTTTAAGAATCAATTTATGATTTCCGACGATGCTATGTATCTGCGATTTATACTTTAAAGCAAAATGTTTAAAGTGATTTGTTTTTGAAGGTGTGATGCCTTAGTATTGAATTTATGAAATTTTAAATTACTCTGATTGTTGCATATTGAACTTTGGGTAATATTGGGGTGTTACAAATTCCCCAAGAGAAATCAAATTTCTCTTCAAATCAGGTATATACCTGACTTCAATCAATAACCCTATTGACTCATCATGGAGCTTGAATCTCGCAAATCCAACACCTACAATCTTACAAGCTTTGTTGTTTCCCAATAATACAGATCCACCACCTTGATCGCACAATTCCTCAAACAAGTCTTTGTTTGGAGTCATGTGCCAAGTGCACCCAAAATCCATATTCCGCTCCTTCAAAGGGTTGTTGCTCGAAACCACAAGTACATTATATGAGTCGAAATCATCTTGAACAATAGATGCATTGCCATTATCCTTACCTCCATTATCTTTCAGGCATTCAGGGAACACCTTCCTTGTGTGACCATTCTTCTTACAATGATAGCATCGAATACCATATGCTTCGCCACTGTAAAACTTCTGCTGACTTTTACCTTTTTTCTTGTCGAACTTACTATCTTTCGCAAGAATTTTCCCTTAACGGTCAAACCTTCACCAACCGTTGAAGGTTTATACTCCTTTTGTTTGTTCAAGTCCTTCGAACACAAGGTTGATTGAACTTCTTCAAAGGTCAGGGGCTCTCTTCCATACAAGAGGGTTTCTTTGAAGGGAACATGTGATCTGGGCAAAGCGCACAACAACAACAATGCTTGATCTTCATCATCGATCTTCACATCAATATTTTCAAGATCAAGAATCAGCTTGTTGAACATATCCAATTGCTCGTTTAACACTATGTCTTCATTCATCTTGAATGAATATAAAGCTTGCTTCAGGTAGAATCGATTTACCAGTGATTTAGTCATGTACAAACTTTCAAGCTTCACCCATAATCCTACCACTGTCCTCTCCTTTGATACATGTCGAAGAACCTTATCACCAAGGCTCAACAAAATTGCATTGTGGGCCTTTTCTATCGTCGTCGTTGTAACACCCCAATTTCTACCCGATAATTATAAATAAATCGGAGTATACAATTTCCAACCAACGATTGGGATATCACATTTTCAACTTAAAAATGCAACCTGTAATTTCACTTAAGCCAAATACATAACACTTTAATCAGAAGGATGAGCTCAATAACATGTTTAGTCTCTAAACATAAATCAACTTTTATAATAACTACGCAGCTGATTCACAGTGTTAAACTTTTGAGAAAAACATAGCATCTTTATCAAAACGCAAACAACTTTAAAAACAACCAAACTTCTCAATAAAATAACTTGAACTTCAACAATGAACTAATTAATCAACGATAAAAAAACAGAAAGATTCCATCAACATATTAAAATCCAACAGTAAATAAAACAAGCGTTTATCCCCCTGAGTGCTACGTATCAGAGCGACAACACCGACTCAAACTAACAGCGACTAGAACTTCATTCTTCATTAGCTGCATATTACCCATGGAAAGGCAACATCACAACAAAAGGGGTGAGATATCTAACAATCTAGTAAATTGTATGATAAATAATATATATTAGAATTCAAATAATGTAAATCACCGCTTCGTAAATTATTCGCATAACAAACAATTCCACAATTTATTCAACATTCACAACGACTCAAAATGTAACATTAGATGCAACAACGTGTTCAAATGCACATGCATGTGGTACCAATGGAGAAGAACTCCCAACTTAAATTTTTTCCAATTAACAGAGGCATCAACAAGGCATAAGCCTTCAACATCGGCGTGTTGCCAATCCAGGCCATCATAAACAGAGCATAGCTCCAAACATAATATTTTTGCCAATTCAGGCCAACGTGTTTATGCAATGTATGCGACAACATAATACAACTCAACAACAACAACGAACTCATCAAATCAACATCAACTTCATAATAATTTCAACACTGGATATAAGCCTTCAATGTAACAACAATTCAACAACATCATTCAACGTTGGCACGAGGCCTACAACATCATTCAGCACATCAACACAAGAAAATGCAACGAAATTCATCACAACCTGCCACTTCGTAATTTATCAACAAAATCAATACAGGCAACAACTTAATCACAATTCAACGGAAGCAACACAATACAATTATCACCTACAAATTCACAATTTACAGCAAGTGTATACTACACCAAATCCACCAAAATAAACTAAAAACAAACCACGTAATTATTCGGACAATTTCGAATATTTCTGATTAATTAATTATCGGCTAAAAATTTCATTATTTCTACTTTGTGCTAAAGTACTTATTAATTCAAAACTCCTACAAAAATTATTCTTAATAATACTAAATTATTATTATAATTATTCTTATATTATTATTATAAACTAAGAATATATAGATATACTGTTAGTAAAACATAAAGGTGACCTTACACTAAGGTAGCATAATAAAAAACACAACAGACAAGTATTCATTGCAGCAAGTATGAAATGTAAGGAAACAAAAAAATAAAAAAAAGATTATGTCATGGTACAGAGGTGTCGTTCGGCACCCTTCATCAAGCCATGCCTAATACATGTCATTTGACATGCTTTCCTCTTCTGTGTGTGTCGTTCGGCACACTCCCTTATCCAGGGTCTGTCGTTCGGTAATCGATTTCTTCCATGCAAACAACGTTTTTCGTTCTCTGCAATTTTTCTACTATCCTTTCCATAATTACTCCGATTAAATACCTAACAATAATTTCTCATTCACAACATCAATTAAGCAACCAATTCGAACACAACTTCAACACAGAAAAATCACTATTTTCACAAATAGAACAACTACGAATGCATGGTAAATTTCTCATCACTCTAATTCCCACATACTACTCATCATAAAACCCATTAGAAAATTAGAACCCCGCCCTTATCTTGGATTGAAGGTCACTATAAGGAGTTCCGGTCAAATTTCAGTTTGGCTTTCGGTCTGCAATTTTCTCCCGACGGCTAAATCTCCAAACCCTTGTTTTTCCTCTTCTTCCAATTTCTCATGTACTGACTGATTCCTTCTTTCTCTTATTTTGGCTAAAGTAACTAATTACACTACTATTCTTATTATTTAAACAAACCTAATAATAAATCTTAGTACACTAATGAGCTTAAGTTCTACACACCCACTTTACTATATACTACCACCAACACAAGCCCAACAATTATTCGAATATTATTATTATTATTATAAATCAACTAATACTACTATTACTACTAATTCTACCGACTATTCAACAATTAAACAACTAATTTAACTAACAATTCAACAACTGAAATCGAAAATAATTTGAAATATTTAATTAACTAATTAATTAAATAATCGGGCGTTACAGTCGTCTTCTCATCTACAGTTAATGCAGCGTTCATGGCTGCCTCTCCCTTCAACGCTTCCAAATAACCCTGCTGAACCAGTAGGGCTTTCATCTTCAAGCACCACAAACCAAAATCGTTCACTCCAGTGCAATCTCATGCTTTGTTGAAGGCATTTTCTCCATGCTCACCGCACCAATTTGTTGTGAATTGGATGTCTTGGAAACAAAATATAAAATTGTTGCTTAATGATTAAGAAACAAACAAGGGTAAAATATATGAGGAACACGATGAACACAAGGAATTGGTTATTAACTGCTATTCAATACTTTATCTTAAATCAAGATTACAAGTATACAAGAATAACAAATAACTCTCTCACCCTAAAATAGAAATTGCAGTATGCAATAATGAGAGACTAGTATGCTATTTATAATAAACCTAACATACTAAACTAATGGGCTTTTATCACAAATACCCATTACAAGCTAACTTAAGGTACAAGTTAACTTAACCAAATGGACATAACAAACAGACCCAATTTGATGCCAACAATTCTAGAATCCTTCGACACTACAAGCTAGAACACACTTCGAATACAACTTGTAACTGTGACACCCCGATTTAATTTGAATATTAAATAAATGGGAATTTAATTATTTATTTAATTAAAGTCTTAAGTATTTGTATTTTCGGACTTAATAGGATTAAATGAAGTAAGAAGGGTTGGAGGTGTGCAGAGTAATAGTGGGTGTGAAGAGTAAAACACTCTACTATTTACTAATTAATTAATTATGTATTTTATTTGGAATAATAGAGGAGTATTAAAAGGAATATAAAAAGGAAAAAAAGGAAAAAGGAGTCTTTTTGGGAAAAAGCTTTTCACGTAGAATTGGAGAAGAGAAGAGAAGAGAGGAATAGCCGACGCCGAGGAAATCGAAGATCATCGCGAGGTAAGGGGTGATTTCATTCGGTTTTAATGCCTTATGGGTTTTGGGAATCAACCGGGTAATTGGGTATGTTAGGAAATTGATTATAGGTTTGTAGGATGAAACCCTATTTTGTGTCGGTGTATGGAATTAGGATCATTAGTGTGTCGAATCAATAATAAGAATGATGAAACTATGTTATTTGATGTTATAATGGTATAAAATGGTTGTAAATTGGTGTTCTTAATGTCACAATTCGTGTTAGAAAGTTTGGAAGTGATAAGGGATGCATAATGTTGTCAAAAGTAGCGATTTTGTCGTCGTGGGAACCGGTTCCTGGGAGGAACCGGTTCCCGCAGTAAATTTCAAAACTGGGCATTTTTGTACGTGGGAATCGGTTCCCTGTGGGGAGGAACCGGGTTCCTCATACAAAATTCTAGGGGGAGCTTATTTTCAAATTGTGGGAACCGGGTTCTCCCAGGGAGGAACCAGTTACCACTGTGTATTTTTCCAAAACTTCAAAAATTCATATTTTCCAAACCGTAACTCCGATTCGAGTGCCGTTTTCGGCGTTATTTCTTAAATTTAAAATACTATCTTTTAGAAAGGAAAAATATTATTTTCTCCAAAATTATTTTTAAAAGAGTCGAGCTCCCGATTTTGAAAAGTACGGATAATTAAGGATAATGGGGAATTAATACAAATGGTCTGAGTTACCGGATGAAAACTAATGCATACAATGTTGTATTTTGATATTCATTATGATTGAATGTGATACATTGGTGAATTGGCATTATGTGAATTATATTGATATGATGATCTGTGAAGTGATGTTGCATGCTTTTATGATGCATGCATGAGCATTTGTTAAATTGGTTCATTCCCATTGTGCGGAAGTGAACTGGCAGAGCCAATAGACTTACCCGAATGTAGAGGTAGTGAGGCTAGATTCTTGACCCAATGGTTGTGGGCGAATCATGGATTTACGTCTTTCCACATGTAAGCGGAGCGGTGAACTCGGTTCACGTTTTGGTACCACATGCATAGAGTCTGCATTGCATATGGGATTGTAACATGCTAGGATGGTTTCCAGTGTTGCAATTTCCATTGTTTGTTATATACATGTTCATGGTGTGAAATTCCTTGTGAAATTGTATTCGATTAATGTGTTTGGTTAATGGATTAATGTATTCGATTATTCTGTTGTATTTAAAAACGTATAATGCATTTTATATTGAATCGAAATCTCACCCTTACTTTAACGATTTCAGATCCAAAGTGATTAGCTGCTTGAAGTTGGTGAGGATAGCTCTAGAGTCGAGTCAGTTAGTTAATCCGCGTGTCAGTGTCATGCTCTGGTAGATGTAACACTGGGGAAACGCTTGTTTTGAATTCCTTTGATGGATCCTTAATGATTTTGGAATTATGTTTTGGTTTATTATCCTGGAATAACCATGAATGACGTATTCGGGATTCTGTTATGTTTCATTTCCGCTGTTACACATAACTTTAAGTTGTTTCATTTAATGATTTTCTTCAGTGAAAGCATGACAACTGTGTTGATTGATTGAATTAATTAAATTGTGACGCCTCTTGATTTATGTGATTAAAAACTCTGATTATAATTTATAAAAACGCGGGTAATTAGAAGATGTGTTACAGTAACACTTCGACAACAACATGTGAGCAACCTTCGATTGCATGCTAAACTCTGTCGAACCGTCGAACCAAGATACTACCTTCGACCCAATAGAGTTTGATCCAATATCTCACATACCAGTTGAGATAGTGGTTTCAAATTTGTGGTTTTTGGACAATCAATATTCCTTATTTTCTCTTTGATGTGAAGTTTCATGTAGTCACCGACATTCAAAAATCTATCTTGTATTACTTCCCATTTGGTCAAGATAGAAATATTTGATTTACTGTCTTTTATGACACCATCATCATCAAACTCGAGCCTTTTCCAATGATTGAAATCATCATCCATTCGTATTGGGCTATGAAGTTTAATCTTTTTTGAAATTAAACAAGCACATGGGAGACTACGTCTTTCTAAGTGTAAACTGCACTTTAAGCTATCGAAATATATTTTTTTGACTCATTTGGATTTGTGAAAAAAATCAATCATGCTCGAGATATATTGTCGACCAATTGTGAATAGATATTCTTGTCTCTAAATCCGTGTTCCAACACTATAGTGTTGCGGTCAAATGACGTTTGTATCTTATTATGTTGATTTTGGATAGTTAGGTTCATAAAGTCTCAATCTTTACACAAATCACCTTTACTTTTTTTTGACCAATTATTTAGTGTAGCGTGGGCATATTCAACTCGGTTAGTTGTTGTATTTCCAAAGTGTTTAACCTGATCGGTTAAATTACAAACAATTACTTGGTTTGAAATTATACTTTCAACACATTTCAAGAAACCCAAATACTTATCATAAACCTTCCTGAAAAGTATAACATAATCAACATATAACTCTTCCTTAGAATAATTGCTTACAACATTTCCCAGCACCCATTATTCTTTCTAGTATCACGTTAGACTTGGCTATTTTTCCATCTTTACCCTTTATTTGTTTGGTCCTTATTACAACTTAAGTCTACTTCTCACATTCTTTGTGATGTGATACCTATACAATAATGCGTATGAAGTAAGAAATAATTTTGCAAGTGAATTAATCAATATGGTATTACGGTCGCTAACAATGACCTTCAGCGTGTTTTATTTATCATTTAATATTGTCTGACATACTTCTAAAGCCCAAATAATATTGTGGAATTAGAATGAGTTTAAGATTTATGAAATTAGGATTTGTTGAACAAATTTGTGAAATTTGGATGAGTTCAAAATATATTTTGAGCGATTTTTTTATCCTTGCACACTCGGTACCTAAATACATAATGATTATTATCTATAAGTTTCAACAATTGTTGCATCTCAATTATATCCTCTTTTATTGCCTTATTCTTTCAGATACGAACATTGTATATTTGCTTGATATTTGAGATATTTATGGGTCTTTTACGTTTCAAAGTTGCAAGTGTGTTTTTGGGCTGCACCATGTTCGATGTCATGTCAGAAACAATTTCCTTCTCTCTAGGCACAAGGTGACATGCAATGGGATGACCAACTAGATTGTGACACATGTCATGATTATTGTGTACCAAAAACCACATTAAATCTCTATTTATTATTTTCAAAAAGATATCCACACAACATAAAAGGACATCCACATTTCCTCGAACCAAATTCATCTCATTTCAGCTTTGGAATAGGAGTTGAGTACTCTCTACTTCATTCTCATATTTGTGACACAAATGCAAGTCTTTTATCTGAACTTTATCTGATCTTCCAATTACAACACCAAACTCCAATTTAGCAGCCTTCATGCGGATCAATTGGAGCACGTGAATACAAATAACAAGTTATTGTTCATTTGTAAATTGTTTGCCAACATCTACCTTAACATTAACAAGTTTGACATCCTTAGACACATTTGGTTTGAGGACAACATTAGGGTGCACCGTAACTAAGACAAATAAATAATAAAAGAAAATATTAAAAAATAGTCCAAACTGAATTCTAAACTACTTCGAAAATACACTTTTGTATGACCTTCATCTTGAATTCAGAAACATATTTATGGACGCAACGTACATTTTTTCAATTCAAAAATCATATTAATAGAAGTTACGAGGAAGAAAATACATGTACATTACCTTACATTCCTTTTTTTTTTATTTTAAATTTTGATGTGAAAAGTTAAAGAAATCTTATTTTGAAGTAGAAAATATGACTGTGTGGAAGGATGTTTTGTTAGAGTTTGAACAAAAATGATATTTTTAATTATGAGAGAGGCAAACATGCAAGGTCCTATTTTTTAAAATTTTCTGTTTGACAAATCTGAAAATGCATTTATGAATTTGTCATTGGCATGTAAAGGTAATTTCTTTTAAAATTTTTGCTTCACAAATTTGAACGTGCACTTCCCATGTAATTGGCATTGAAAGATTATGCTTTTATATTAATCTTAATCAAACATATACAATTCGAATTTGACCCGTGTTGCACGGGTCAAATAATCTAATTTTTAAAAAACTTTACTAGGTTATATAACTTCTAAAGATATGTATCATTTAATTATTCTTTGAGATTAATTATTATGCATTGTTAATATAATTTTTTTACACTGTGAATAGATCGCCATCATCAATTTGTATTACTCTCTTCGTTTCTTTTTAGTTGTCATTCTTGAAAGAAAAATTTGTTTCCTTTTAAGTGTCACTCCAAAGTTTAAAGTAATAATGATTGTTATTTTGACAAAATTATTCGTTATTATTTATTGTAGAGAGAAAAAAAGTCAAATAAAATAATAAAAAGTTAGATTATTATAGGCAAAAAGATAATTACTGTGTAAAAAATAACAACAATTATTCATTTTTTTGGTACGTGTAAAAAGTTTAAAAATGGTAATTAAAAAAAAACAGAGGGAGTATTTTATAGGTGACTAAAATAAAAGTCAAAATTTTCTCAACATCGAATATTTACAAGGACTAATGATTATCCACAGTCAGTGTAAAAAGTTGGGTCCTGTCAATCGATCACAACCATTCATAATTATTAAATATGTAAAAAATACTTTATATTGTCAATATATTCAAAAACCACATTCAAAAATCACTATTAATGTAAAAGTACCTTACATTATCAATATATTCTCATTAAATTCTATTTATAATTAATTAAATGTGTAAAATTCTTCTACAATGCATTTCAATTAAATGTTAGTTTTCAAATTTATTCATGGTTAAAATAGTTTACAATTTACATTACAAATAAATTAAGAGTATGTTGAAAACACTTTTAAAATTTTCAATAGTAAAGAATTCTATTATGAGTTGAAAGGTAGTGCATTGACACTGTAAAATAGTTTTACATTGTCATTCAATTAAAATTTATTATTTTGTCATGCCATATAATTAATTTAAAAATAATAATGAGTTGATATTTATTATGGTTGTGATTTATTGACAATGTAAGATTATTTTATATTATCACAGCATATCCTTTTTTCTCTTCTATTATACTACACACGTCCATAATTATAAGACACTCTTATTTTTTTCTTTTCTTTTTTTATAAAACTCTCTTCGACTTTCAAAGTATATTAATGATTTTTTTCTTCAAATTTACCCCCAAATATGTTTCATCTATTTCTGTAATCAATAATAAAAAATTTTTAAAAATAAATTTGTAAAATATCATACAAAAGAATCAATAAATTTAATACTTTGATAAACTTTTTTAATTCTCGCAATTTTTTCACTAGAATCTAATAAATTTTTTTAATTCTCGCAATTTTTTCAAAACAATCTTATATTTAAAAATAAAGGAAGTAACAATATTGACAATCAAAATTTGACTGAATTTTGAATGAGTGAACACTACTCCAAGCTTCCACCGCCGCCGACAAAACGAAACCACCAACTAAAAAGAAGGCTAAATAACAATTTCTTGTGAAACCACCAATTGAGGAATTAGGATATGATCGGTTTGAATTTGAAAATATATTTTAATTTTTATTAAATATATTTTTGAACTTTATAAATATTTTAAAATTTATTTTTAGTCTCTATTAAAAAAATAACAAATTTTGACCCCTAAATTTTATTTATTTATGCAGATTCCTTCTTATTTTCTAAAAGTTTAAAAACGGTTTAATTATCCTTAAACTTTTAAATTTTAAATACTTTTTATGTGTTTAAAATACTTTTTAACTAAATTTTAATTATTTTTTAATATAAGAAAAATTAAATATAAATTTTTTAAATTTTAAAAAATATTGATAAAAATAATGAAAATCTCGAATTAGAATTTAAATTTTGAGTTTTTTTTTTCGAATTTTTTTTTATAGCGTTCTAAACATGTTTGCAAAATCTACTATATAACATATACTACTAGATTGTTCAAACTACCTAAACTACCCTTTTGTAAAAAATGTTTTACACTATACTTTGAACATTTTAGTAACTAACAAAATCTAACATATACTACAAGATTGCCCAAACTACCATTTGTAAAAAATATTTTACACTATACTTTAGACATTTTAGTAACTAACAAAATAACCCTTAACTTTTTCAATTTTTTTAATTTCATGCACCAATTATTAACTTCTCATTGGTTCAAATTAAAAAACTCCTTTTCCAATCTTATGCTAATTTCTCTCTCTCTCTCTCATCTTTTTTTTTTTCTTCTTCATTTTATATGATTATTTAATACATTTAAATTTTAATATAATTAATTGTTTTACAATTAAATATCTCATTTTAAACTTATATTTTAAGACATATTTTAACTTTTCTATTTGTTTATTATCACTGAAAATACTAATTAATCTATTATTTAACTTTAATAAAATTAAAAACATATTTTATGAAATTGAATAATACTACATATCATTCACACAACTAACTTTTTATCTTATGAGTCACTATCAAATTATTACCATTATTTTTAAATGTTAATTTTTTTCTTTCTCCATGTCACAAGTTTTTTTAAAAAATTACTTCCTACATTGAGTTTATTTTAAGATTACGTAATTCAATTTAAATTCACATGTGTATCTAACTACATCATTTGTCAAGTTAACATTATATTTTGTATAATTATATTATTTGTTACAATATTTTGATTTCATAATTTTTCATTGTACTTTTTCAATAAATATGAATTATATATATATATATATATATATATATATATATATATATATATATATATATATATATATATATAATTATTTCCAATATTAAAATAAATTCACCCGAAAAATGAGTTTCTGACTAATAACTATTTTAAAATACAAATCGACTTAACAACGAAAATTAAAACTATGTATATAATAATTTTTGTAAGAACTAAAATATAAAATCAAAGTTTGTTAATTTATAGAGACCCAAAATATATTTAATTTTTTCAACTCAAATACTTTACTATTTTTATTTTAAATTTTTAGTATGTTTTTTAATTTAAAACAAATCAAACCGCCGGTTTTACCTGATTATTTCGGTTTTGGGCCAGTTTAACGGTTATTATCCGGTTTTAAAGCATTGCTTAGACAAACATAGACCGGATACCGATCCGGTTATTGGTTTAGCGGATCCAGTCCGGTTGTCACAATTTTGTTGAAAAACTGAAAAACCCTATGAAGCAAACAAAAATAAAATAAAAAATCTTAAACCCTGACGAACAGAACGCAAAGCTTGACGAAGACATGTCTAACTTGGAAGCTGATGTTGCCGCAATCCGTGGCTACGAGCTCCGCCTCATCCGCTGCACACTCTCTCCTTCTCCGGCGACACCATTGAATCTCGAATCTCAAAACGAATTCACAGACGGCCTCATCAACAATCTCCTGGTCTCAATCGAGTCTGGCAATTATGCTGAAGCACTCACTTCCCAATCCTGCAGACTTATATTTCAACTCAGCCCCAATTCCCCGCCACCGAATTCCGCCGACACGTTCTACTCTGACCTGGTGGACCGCGCCGAGTCTTTTATAACTGATTCCTCCGTTAGCCCCTTCGAACAGGCCCGTAGGTCCACCCTCGTGTTGTGTATTGCAGTTGCTTCATTTCTAGGGTTCACTCAGTGTAATTTCACCGGGTAATGTTTGTTTTGTTTTCGTCATAGAGAAAACCTTTACTATTCATGTTTTTATTTGCTACTTTGGTTTATGAAGCAGTAGTTTGTAATTGTAATTGCAGGCCTTTGAAGGAGAAAGTGCTACCGAGATTCCCTCTGTCTCTCGTTGAGTTTGAATCTGCAGAATGGGACATTTGGGCGCGGAATTATCTTATGTCTGATGGTTCTGATTTGCTTGGCAAGTTCTCAAATCTTCAGGTACTACTTCATTCAACTCAATATTCTGTTTATCTAAATAAGCTGATTTTGAATTATCAACTTATAAGTTATATTTGATTCAACTCAATCAACTAATTAGTCATTATTTTTTCCAGTATATAGTTTTTGCTAAGATGTTGCTTATGAGGATGAAAGATTTATCAGTTGATATTAGAACCCTTACTTGGTGGCTTGGAAGGGTTTTGCTTCTTGAGCAAAGAATTCTGGATGAGCGGTCTTCTACCCTTTTTGATCTCTTGCATGCTTATATGGGTGAAGCTTTACAACAATTTGGCACTTCAGAACAAGTTCAAAGTTATTGGGAAGATGGTTTGCTTGACGGAGAGAGCTCAGCCATTGTCTCCTTGCTTCATTTAGAGGCTGGAATTATGGAATATGTATATGGGCGAGTTGATCCTTGTAGGTCAGTTCTCTTGGATTTTTTAATTTTTCTTTTACTTCGACTGGTGTTATTTATTTTGTTTTCAATGTGAATGGTAGGTCTGCTTCAGTATGTGTTACTTATGAGTTTTGCCTTATGAACCTGTATAGAGTCCAGTCGCTTTGAGAATTTTTTAGGCCAATCTTTGAATGTATCCTGCTAATATTAGCAATATAAAGTGCCAATATTTGCAGTCAAAAATTTCTGAGGTTATTTTTTTGGGTTCCTTTGTGTGTTCCAATTTACGTAGCCATGTTGGAAGTGAATACTTTTCAGGATTTACTAATCTGTTACATAATTGAGTGAGAAGCTGGAACCGAAACCAACTAAAATAATTCCCTAAGGAAGGAGAGTTGGTTTGAGAAAAAGTTGGGTTTTCCTTTCCATGCTTTTTGGGCTTGCATTACATAAATTGTAATATCTTTTCCCTCTTACATTTACTTATATTAAGCAAAAAGTAGTTGTCAAATACAAGGTTAAGCACAACGTGTGTTTGGTTAGTTTGATCACATGCGTTTGCTTCTTATTTCTCACCAAGAATACTAAGTACAAATGATGTCCCCAAACTGTATTTTCTATCCAGTTGCGAGGATTCACCTTGAAGTGTACGAATACATATTGGAAGCATGATGGACTTGGATATTTTAGCATAACTATGCTTTTGATGATACTAGAAAAGTAGTTTTATAGTAAATGTTTCCTGTTGAATACCACTACTTGAATGTTGAAACTTAAAATGATGGTTAACTTTTATTTCCCCCGGTGTTCTTTTATGATAAAGTACCTTACTGTAACAGGACACGTTTTGAGTCAGCTGAGATGGCAGCCGGGCTTCAGCTATCAGTGACTGGGGCACTTGGTTTCCGTACCGTACATCAGGTAAACTGTAAACTGCACTGTCGGCATGTTTCATTCATGACACTAACCTTTTTGTACGTCATTCTTTGACATAGGTTGAACCAAAAGCACAGATGGTACTTGTTGCATGCTCAAATTCGTCAAACAGTGAGGACAACCGCTCCTTAACAGGAGCTGGCATCCAAACATGTGATGGCAGCAATGGTGGAAATGATTCACGTCAGCATCAAGCCTCTGAAGCATCTGACATACTTGTAATACCAAAGTTGTTAGAAAACACTGATGACTCTAAGACTAAGTCACAAGTCATGGAAAATGGTGCTGATGTCACTTCCAACTTAACAGCAACACAGCAGGCTGTAGTTCTAGCACACTGCCTTCTAATTGAGAAGAGTTCCCGACACGATGAATTGCAGCGTAAGTTACCCTATTTTGTACATGCAGTTACAATGTTATTTCTAGCATCTGTATACTTTGATATAATTTCCTCTTTCAACCTACTGATTTGAAACTACGTTGGATATGGGGTTAAGTGTTAAAGCCTAATTTTGATGTTCAGATCAGCTTGAAGTAAAAGAAAGATAGAAATCGAAACAAATCAAATGAATAGAGATCTTGGTTTTCCTTTACTCAACAACTGATCTTCTGTTAAGCATATGATGTCTTAATTATTTGAGTATGATGGAATGAGAGATTTGTCTAAAGTAAAAATAAAATCAATTTCAATAATTTTGTTTTCTTTTCCAAGTGATCTGGTGTCTATTTAAAAATTCACTTTAGTTTGGAACATTGAGGGTGCATTACTATGTAAATCCGTAGCAAAGCCTACTTCTCTTTCATAGAAGAACCAACATTATGGTTTCTAATGCTTATTGGCCTGCTTCCCTTTCTTTTTCCTCCTTTTATTTTAGTGCTATTTACATTTCTATTTGAGTTCTAAAATCTAAAACTGCAAATTTTACTGAGAAGAGGAGAAAGCAAAATGGCTGTCTTGTGGATGATCACTTAACTGCTGACTCATGACTTGGTTTCAGGATGGGATATGGCCCCTTACATTGAGGCAATTGATTCCCAGCAGTTCTCTTACTTCATTGTAAGTAGAAAAAAAATCTACCACTTATATTTGTTTTAAAATGGTATTTTTTCCCTCACACAATAGAGCCAGTTTGGTCTGTGCTTATGGTGTTTATTGTAATGGTCCACTTAATTATTCTTAATGTTCTTTCCTTGCTTTAGATACGATGCTTCTGCGATATCTTGCGTATTAGATGGGAGTCATTGCGTAGTCGAACAAAGGAGCGTGCATTACTGATGATGGATAACTTAGTATGTATTTCGGTAACATGTTAGCTTTATATTTATAAAACTATATCATTTTTCTGGTAATTGATTTTTCTGTATCCCTATCCTAATGAACTACTTTTATAATTTTGTGTCAAAATATTGATATGAATCTTCGCATAGAAAAAGGTCCGAATCTATCAACTTTAATTAACCAATTTCTTTTAATGGTTTATACTGCCCAAAATTGGACGACAAACAGTGCGCATTACTTAAGACACCATCTTATAATTTGTGTTGGGCCTATCTCGTCCAGTATGGGTAAGTGAATTATTTTGAGAGATACTAATTTTGAATGTATACAAGAATTACACAGTAACAAGCATATTTCAAAGTCTAAGAATGCAGCAAGTTTGTATATGTTTTAAGTTTTAATTTAATATAAATGTAATACGTTAGTTTTTTTTTTTTTTTTTGTTTATTTTAAAACCATCGTACCTATAAATAGCAATCTGTTTCAATTTGGCTATCTATGTGATTGTGAATTGTCTTCATTTGTTTACTGCACCTAATAAAAATACATACATATTTCTGCAGGTGAAGCTTATTCTTGAATCTTCTCCAGAAATTGCAGAAAGAATTCCTTTTAGTTATGGTGTTTATATGGCTAGTATTCCTGCTTTGAGAAAGTATAAACTTTTGCTCTCTAGATTCTGGACATGACCTCCCTCACCTCAAGTTTTTGTCTTTTGTTCATTAGTTCTTGTTACTTTCTCTTTCAACTTCAGGGAATATGGTGAACTTTTGGTGCGTTGTGGTTTGATAGGGGATGCAATAAAGGAGTTTGATGATTTAGAGCTATGGGACAATCTTATACACTGCTACAGGTATGATGTGGTGTGAAATCAATGAACCAATTTTCTCTCTCAATACTCACGCCTTATTGCTTCATTTGATGTTTGGTACGGATATCAGTCTCTTGGAGAAGAAAGCATTAGCTGTTGATCTCATAAAGAAACGTCTTTTAGAACGGCCAAATGACCCCAGGTTATGGTACGTAACTTGTCTATCATGCTTTTGGTTTTCTTGTGATTGCACTTGAGCAGTAGCTAATTAGCTACTAGGGTTATTTTTCTTAGAAGTTGCTCTGTAGCTGATACACACACGCACACACTCCATTCTTAGATTTAAATGGGTTGTTGATAATCTTGCGGGCATTAGGAAGAGTATTTTTATAGCTTATGACACAAATACTTCAGCAATAAGCTAACGGAAATAAGTTATGCTTATTGAATATTTTAAGCATTTATAATATAAGGTCTCATGTGAAAAGCACTCAGGTAAGTTGCTTACTCAAACTCATTGGTGTTTTTAGGGCTAACAACTAATGAGCATGGGGGAAGGAAGGACATCCAAATCATTTTAGATGACCTGATATTTTGCAAAAATACTATTTAATGTATATCTATGGATCGTTTTCATTAGCAATAAGATATAATTGATTATGTTGCAGGTGATGTATATATGACAAGCTAGCTTACACTTTATTGAAATTTGAAAAAAGAAACAGCAAGAAGATCATTATTTTGCATTATTTATTTCTCATGTGAATATTATTCTAGGTGCTCATTGGGTGACATATCCATTGATGATGCTTGCTATAAAAAAGCTCTGGAAGTTTCAAACAATAGGTCTGCTAGAGCTAAGGTGTGACTAATGCATATGCTTAATCTGTTGTGCTTATATTCTTCATGTTTGCTTTTATCATATTGTAAAATCCTTAAATTAACATTTTTTAATAGATTTACTTTTCTCTGGTTCACAGCGCTCCCTGGCCCGCAGTGCATACAATAGAGGAGATTACGAGACATCTAAAATTTTATGGTATGCTCTATGCTGAATCCTGAATGAAGCATTTTACTTTTGTAGTTGTTTTAAAACTGCATTTGTTTTGATTGTAACATTGCTATTTGGTTGGGTATGTTACCTACTGTAAATTTTGTTTTTAATTTAAGGGAGTCTGCAATGTCAATGAACTCTATGTATCCAGATGGTTGGTTTGCATTTGGGGCTGCTGCATTGAAGGTAAATTGTGTGATGTCCCTTCGACTTGTTTATCATCTATTTGCATTGAATTACAAATTCCCATGTTTTGACAGCTGTTAGTTTAGATTTGCTCCCTTGTTTTCTATTTCTTACTTTTGTTTTCTCAACTACTTCTAACTAACCATGGAAGTTCAACAGGCACGGGATGTTGACAAGGCTCTAGATGCATTTACTCGTGCTGTTCAGCTTGATCCTGAAAATGGGGAAGCTTGGAATAACATAGCTTGCTTGTATGTAGTTCTTGCTTTCTTATATTCCAAAAATACTGTGTTTAAACTATTTTAGTTTTTTTTCCCTACAAAGCTTCACTTGTAATTATTTAAAGAATAATGCTAGCAAAAACTCTCTTAACACACTTTCCAACACACCGTTTTTTATTGGTTAAAATTCATACGGGACCAACCTGACTTGGTGAGACTCCCGTGAATTTTAACCAATAAAAGAGTGTGTTGCTAGCACTCTTATTTTAAAGCATCGGTTTAGAAATTGGGCTACATAATTAGGAGAATCAGGCCTTCCCTTAAATTACACCTAATTTACTTCCTGTTGGGTTATAAGTCGAGATCTCAGCTTGGAGTATTTGATGATTTTCCATTATGGATTATCCGTAGGGAAACAAAAGTATCCTGTAGAAACAATAAGAACCCTTTTGCCTTGGTATCACACAGTTGCAAGCTTGCCAATAAAATTCAATGTATTTCCCACCATAATGATTAATACTAATAGGAAATAAGCTTTGTTATTAAATAACAGCAAAAACAATAATAATAATAATAATAATAATAATAATAATAATAATAATAATAATAATAATAATAATAATAATAATAATAATAATAATACCAATAATAATAATAATAAGGCTTAAATGCATTTTTGGTCACCCTATTTTCACGTTTTTTAAGTTTTAATCCCCCGTTTTAAAAGCCAATTTTTGGTCCCTAAACTTTACCTCACTCAGGATTTTGTTGGTTCCCCTATAGTTTTGCATACATGGTGCCCTTATTAATGACATGACACTGCTACAGTAACTTCCTACAATGTGTGTTCATCTAACGTGAAGTTATTGTAACAGTGTCATGTCATTAATAAAGGTGCCACATATGCAAAACTAGAGGGGGACCAATGAAATCCCGAGTGAGGTAAAGTTTAGGGACCAAAAAGGTGGTTTTTAAAACGGGGGACTAAAATTTAAAAAACGTGAAAATAGGGGGACCAAAAGTGCATTTAAGCCTACTTAATAACAATAACAATGATGATGATAAGAGAAATCAGTTGTTATGGGTATTTAGATTTTTCCTTCTTGCCTGTACTAATGATATGGTTAACTTTAACATTGCAGACATTTGATCAAGAAAAAGAGCAAGGAGGCCTATATTGCATTTAAAGAAGCACTGAAGTTCAAGTTCAGTATTTATTTCTCTTGTTAAACTTCCTCTTATGTTAATATCACACACACCCCTATATATGCATACTAAAGTGTACACCTACTGTGATACACGTGTTTTAGTTCATAATCACTGTAAATTTAGCCATCTAGGATACTCCCTAACACCATAATTATTGGTAACAGACGAAACAGCTGGCAACTCTGGGAGAATTACAGCCATGTTGCTGTTGACGTTGGTAATATTAGTCAGGTATGTGATTTTAAATGAAGGGTTGGTGCATCAGAAACACTTCACTCGAAGCACTTGTTGATTCTTCATTGCTCATCTAGTTTGATAAATTATTTTAGGCACTGGAAGGCGCTCAGATGGTTTTGAACATGACTAAATATAAAAGAGTAGATACAGTTTTATTGGAACGAATCACATATGAAGTGGAAAAGCGGCTTTCTACAAGTAATTGCGTACCTCCTGTGACAACTGATAACAAGGCTAATACCAATCAATTCTGTACGGTTGATTCTGGATCAGAACCTCAAGAGCAAGTATCTGAACTACATGTTGCAGGAAGAACGCGTGAAACTGAACAATTAATATCATTGCTTGGGAACGTTTTACAGCAGGTACACAATTCTATCAAGATTCTGTTTTTGTAAATTCATTTTACTTAGTGAAGTAGTTACCGAACAGTTCCCACTTCATCCCTAGCCCCTGGTTAAATAAAGGTCATGCAAAAGATTAGTGTAACATGCGAGTTAACGATGCCCTATTTAATATTATTTCACTGATACAGATAGTTAAAAATGGGAGTGGATATGGACCTGAAATCTGGGGCTTATATTCTAAATGGCACAGAATTAAGGGAGATCTCACGATGTGTTCTGAAGCCCTCTTAAAGCAAGTTAGATCACTTCAGGTATGTCCCATAGCTTGTGCATAATGAACCACCGACCATGAACAGTAGGGACACTGCAATGTTTTTCTTTTGATTGTCTAAAGAATTTTTTTCCGCCTTTGTATTTTTTACTCAGAAGTATCTTTGATCTCTTGTTTTTTTTACTTATATGCTAGCCCACTCTCTGAAATTTCTCCTGCATTTGTTGTCTTAATTTAATCGTCTTATTGTATTTTTTCAGAGTTCTGATACTTGGAATGACCGAGATCGTTTCCAAAAGTTTGCAAAAGCATCTTTGGAACTCTGCAAGGTGTACGCGGAAATATCCGCATCGACCGGAAGTATGAAAGAATTGTTTACAGCTGAGATGCACTTGAAGAACATCTGCAGACAGGCAAGATATTTACTTTAGGTGTCTGATGTGTTTGAGGGTTGAAAAACCTCTGGAAATAAAATTGTTGTGTAAAGTTTTTCTAATTTATTACTCATTTTCTCAGGGTCAGAGCTTCTCCGACACAGAAGAATTCAAGAATATTCAGGCTTGCCTCGATGAAGTGAAAATTAAACTCCAATCCAATGCCTAGCTATAAATTTTTGGTAGCATATTGGGACTTGTTAGTGAGTTCAACCGAAGTTTTGACCTGAATTTTGCATACCGTCCCTGTAACTTGTGCTGTAAGGTTCAACCTGAGGGCATCATAGTGAATTCAATCCGAGTTTTGAGCTGAAGTTATCATATTAAGAATGGCTTTGTATCTCTATTGTTTATGATGTATTCTATAGTTAGTGCAATTGTTTTTTGTTGCTATAGCCATAGCAAAAAATTAGGCTGTATTTTAGTGATTTAATTTTGGTTAACTCATTTAGAATTTTTGTATAATAATTTATGTAATAGAAATTTGTATAACACTTTAAGTTATAGATAAGTTTAAATTAGTTTTGCATTAACATCTACTCTCACAAGTTCTTTTTAATTGACAATGTGTTTCTATTTATTTGGTTTTTCAAAGTTCAATGTAATTTAAATATTGTATACTTAACTAGTAAGTAACCCGTGTTGTCGCACGGGTCCAATCGAGATTTCATATAACATGGAACTAACTTTGTCATGTAATAGAATATTCTTATATTTTTTAAGTATGGCAGCGTATTTTCAATTATATAAGACAACAATTAAAAAAATAGTTAATAGATAGATATTAAAATGACCAGTCAATAGTTGGTTGTCATACGTAATTAATTGTTTTCCAAATGTAAAATGTATGACAAATTTCCATCGTGATCCACACTACATGTCTACCAAATTATCTTTTGTAAAGTTTGAATTCATTCTCCATTCTCCAATCAGTTAACATTCTTATAATTATAAATATAAGTTGATAATATATATAAATTTTTAAGCATTAATATGTACTTATAATAAATTGTACATTCGATTCTCTAACAATTATATAAAACAATAGCAATATAAATTTATAAAATATGACCATTAAAATGAACAGTCTAGTCTACGGCTGCTATCTCATAGATACATTCACATCTACCCGTAAATGCAGATGAGTTAACAAACTCAGTTGAATCCAAATGAGTTAATTCTAAAACTATATTACATCCTACAATGTATGACAACTTCTCGTTACATTTCAAGTTTATTATCTCTTATTAGATGATATTTATAAATTTTACATAGTTTATTAATTTTTCTACCGTCAAAATTAATAAACTATGTAAATATGTAACTTATTCTAACTATACAAAATATTAATTACTTCCAATATATGTAGTTTATTCTCATTTATACATGTCTACTAAATCATTATTTGTAAAGTTTGAATTCATTTTTCAATCGGTTAACATTCTTATAGTTTTTAATATAAACTAATAATTTACACAAACTTAAGTATTGATCTGTACTTATAATAAATCGTACATTCGATTCTCTAACTTCAACTATATAAAACAATAGTAAAACAAATTTAAAAGATTGACATTAAAATAAACACTCTACAGTTTATATCTCATAAATACTCGTGAATCCAGATGAGTTAACAAACCCAGTACAGTTGATATCCCATAAATACGTTCACATACCCGTGAATCTAGATGAGTTAACAAACTCAGTACAGTTGATATCTCATAGATACGTTCACATCTACCCGTGAATCCAAATGAGTTAACAAACCAGTATGAATCCAAAAAAATTTATCCTACAATGTATGACAACTTTTCGTTACATTTCAATTTTAAAACCTTCTTATTAGATCATATTTACAAATTTTACATACTTTTAAAACCTTCTCACCGATACTTTAGTCCTTATGTTTAATATTATAACTTATTTTCGTTAATAAAATAATTATATAAATATAGACTTTTTTTGTTTATAATGTCATTAACCTGTGTAACGTTTTACGAAATTATTTTTAACTTATTCATGTTAAAAACAATTGCATCAAAAGTTGAATTTTTTTATTATAAAAATATTTGTAACTTATTCCGTTTATAAAAATTATAACTTTTTTTTTTGTTTATAAAAAATAATTTTTCATCAAGTTATAAAATTTTATGGATAAAAATATAATTTATTTTTTATCATGTTATAAATATGGAAATAAAAGAGAATAATTATTTTAATAATATAATCATTTTTGTTTTAATATAAATATATTATTGATAATTAAAAAAATTACAACTATAAATAATAATATAACATTTATTATTATAGATATCCGTAGGGAAATAAATAAAAAATTAGATCTAAGAATATCGAAAAATTGCTTAAAATATTAAATAATAATTTAACATTTATTATTGTTGATATTAGTAGAAAAATAAAAAATTATCAAAAGAGAGAAAGAAAAGATATCTTCTTTATTTAAATAAATCATAATTTTTATTTTAATTGGTTCGTTTGCATTGTTGATTTTAATTGGAATTGAATTAATGAAAATGACAATGTATAACCACTTTTAATTTTTTTATTTTATATATCATATTTACAATTTTTTTTCAAACCTACGATATATAACAACTCCTCGTCAAATTGTAGTCTTTTAACATTAGCTAAATTGTGAATATTGTAGGCTCTAACAACAACCTTGATTAGAGAAATTCTTCCCAAAACATATATTCAACTAAATCAAGAGAAATCGATATAGTAAAAGATCATATAGAAATGTTTGTGGATATGACATGACTTTCATTTTTTTTTAAATATATCAATAACATTCAAAATCATATAGTTTTTTCTTAAACTACTTTCTAAATACAATTTAAAATTATACCAATATTATATATTTTATTTCCATTATTTACATTAAATTGATTTTTAATGGATCAACTAATATTTTAAAAATAATTTAATTGAATTAATTTATCAATTAACTCTTTAATAAAGTTACTATACATATAATCGAGTAAATGATTAGTTAAATAAATATTTCTTTAAAATACACAATTTTTATTAAAATTTCATAAAAATATATGATTTTAAATATTTTTAGTAACAAAATATTTTTTAAACTATAACAAAATGTAACTTATTCAATTTATAAAAAGGATTGTATGAATAAATTTATACCTTTTATTATTAATTTTTATGTTTATCATTTTTCATTAAAATTTCATGACTACAATTTAACATTTTTTTATCATGATTACAATTTTAAAGTTAATTTAAAAAGATTGTGATATGCTTTAAATATTTAAGATAAATATTAGAGTTCTTATTTACTTTACCTTTATATATTTATAATAAACTTTTTTGTTAATTTTATTAACAATATATTTATAGTTAGCAATACATCGTTTAAACTACTTTAATTTTTTCAAGAATATAAATGTAACCTTTCAAAAAATATACACAAATATATTTAGAAGTCAGTAGAAAATTTTATTGGTTAAATTATAATTCCATTCAAAATTTATTGATCATAAATTTTTGAAATCAAATCATGCATAAAAATAAAATGTATTAATGCTACCATTCAAAATAATTTTTATATATAATAAAATTAAATAATACTAATACCTCCATTCAAAAGATATATTTGTAAAGTTTTGATTTAATTTTTTTCATATTTTTATATATTCTAATGTATAAAATATTGCTACAATATGAAACAGTATCAAACCTATAATATTAAAAGAGAATTCAAATTTGATTGATCATAATATTTTATAAAATCAAATCATACATAAAAATTAAACATATTTATGTCACCATTCAAAATAATTTCCATATAAGTATAATAAAAATAAATGATAATAATGTCTTCATTCAAAAGATATATTGGTAAAGTATCAAATTAAATGGTACTCAAATATTTGATTAAAAAATTATAATATTTGTTTCTAATATTGTATAAAAATATATTAATTAGTCGTACTTTAAAAAAATAAATCATAAATATTTTATTAAAAATTATAATATTTGTTTCTAAAATTATAGCGATTAAAAATAAAAAAATATCAATACAAAATAGTATTTTTATTCAAATTTCACAACAAATGAGAATTATAATTTTGATTCAAAATAAATTAGATTTTCCGTTTCATCTTGGGGAAAACAATTTTTTTGGTTGTATAGATTTACCGTTTCAAAAGGTGTTGTCTTATAGAAATATTACACTAAATGTTTTAAGTTTTGTCTTATAAAAAAAATTAAAGTAAATCATGAAATTAAATCCACTTAAAATATACAAAAGCTAATTCTAATGATAGAATGCATTTATTTAAATATAAATTATAATGTCTATATCTATTTCATTTAATTATATTAGAAATAATTATTTCATTTAACTTAACACACATTTTAGACACTTGAAATAAACTTGTTCAATTTGAAGTTAAAACATATATTTAACCACAAACTCAATCTAAGACAAAAAACATACTAAACTGCTATTGAGGCAAAAAGAGAGTGAACATGCAGTTGTTCAATGATTTAGTGTTATATGAAAGATAATACTCTATCCCAATTGAGGGGTTGAGTTCAAGCAAATTCTGAAATCAATAGATGCTGAAGATATTGCACATCTAACTGATAAAATATTTCACAGTCAGATGCGAATGCTAAAGTAGATACATTGCAGAAGCAAATTTAGTATATCCTATTTATAGTGATGTTCAACAAACTATACAAAGTTTTGTTGACATTAGCATAAGCATAGGTTCTGTTGTTTTCTCTAACAAATCTTTTGCCTTTGCTTACTGAATAGATTAAGCGAAAAATAATCAGTTTATAATAAGAAAAATAATCAGTTTATAATAATTTCAGTTTTATCAAATTTGCAGTGTTTCACAAAATACAACATACCTCGAGGGGATACTTCCGAAATGTTGGCTCAGAACGACTCTGGCAGTACTTGTGCACCTTTAATTCTCGACGTACTTGTGCTCCTTTAATTCTCGACTTGCAATTGTGCTCTTATTAAGCTGTAAAGTTGCAGAGTTGTGAGCAATTTCATTGAATACAGGTGCCCACTGCCTTGGCAGCTTCAATTCCAAGATTTGATGGAGTTCTTCAATTGTGGCTTATTTGCAAATATCTGCGGAATGATGAAACTGTTATATGAAAGATAATACTCTATCAAAGCAGATAAACAACACCAGCACCTATAGATATATTTTGCTTCTAATTGTAGTTGAAAGCTCCAATTGAGGGGTTAGGTTCAAGCAAATTCTGCAATCAATAGATGCGTAAGGATGAAGATATTGCACATCCAACTGATATAATATTTCACAGTCAGATGCATCATAAGAATGCAATACATTGCAGAAGCAAATTTAGTATATCCTATTTATAGTGATGTTCAACAAACTATACAAAGTTTTGTTGACATTAGCATAGGTTCTGTTGTTTTCTCTAACAAATCTCCTGAATAGATTAAGAGAAAAATAATCAGTTTATAATAATTTCAGTTTTCTCAAATTTGTAGTGTTTCACAAAATGCAACATACCTCGAGGGGATACTTTGTAAAGCTGCAGAGTTATGTTGCTTCCATTGTTGTTGCTTCCATTGCGGACCAAGAGCAATTTCATTGATTCAGGCTGCTCCCACACCCTGCCATAAAAAAACCCAAAAACAATATGGTATAGCAAAACTGCCATAGAAATCAGTATGGTATAGCAGAACTGTTATCATAAAATAAGTATGGTATAGTAGAAATGCTTAAATTTTATAATACCTTTGAATCAAAGAGAATAAGCTCCAATTGAGGGGTTGGGTTCAAGCAAATTCTAATCAAAATAGATGCGTGAGGATGAAGATATTGCACATCCAACTGATATAATATTTCACAGTCAGATGCATCATGAGAATGCTAAAGTAGATACATTACAGAAGCAAATTTAGTATATCCTATTTATAGTGATGTTCAACAAACTATACAAAGTTTTGTTGACATTAGCATAGGTTCTGTTGTTTTCTCAAATCTTTTGCCTTTGCTTCTGAATAGATTAAGAGAAAATAATCGTTTATAATAATTTCGATTTTCTCAAATTTGTAGTGTTTCACAAAATGCAACATACCTCGAGGGGATACTTTGTAAAGCTGCAGAGTTGTGTTGCTTCCATTGCGGACCAAGAGCAATTTCATTAATTCAGGCTGCTCCCACACCCTGCCATAAAAAACCCAAAAACAGTATGGTATAGCAGAACTGCCATAGAAATCAGTATGGTATATGAATGTATCACAAAATCGATGGTATATCAGAAATGCTTAAATTTTATAATACCTTTGAATCAAAGAGAATAAGCTCCAAGTTCTCTTTATTCTGAGAACTGGTAACAGATCACAAATGCTTACATCTAACAGCAATCTTCCACAAATCCTTCGAATCGTTGATGCTATTGATAAATTCGATAGGGCGCGCCATAAACCTGCATCAACAGTACTGCAGCCCTGTCCAAAAATTGTCCAAAAATCAGAGAAATTAAACAATCCAAACAGAAGTAGTTAAACATTAAGCCATAATAGTTCACCATAAACCTGCATCGAGTTGTTTTATCAAACCTTCATTGGTATTTATCTCCGTGTTTTCCGCTTTTAGTTTTTCATTTATTCTGCAATCTCATCCTCAACTATCTCTACCTTTTCTTCACATGACTACAATTGATATGCCAAACCTAACAGGCCATAGCAGAAAAACAAGAAACGTATACATTGTTAAAAACTTAGCATCAAAATGAAAAACACTTCAATTCGAATAATTCTTATGCTTATGCAAAATGCCAACAAACATGGCAATAAACATTTATCTAATTATTCTGATTAGATGCACCAGCAGAATACAATTCAGCAACTACTTTCTAAAGCACAATTTTAATTTTTTTTCTCATAAAAAAAGAAGTAGAACACATATCAAGAAGATACACATACCAGGTCCTGTTTGTTGGCTAACACCAAGATGACATTGTTGAGCATAAATGGGTCATTTATGATATTCTGCAAGTAATCTATAGATAAGTTCAAATTCTGTTGGTAATAACATGGTGTGTGTGCACAAGTTTTTACTTCATCACCTGAAATTCTTGCTTTGCTTTCCCAATTCTCTCGCGGTCCAAACTATCAACAACATAGATCTGCATAAAAAAGCACATATGTATCAACCTTGATACATTAGACCCGTATCCTGTCTTTTCAGTCCTATAGAATACACGAATGCAAAATTTTATAAACCAACTAACAGAATCAATGCTTACCAGAAGTACGAAGGAACAGAGGACGCGGCGAGGGATGATGTTGAGCAAAGGAGCTGTTTGTCGATGAGAATGGAGATGATGGTGGCGGTGGAGGAGATACGACGAAGGATTGATGACTGGAGGTGGAACAGAGTTGCGTATGACAGCGGCTGTAGAGGAGTTCGAAGGAGGTTTCGGTGAGAGAATCAAGGGGTTTACGGCGGCTGAAGGTATATGGAAAGAGGTGAGTTTAGGAGAAGAAGCAGAGGAAACCGGTTGTTGGAAGTAAGAGAACAGTGAGGAGATTGATGATGATAAGGTTTGGGGGAAACAAAATGGAGGTAGGAAAGATGACACGGGTGAGATTTGGAAAAGCTGCGTTATGTGTTGGTTTCCCATTGCAATTTGAATCTTGATTCAGAGAGAGATAATGATAAGGCATGAGGAAGGGAAAAACGTTTGGTATTCCCAGAAATTTCCATTCCTTGGCTTTTGATTACGTTCCAATTAGGGTTAATAGGGATATTAATAAATTCATTTGTTTAGTGTAAAAAAAGAAAATTATAAAAATGGGGAAAAAATGTGAGAGTGACACATCAGCTGCAAATGAATGTGGTGCAAGCATTTGTCATAGTTACTTTATTACCCTTAAAAAATAGACCAAATTGTAATTTTTCAAAAAGGGTGTTGTGGTAAAATCCAGGTACTTTCATTTATATAAATTTATAATAGATATCATCTTTAATTGTTATTGCAGTGAAAAGTAGAAAAGAACGAGACAGTAAATTATTAGGAATAATGTAAAGAATATAAATAGCTCTGTTAAAATTAAATAAATGGAAAATTATTCACACATAATGGGAGGAGATCCTCTCCAGTGTAAATTTAACTGGAGAGGGAGCAGTGAAACTCACACCATCATATTATTTTATATTTTTGGTATATGAATGAAGGGTACAGATTTTACTAGAAGAAAACTATACTTGAGAGAATCTCCTCCCATCACATAATATAGTATAGTATTGTCTCACCTAACTCGGTGATCAATAGAAATTGAAAATGTAATGTCTTTTAAAATTGGGTGTTGGGACAATTTAAAAATATTGATGTTTTGTTTTAAGATTTAAGGATTTTTTTTACATAATTGATGCAATCATCAACTTGTAGATCAAGAAATATTTGGGTGAAGATTTCGAAATCTATTTAATGCTGAGGAATGCATGCTTTATTATTGATCAATTTGTGTCAAAGCATATTGTGGATGCGTCGTCACATGCAACTGATATTTATGTAAAAATTGATTTTAAATGCATGATACATATTGACAACATTTTCAAACATGTTCTATATTCCTTCTAAGATCCCTAATTCAAAGGTTCACTCAATAACTTAGAGGTATCATTTAATATACAGAAAAATTAAGTGAATTTCTTAACCCAACCCATAAGGGTGGGGCGCACCTTGTGAAAACTCCAAAATGCCCTTAAAAAAATTGAAAATTTATTTCTGGTACGCACTATTTTCTAAAACTTTTGAGTGAAATCGAAAGTATACTTTCGGTATGCACCATATTTTGAATTTATTCTAAATTTGGTCTCACTTTCTGAAATATTTGAGTCGAACCGGAAATATACTTCCGGTATGCACCATATTTTGAGTTTATTCTAAATTTGGTCTCACTTGTTCTCACATACACGCTTTATGTAAAAAATACATACAGTTTAAAACCGGAAATATATTTCCGGTTTACACCCAACATTTTTCAACGTGATTTCCATGATATTGGGTGCTTATCGAAAATAAATTTCCTATTTCTTGGGAGCAAAAATGGAATTTCACAGGGGTAAGTAAGAAAGACATGGGGTGGGTTAAGAAATTCACAAAATTAAATCTATCCAAATTTTGACATCATGTAAAACATTTATCTCAGAGACAAATGCATTCACATATTCCTGCTCCTAAGAAGTTGAAATCCTTCCTTTGGACGAATTTATGTAAGTCCCTTCCTATGAGATCAATATTGTGTCGTTGTGGTATGCTCCAGACCAATCTCTATCCTAAATGTAATCAGGATGCTGGGATGACTCTACACTGCTTGAGAGACTGTGAATTTGCTACTCGCTTTTAGAAATTTATCAGCTTCTTGGACCTATTATTCTTCCAAGGGTATAGTTTATATGATTGGATGAGACATGGTATTAATGGTGGCTCTATCATTTTAGTTACATCCAGGGTGTTTATGGCGTGCTAGAAACAAACTGTGACTTACAAATGAAGTGATATCTTCCTATACTTTGAAATTCATCAGAGTGAATTATGATAACCTGTTAGTTAAATATTTTCTCAAGCATAATATGTCTCATCCATCAAGAATGATCACGTGAAATGCACACAAAGTTAGTAATATGGTTTTGATATTTGATGGATTAATTCACAATACCGATGGTGCTTGAGTTCACGATTTTACGGATAATTTTGGTAATTCCAACATCCTCCTGCTGGAAGCATCACTCTCTTGCGAGTTGATGTTAGTGGGACTTTATTTTTTAGATAATTTCCTATTTTGTTTTTTTCTTTTTATTTTCCTACAGTACCAAAAGAAAAATATTTGAACATTTGTTCTTAATCTCTAAAATTTTCCAATAAGTTTTGATACCAAAATTCTCATTGTTAAGTTAGTCTAATATAAGTTGATATTACACTGACATGTCTTACATATTATTCAAATTGAATCAGACATGAAAAGAATTATATGACACACATAATTCTGGTGTATTCAAAGGAGCGGAGGGCGAAAAAAATGGTTTATTCTCATTGAGGAAGTCAGACGTTTAGAGAAAGGGAATAAAGCCTAAGTCACTCAAAAGGAGGCAAGTGTATTAGGTCACTAATAAATATCTTATCTCTCAAAATTCATGGGCGTGAATGCTTAATCAAGAGAAAAAGCTTAAGCCATTCGATCTCCAAAGGCCTTTTCGACATGTGTATGCTTCCGAAGACAATAGTCCGGGAATTCCAATAAAATGTGGGGCATTTATTGTGGGGAGTAACATAGGTGAATTAGAAGGATTTGTCATGCTACCTCCAAATTGTAACTTTGAGTCCTATTTCAGCGGTATGATTTTACCAATTTATTCTTGTAAAAAATTATTTTTCTAAAAAAGAAATTGAATTTTATCGAAAATTTGGGGTATACAGAAAATTTTAGTTGGAAAATATCAAAAATTTACAAATTTTTTATATTTTTTTAAAAAAAAAAATCCAGAAATTTGAGGGGGTGTATCAGAAATTTACGAAATTTCCAGTAAAAATACAGAATTTTTTCAAAAAAAAGATTTTTTTTTAATATCGAAAATTTCAGTGTATTTGAAATTTCCGGTATACTGGAAATTTCAAACACACTGAAATTTCCGGTATTAAAAAAAAAAATTCTTAAAAATTACCAGAAATTTTGTAGGATATCGAAAATTTCAAAAAATCTGCCGAAAATTTTAAAAAGAGTAATTTTGAAATAATTTTTTTTGGGAGGATTGTCAAGTTAACTTTGGGGGTAGCAAGAAAAAATTATGTGGATTAGACAAGCAAAGAGTCTTAAGGTAGATAAAGAGGTCTCATAATTACGTGCAAACCCTGTATTTTTCAACCTTTATTGAGTTTTAAAGATAATGGGTTTAAGGAGATCAGTGTTTTATGGAAAGGAGTTAGTGTGTATCTATCTAGTGAATGTGTACTCCTCCTGTCTCACTCATAATAAAATGAATTATTGATTTTAGTTGTATTATTTTAAGAGTAAGTTGTAATGGTATGACACACTCAATGCAATAAAGAGTGAGAGTGAGAGTGAGAGAAAATGTTTGATTTCTTCGATCAATATAATTGAAAGGCTAAAATTTAGAGATTTTATTGTTAGACGATGTGATCGATCTAGAAGGGGGGTTTAATAGATCGCTTATTTAAAATTTGCGCTTTTCAAAATATTTTCAGAATTATGGTAAGCAAGTATAAAAGTAAAGAGCGAAGAAAAACACACGATCTGTTTAGGCAGATCCCCTTGTTGTCCTCGCGTAGGGTATGTTTGCCCTCAATTCTAGAATCTAGAATTGAGATATCTAATATTAAATTGCAAAATGTTACAAGACAAGAAATGGTACTCGATACACACAAAAAATGTGTTGGTGATGAAGCTATCCTTCCTTTCCCTTGGTTCGAGTCAAACCAAGTGTGTCAATCCCTTCGAACAAACCTCAGGTTAACGTTACTCGAATGCATGAATTGTTCGTTCTACCAATCTTTCACTCGGCTGATTTCGGTTGAAATTGATTGACCCCAAATCTTTCTTTACAATCCTTCGATTACCGTTACTTGATCGAGCAAACCAAGTGTTTCCCGATCCTTTCACTCGGCTGAATTCGTTGAAGCAAAGACTTGTGCAAAACCCCCGCACCAATTGGAATCTTGGAGGAAAAACCCCTAATGGTTTTATTCAAGAACAAACCCACAATTGCTCAACCCAAATATGAATTGAATCTTCGATTTGAACGTTATCACCACAACCCTTTGCTTGAATCAACAACCATTGCTATGTGTAGATGTTGATGTTTGAGAAGAGAGGATGAAGATGAAGAACACAATGTGTATATCTTTCACTTGTTCTTGTTAACTACTCAAAAAGAATCAAAACTCTATATATATGTGTTAGTAAAAATATTGAAGAGAGAAAAGAAAAAAGCAGAAATTATGAGATTTTAAGTGAGCGGTCGACCGCTCCAGAAGAGCAGGTCGACGCAACGCAACATAGGCCTGAGGGATGAGCCAAAAATCATGAATGCGTCGACGCAACCTTGAATTTCCTAGACTCCCAGGTTAAGTCGACCAGAAGAGGCGACTGGTCGACGCAACATAACCAGGGAGAAGCATAAAACTTTGAGTCGATTGGAGCATGTTTTGAGTCGACACAACCTTTAGATTTCTTGCCAAATATTAATTTTATCCAAGTTTTCATCCCATTCTTTTGTGCCAAGCTTGTCCAATGTAGTTCAAATGAAATTGAGGATAGGGGTGTGGTTTTGACATCATGAAAACATGAATCTTACCCCCATATTTATATGGATAACGAAACTTGCTGAAATGCTTTCTTTAGGGTGAAAATTTACTTGGTTAAGTTAGATGGATCAAAAATGAGGAGGCTAGATAGATTTTTATTGTTTGAAGTATTATTGTCAGTTTAGAAGATATATAATCAAATTAATAAGAAGTAGGGATCTTTCTTATTACAATCCCATCTAGATAAAAAGGAGTGTTATCTTTTACTTAATGAACCATTAGATTAAATTCAATCTAAAGGCTTTGATTTGAAGTAAGATAAACTTACTCTTGAATTAATTTGATCCCCACACATCAATTGGAGGTCAAAACCATTTAAAGTCTTCAATTGTTGGTTGAAGCATGAGAAATTTATTTATTCTATGGCAAAGTCTTTAGTATTCTTTGAATCTTTGAAAATATGGAACGATGAAATTTTTAGCTTTTTGGATCTTAAAGTGGACAAGGGTGTGATGAATATGAATGATTTAGATCAATTGGCCTCAGCCAGCCCCACGGGCCAAAATAATCTCTTAGTTCATGACAAGCTGGATGCTTCTTCTAAGGTTTGACAGACAATGAGACTTAGAGAAAGCTTGCTCAGACAAAAATAAGGGCATCAATAGATCAAATATAAAGATTCAAACTCAAGTTTCTTTCATAGATCTACGAAGCAAAGATTTAGAAGGAACAAATTTCACGCCTTAATACTCAGTCAGGAAAGAGCAAGGGGAGGATGCCAGGAAGCAAGTTAAATGTTATTTTGAAGACTTTTTTAAGGAACCTATTAGGAGGAGAGCATTATTAGATGGAATTGAATTTCAAATCTTTCATGGTGAAGATAGGTATTCACTTGAATTGACTTTTATTCAAGAAAAAGTCAATGAGGTGACGTGGTTTAGTGCTAAGGACAAAAGTCTCGTGTCAGATGATTTTACTCTTAATTTTTTCTTAAATTATTGGAAAATCCTTAAATTGGACATTTTAAATTTTGTAAATAAATTTCACTCCAATGTAAGACTTCCAATGGTTGTAACAACTTCTTTCCTTACCTTGATACCTAAGATTGCCATTCCTCAAGGACTAGAAGAATATATGCCAATTTTCTTGATAGGAAGCCTCTACTTTGGAACAAAATTGGTTTGTGCCACATTCCTAAAGTTTTGATGATAACAAAGTATTTAAAGAACAACTGGGTATGTTAATATTTGATCAAGTGTGCAGGACCTTAAATTAGAACTTATGATATAAGTTAAGTTCTGACATCAAGATTGAACAATAAAGAGAAGTTGAAGCACCAGAATTTAAAGGATTGAAACCTGAAGATAAGACTCTAAAGAGGTCAACTTCTAAAGATCAGAGTTTGAAGAAAGTCAACCTTTGAAGATCCAGATTCTAAAGACTCAAGTGGTCAATTTGTGAAGATCAGACTCTAAAGAAAGTCAACCTCTAAAGATCTAAATTATAAAGGATCGGACTTTGAAGAGGTCAACTTGTGAAGATCAGACTCTAAATAAAGTCAGCCTTTAAAGATTCAAACTTTGAAGACTCGGACTGTGAAACCAGACAAAGAGTTATGATCAGGAAACTCTGATAGATCACTATCATACTCAGAGAGTAATTTCTCTTTTTTGATCACACGGAGATTCAAGATCAAAGACAATAGAGATGAAACATAATTCCTTTTGGAGAAAAGGATATTTTAAATGACTTATGTCACGTTTAACCATTTGAAGAAACATTCCAACATGAATGATTAAGCTTCTCCAAGACTATCTTATGCATGTTCTTCAAAACTCTTTCTTTTCTCTATACAAGGAGTTGAAGACTTGAAGAACTACAATGAATGATTGACAATCAAAGAGCTGCTACTTTGTCAAAAACAAAAGCACAAGTTTAACTTAAAATTTCTTAACATTTATATAATTTAGAAATTCCTAAGTCTTAGGGTCTTCATATAATTTAGAAATTCCTAAGTCTTAGGGTCTTCTCGTGTCGTATTTAGTTTACACATCTGATTGTATATCAAGTGTAACACTCAAACAATATTTGTTTCTAGGTTAGATTGTAGAGGTATCATTCTTGTATGCTTGATAATTTGAAGTCTCTTGCTTGTATGCTTGAGCATCTAAAATCGCTTGCATGTGTGCTTGAGCATTAAAAGTATCTTACTTGAGGGTTTGAGCAAGTTTTACAGGTAAAATACTTTAAATCAAGATATCATCTTTTGATGATAACAACTATAAAGAAAAGAACAAAGACATCCCTCATGATAAAGATGGAACCAATGATAATTCAAACAATTCACTTAAGCGGTAAATATGTAAACTATGAATATAAATGTTTGATAAACTGGACTATCAGACGAAGGCAAGCAAAATAGATTCTATCAAAAGTCTCAAGAGATCTCATGCAAGTGTCAACACAAAAGATTACAACCGACAAAGACTTGGAAAAAATATATTAAATTAATAAGTGAGTGAAATTATGTAAAAGCAAATAGACTTTTCATAGAAGTACATAGCTATAAGTGCGCACACTCACACACTACAATATTTTTCTCAAATGATTTACCAAAGAAAATACTTTGAAAAACATATCGAAATTGTATAGAACAGGATGGGGGCAGTAAAAAAGCCATAAAACAATTTTTTAATCTATTTAATCGATTGGAGAGAGAGATATATCCCTCTTTCTCTCCCCATTTCTCCCCTACCTCTCCCTCTTGTACAAAATATTTTTCAAAGTTATGTCATTTTAGTTTAACTCTAAATTCATTTCTTTTTTAAAATGCATCTTCTAAAGATGAAATTGTTATTCATACTAAAGTAGACAATCCTACATATTGTTATACAAAAAGACTATAATGGAACGAAATAACCATTCTTGAAGGATTTATCATTCAAACCTCCCAAATTTTTCGAAACATCTCTAGGCATGAGATCTCAGAGATTAAACAATAACAAGGTAGAGTTATCTTTAGGTTCAATTCCTTTTGTCAACGCCATAAGTTCCTCCTAGAATCTCAATCCAAGAAAGGTCTTCTTTCTCTAAAAATTCTAACAAAAATTTTAATCCTAATAACTCCCATTTAGGATCACCTACCAAATCTCAAATAGAAGGTTGTATAAATATGATACAATCAACAAACTTCTCAGCCAATTGGAATTACCTTGAATATGAATTCAATCACCCTGAGGAGAAAGTCATAAGAGAATGGTTCATGAAATTGAACAAATCTTTTCGAAATAAACTCCAACCAGAATGAATCAAAGGATTTCACAAATTCATATCCAACATTCCTATCCAAGCTTATTGTCTTGTGAATGACATTGAAAATGTTCATTCTCAAACCCAAATCAATATTCAAACCAACCTCAAAATTTTGGGTCAACCGTTACTGCTATTCGTCCTCCCTTAGAAAGTGTCAATGTTGTTGTCCCATAAGAAGAATTCATAGCTACTCCTTTCAAAACCAGTAGACCGGGATTTGACCCTCCAGTTATGGATGACATTAGAAAAATTCACGAGCGGAAATTAGATACAATTTTATTGATATTTTTAAGGACTTGAAATATATTAAAAACTAAATAATATAATCTCTATTAGTATCACATCATATTCTCTTAGACACAGTTAGTTGTGAAGATAAAACTCACAAATTAAATATTTGGAATCAAAGCCCAAAATTTGTTAAGAGTTTTAAGAAAGATAGGAAACAAAATTTCAAAGGTTTATTCAAACCATAAATATTTAACCCCAAATAAAATTGTACAAGTTGCTCACGTCAAAAAATAAAAAGGCAAGCCAAAATAGAGGTTAGTGATCAAACAAATACCAAATTTGTTTTGGAAAAGTTCTAAAACAAATACCAAATTAGTTTCTACCCCTCGTTATAAGTTTCTGTCTACCAGTCTAATCCACCTTCACCCACAAGGTCCGACTTTGCCATCGGAAATTCATCGATTTACACCAGACATATGTTCAAAACAAACTACATTTTGTAATTCACACTGATAAACATCCACAAGATGCTATTTGATATTGCAGAAACTCTATATATAAATATGGAAACTTGTTCCCCAAACAACTTAAGTACATGTTCTCATCAAATAATTCTAGCTAATATGTAAATTCCGGGTAAAGCCTACCTAAAGACCTGTACTAAAAGGAACTGGTAATCTTAACCAACAAGTCAATAATACAACCAATTTCAGACCCACTGAAGACCTGCCCCTCGAATTAGAACAAACTATACTCTATAAAAGGCCAGTCAAACATATCAACAATTCGCAGCTCGACAAGTAGGCAAGGTTCAACCTCTTCCATGAACTTAATGTTGGAAAGATTTTCAGTATCAGATTGTTAATGCTGTACGATATCTAAACTCTACCATTTTAAAGAGTAAAGAAAAACTTTTGAAGAGATGCTGGGGTTATAATCCTATCCTAAGGCCTGGTACCTCAAAGCAAAGTCTACTTCATTGCTAGCATGCCATATACAGTGTTTGATACATCCAGCAGCTGCTGCTCCATTTTTTCTTTCCATTTGAATAAATCCATAAACATCTCCTGCACAAAAATAGTGAATCATGAATACATTGAGAAGGGAAAAAAAAATTGGAACAAGTGTCATGTATACACACACTATCAGCATCACCTGAAACATTATCAATGAGTTGTCAATGTCTGCCTTTGAATTAACAGTTGTAGAAGAATCTGGTGTGACATTGGGTTGATCATCTTGGATTGTGGGCATTAGCTCCTCCGCATCACTATGATTTCGAAGGGAAGAGAAAATGATGAATACTAGAACAAAATCAACATTTTTCCCTTCTTGGTTTTTTCTACTTTGAAGGAGGTGTGTGCCAATGTGGTGGTTAGGCTAGAGAATTTGACTAAATAGATATTACCTTTTCTTGTTAGCGGGTTCTTCATTGAATGGCTGAGTTGGCATGCATGTGTAGGGATATTCAACTAAACACTCTTGTGGAACATTAAGTAGCTCTGAGCTCCCGAACCAAGTTGCCAATGCATCCTCCTGAGTATTGCATGGGTTAGTAGCTTCTAACCAATCTTTCCATTTCTCTGAAGGAGGGCTAAAAGTAGTGCATTCTCTTGGTGCTTGAATTTCATTCAATTTATTTGTTATGTCCATAAGATGTTGCTCCACTTCAGCTTTCCAAGTCACCATTTCACCATACTTTCCCTGCCAATATACAGAGAACTATAGGTAAGCCAGATATGACATAAGTAAACACATAAAAGGAAAGTGTTTAACATGACATGAATCCCATTAAATCTTGAAGGACTACAGAGTAGCAACATTAACAATACTGCCTAGATACCTGCAAATTCTTCAAAGAAGCCATGATTTCAGTTAGGCGATGGTCAGTTATAGCTTTCCACTTCACAAGTTCTTTGAAAGTCTCCTGCCATTGAAACTCAACATAAGACAACCATAAATGTTTTAGGAGATAGCACAAACATTAAATTATTAAAGCATTCAAAATTCACCTTCATCATGTTACTTTCATTTTTCTTTTTCTTCTCAGCAACAAGGTCCTGCATATCTCTGCTATGCAAATAAAGTCATTAGGAAAATATAATAGAAACCATAAAATATATTTTGAAATTCAGTTTCCAAGTTCAATACTTCTTCATTTGGGCCATTTCCAATTTAAGTTGTTTCAACTCATCGGAAGAATCAGAATTCTGGCGAGGGGCAGGGGTTGCCCTAGCAGAGGATGGAGGTATCCAGTAGGGATCATGCACCCCAGCCTCCTGCCGGACACCATCCAAATCAGCACTCTCCAGCCAATACTCCATGACTCCGTTGGGGTTAAACCATCTTCGGAACCGATCAGTCCCTCCAGGTGCCACTTTACCATCGATATGCTTCAATAAGTGGTCTAGAAGTCCAGTATCACCAATGAATTTACGTGCAGACGTCCTTAGATCAGTTCGGGCTATTGGGCTTTCAAAAGTCGCACCCTCTGCGTTCAATACCTCCCACATACTTTGCTCAGCCAAGCTGTACCTGCATTAGATTAGATGATTACCTCATACGTAATTACTTATGGCGGAATTGTAGAAATAAATAAGGCAACAGTAATTTTTAATATATATTTGCTTCACCTCTCACTTGACCATCTTTCCTTAATATCATTCTTCTTTCGCTTGTTCTTGCCACTGCTTTCCTTCCCACAATACTCCTCTTTCACCTCTCTAAGCTGACTAAGCTTCCCACAAGACTCCTCTTTCACCTCTCTAAGCTGACTAAGCTTCTCCAACGACTCCTCTTTCACCTCTCTAAGCTGACTAAGGCTGAGGCGCTTCCTCTTCTTAAATTCTGGAAAAAAGACAGGTTCTTTTTTAATACCAACTTCTTCTTCGTCATTCTCCAATTCCTCTTCCTTGGTAGTAACATCAGTAAAAGAACTCTCATTTCTCCCACGCCAACCAATGAATGGCTGTCGAAGACGAACACCCCACCTATCCATCCCTGCAGCTCTAAGCTATAAACTACAGCAAGCGCTTCGCCGGTCTTGGTACACTTGAGAAGCAGATACAGATCTTCAATGCAGTAAGCTGCATTAACAAAAAACTAACAATTAACAATAACCTAAAAGCTCATCGGGTTGGTTATGCCAATACAAGCGAAAGCAATATTGACAAACTAAACTTCATTTAAGCACACCCAATAGCTCAAACATTAAAAAAAAAACACTAGATTTCTTGGCACACAAGAGTTCCCAAAACAGCTTACCTAACAGTTATATTGCAGAACTAAATAAACCCTACAACCAAGATCTATCATTTCCTCAACCATCAAATCAAACAGTAACAGGTCACAACTAAACCAGACCCAAACTTCAAAAAATAAAAAAATAAGCATAATACACAGCCAGCACAAGAAATGTGAGTAAGCAAAATCCACACTAAACCCCACAAGAAAAATTGAAACAAAACCACAGCAAGAAAAAACCCTAATCCCCAATTGAGAAAGCAAAAAACCTAAGTGCGAAAACAAATCAATAAACTGAAGAAATTGGAAAAGGGAAAGTGTACCATGAAGCGGAAAGAAGAAACGAAAGGCGTAGTAGTAGTTGTTGGTGGTGGATAAACGTAAGAGAGAAATGAAATGAGTTATGATAATTGAATTTTCTCTCTCTAAAATTAAACCCTAACCAACCGCCACAAGAAAACCCCACAATGCTCTGGATTCATTTAATCCAAGATAATCTTGGGGTTTTCGCTTCTTTGACCTCCTTGCTTGGGATAAAGCTATACTGTGCCTTTTTAAATAACCGATATACACGCTAACTATCTTATGCTGCTGCTTACTCACTCCCTGTCTTTCATTAATATTATGAGTCTTTTCTTTGTAATAACGGTTTCATGCTGCTTTAATTAAGTGATTCGACTCTTTCATTATTGTGGAAATTATTATGAATATCATTATTTGATTTGATTGGATCATCACTATCTGTCCAACTAAATTCAAAGGATATTTTTGCTCTAAATACAAGTTTAATTTAAGTGTATTGTATTTAAGTAGATTTAGTGAATGTTTCGATTCACGTTTAAATCTTTAAACTCAAGTCTAGTTTTATTGAAGATGTGATTTTTCATAAGTTACAATATTAAATTTTTTCATAAAAGTGAAAAATTAACGTGAACACTAAATCAAACACATGTTCAATGTGTTTGAAACATTGTAGATTTAGATTCTAGATGTTATCAAAATGGTTTAAATACTTGATCATACATTAAATATGTATTTATTGTGAGTTTATCTTTGAATGTGTTTATAATCGCATAGAAAGACAGAATGTTGGATGATCTGCAAATTTAATTTCGACTGATAGAAACGATATTGTTACGTTGAATGTAATTATCGAAGTTCGAATTATACTATTCAAGATTGTGTGTGTGAATTACTAATAATTATTACCATTTCTATTACATATATAAAAAAGATGTGACATCTGATTTCAACTCGGAATCCTGATTGGTATCCTTTTGAAACTGCTTCAAAATAAAATTAAAATTAAGAAGCACGTGATGGATACTGATGCAAGTTTAATTTCACTATATTAAAATTATTCAATTAGGAAATGTTTCAAACAATGTTGCTTTTAAAGATACCCATCATATATGAAATAAGACAAATAATCATTTTTGTTTCGATCAGAAACCAAAATTATTGATGAATTGATTAAGTGGACTCTCAGCACGGTGGTGAAGGTCTATGATGCAACAGTGCGGAGATGGACTTACAAGATTGACGCTTCAATGCCTAAGTCAATTAATGAGTCCAACAAGAGGTAGAGTCAATTATAGTTAAAATCATGCATTTGGTTTCACGCGCAGTGGTTGGTCGGAGAAATTGTTTCTTTTTCCACGATGACCGAGGGAAACGAAAGGTGTGGATAGACATAAGAGAGAAATCGAATCAATTTTATTTATTTAACCCTAATGAACTGCCAAAAGCCCACAATGCTCTGGATACATTTAATCCTAATCTTGGATTTTTCATTTATTTAACTTCTTTCTCAGTGTCGTGCGTCGGATAAAACTAAATATTTTTAAACAATTGATATACACGATGTGTTATGTTGCTTGGTGATTGTGTTAATTCATTAATTAATCTAAGTTTTGTTTGTAATAACGGTTTCATGGTGCTTTAATTAAGTGGTTGGACACTTTCATTGTGAAAATTATTAATATCATTATTTGATTGGATTGAATGAAGAGTATCAATCCAACTAAATTCAAAGAGTATTGTGGATCTAAGTACAAGTTTAATTTAAGTGTGTTATGTTTAAGTCGATTTAAAGAATGTTTGGTTTGACGTTAAAACTTTAAACCTCCAAACTCACGTCTAACTTTATTATTAATGTGATTTTTTAGAAGCTACGAAATGAAACATCTTCATAAACATGAAAAATTAACGTAATTTTTGAGTTAATATGAAAAAGTTGACGCCAAGGCAAACACTTGCTTAGTGTGTTTGAAACAATGTAGCTTTAGACTCTTGAGATGTTATCACAATGTTTTAAATAATGGACTATACATTAAACCTGTATTTATTGTGGGTTTATCTTTATATGTGTTAATTATCGCTTAGAAAGAAAGAATTTGGGATGATCTGCAAATCTTATCTCGGATGACAAAAACGATATTGTTATGTCGAACGTTATCATTAGACTTTGAACTCTAATATTCATAATTGTGTGTGTGAATTTCTAATAATTATTATCACTTTTACTAACAAAAATTATGTTACATCTAATTTCAACTTGTAATCCTGATCGATAGCCTTTTGAAACCACTCTAAAATAAAATTGAAAAGCACGTGGTGGATCGCAATATAAATTTAATTTCACTATGTTTGAATTTGATTCGTTTAGTGGATGTTTGAAACCATTTTCCTATGTTACATCTAATTTCAACTCGTAATCCTGATTGATAGCCTTTTGAAACCGCTCTAAAATAAAATTGAAAAACACGTGGTGGATCGCAATGTAAATTTAATTTCACTATGTTTGAATTTGATTCGTTTAGTGGATGTTTGAAACCATTTTCCTTGTAAAGATACTCATGACATAAGTAAGGTTTAATGATCCTTTAACTTAATCATTAGTTTTATGTTGGTTCTTTAATTAACAAACTCAATTACTTAGTTTTTTGAAACTAACTTTGTTAGTGAATTAGTTATTTTTGTCAACTTTTAACTCTAAAATTCTAAGATATCAACATTGTTGGTGAAAAACTTCTTTAAATTTTATTAAAAAAATTAACCATTCGATTTTTTTTTAAGTAGGATCGTATCGGATTTTGGAGATCTATTAAACCGAAAGGTGAACCATCAACATCTAATTTTGTAAATACTTTTGTTCATATTTTACCCTCTTCTTCATCTTTATCATTGTCTTTTTTCAATCTTCATCCAAAAATCAAGAAATTTTTCATTAAAAAAATCTATATTAAACAAATTATGTATTAACATAAATCAGACCAATACAAACAATCCTTTGTCTCCGATTCAAATTCTATGTATCAGCAAATTTATTTCAAAAACTTTCTATTTTCATAGACAAATAATCATTTTTGTTCTCTTCGGAAACCAAAATTGTTGATGAATTAATTAGGTAGACTATCAGCATTGTGGTGCAGGTCTCTGATGCGATAGTCTGGGTGGATCTACAAGGTTAGCCTTTCAATGTCCAATTCAATCAATGAGTCCAAAAAGAGGTAGAGTGAATTCTGGTGAAAATTATACTTTAAGTTCCACGTGTGGTGATGTGTATATATGATGATGCTTGGAGAAATCTTTTCTTTTTGCATGAAGACCGAGGGAAACTGCCTGATTATATCAAACGGTAGGTACCCTTTAAAACTTGACTTCCTTGAACCTTTATGACATGGATTGGATGGTCTTAGAGTATCAATGGGTTCCTTACTTTATTGAGTTTTACAGACAACCTAGAACAGTTGTACCGAAGGCTTGTCATGGCATAGGGAATGAGAAGTCTTTACTGAAAACTAAGTCAACTTCATTACACGGGAAAGGGGAAATGCCTCAGAGCCGACACAAGGAGCTTAGGATATATGTGAATTAAATGTTAGTCTCATCATTGAGAAGTTTCACATGACCTTTCTAATAAGTGGACATGGGTTTATAGGCTAGAGTGTGGTATTATCCTCAAGGATGCTTGAGTGCACCTAAGTGTCATTTGTATTTTTTAGAAAAATCATAACCATTGTTTTTCATCTTCCCATTTCCCCCCTTAGACAGTTGATTTAATCATCATGGTTTACTATATAAATGTCATCTTGAACCTTCAAACAAAATTTCACACTTTGTGCAACATAAGACTTTCCGTTTTCATCTCAATCTTTGACTTTCATCCCTGAGCTCAGGTGAACTTTAGTTATACGATTTTTTCTCTCTATTTGGATTATGAATTTCCTTATTTATGGGTTATCTCCAAGTTTCTTTTCCTTCTAACTACTTCTTGAATTTACTTATTTTTCATGTATCATTCTCATCTAGATTTATAGTCAACGTAGGAAATGTACCTACAAATATGTTAATTATCCATGTCAAGGGTAATTCTTCATTATCCACTAGAATAGAACACCCTTATATGCCAAATATTGATCCTTTACAGGTTAACCAACTTAACCTAAACCTTATAGCGACAATTCTAAGACTAGTGAGAATTCTCTATAATGTGGTGATGAAATCTCTAGTGCCTCTTTTGATGAGAGTACTAACGAGACTTTTGAAGACCTCAGATGGATTGACTATGGTAGTCTCGTTGTAAGAAGTTTGAATGATATCCTTTCTTTCTCTATTCAACCTATTACGTATTCAGATTCAGCCGAAGTTGCTCATGATGAGCGGAGAATTCATTGTTTCACTAAGACCTTTAGGGAGGTGAATGGTTGGGACTCTAGTAGTGTAGATATTATGGATCACAAAAAAAATTGAATTCATTCTCAAGTTCATGACCAACATTACATTTTTCCTTACAGTTGCACGTAAATGGTTTGATGGTAGTGTGAAGGTCTAGTAGAATTGGTTGATGTTGAATAGTACCATTGGGTGGATCACAAATTATTAGGGACGGTGTCCTTCTTTAGAAGTGCAACTAGCGTGGAGAATGCTTGCATATTATTGTACCCCAAAATTTGCCCTCTTCATTTTTCAATAAAATAATTCGCTTACATTTAATCTATAGGGGCATTGTATGCATATCATTCATTGATCATACGGTGATGATATTCAAAGCATCTCAATTTGCGGAAGAAATTATGCGTTTCGGCCATTCAAACTATTTTCGAGCTAGAAATTGATATTTTTCTATTCGTATGCTTGATACATAATTTTCTGGTTAGAAGGTCATCACGGGTTGGTTCCATAAGCTTATGGATCATTTCGATATGTTCTCCAATTTATCTATTCAGATCAAGAGCTATTCCTTCAGAGAAAAGACTTTAACGGTTCATTTCTTAATAAAGCGAATTATGGTTTATTGTGCATTTTGGGCGCTCCGGGATCCATATCTATCAGCTCGTTGGGTATTTTCTGATGATTTTCGACTGACAAGTCCCTTTCCATATTATCTACAACTTTCATTCACAGGTCAGAAGCCGATTCGTAAAGAAAGTCCTCAAATAAATTGATCTTTCAAGTGGGATAAACTGAATTTTATGGTTGAACCGTGTTCTCGGTACGCTAAAAAATTCATAACTCCTGGATGGAATATCTAAACTGAGCGGGGCTGCTGTCTAAAATTCTGTATCGAAGCCCTCTACGACTTTCATGAATAAGCGAAGAGCTGATTCCTTACCAATCAATACCATAATTTTATTCTTTGGAGTTGATTTTGAGACGAATCGAGCATGTTTCATTTGACGCGCAACAGTCAAAAAATCATATACCGCTCGATTTTCTTTGAAACTAGGCAGGACCAGTGCCAAAAGTTCACAAATTCCATTGGCTTCGATGTTCATTCACATCCCGAGTTCGAATTTTGATCAAAAGATCCTCGTTTGAAGCAATCTTCCCGAGTGACGCAATAAAAATTTTGCATGTGTCAGATGCCTGAAACGTGTGCCAAAACTTCAAAAATTCTTATCTCATCAACTGTTCATCCGATTGAGTCAAGATTTTGGCTTGCTTTAACAATTTTGTGTTCTGGACATTTTTCGTTTAGATCTAACTTCAAATTTCGCACGATTCTCGATGTTTCAGGCTGTATACGAAAACTGTTCGGATAATCGTGATTTTGGCCTAACTATGGATCCAAGGCACTCCAAAGCCCAAATTTTGCACCTATAAATAAAATTCGCCTCTCACAAATTTGGAGAGGAGAATCATTTGTCAAATTTTCACCAAAAACTCTCACTTTTCTCTCTCATTTCTCTCTCAAAAATAAAGAACAAAAAAGAAGAATATTCCTTTTTCTTTCACCACAAGCCAACCTCTCTCTCTCTCTCTCTCTCTCTCTCTCTCTCTCTCTCTCTCCTTGGATGAGCAACCTACAACCACTGTGTCTGCCGCCGCCTTGCCGGGAGTCGGTCCGACCGACCTTCATGAAACCGATGGTTTCCTCCGATCTCACCTTCCGCGCCACCTTTTCCTCGATCGTCCCTTCCCTCTTTCGATCAAAGATCCGGTCGGAGCACTCTTTCTCATGGCCTCTCCGCCCTTCCTCTTCCGTCTAGCATCTCGGACGCCGCTTCCCCAATCTCGGCCAGCCTTGCATAAGGCCGAAATCCTCCCTTCTCCTCCTCTAATTGCTCGGTCTCTACCTCCTTCCTCTCTACAAGCTTGGTTTTGGGTATTTTCTTCAATAATCAAGGTTTTCCTCTCTTATTTTCATCAATTCTCATCACGATCAAGGATTATCTCTCCAATTCTCATCAATTTGAGTTTCAAATTCTTGATTATTCTCCGATTCTCCTCCGATTCTTCAAGAATAAGTAAGTGATTCTTCACATAATCACTTATTTTTAGTGATTTTTGAAAAGTGATTATCCTTGAATTTTATTTTAGGAATTAATTGCAATTATTTTGTTGAATCCGATTCTTGATTTGTTGATTGAAATTTAATTGAGTTGAGCTTGATTTTCAAACGTTATTATGTCGATGTGAATGAATTTTGTACATAGAGCATACATACACTTGCATGTGGATTTTTCTTTGTACATAAACTATTTGAATTGATCATTCGCATCATAAACTGTATGTTCATGCATTAGAATGCATTTAGATTGAATAATTGAGTTGAACTCATGTGAATTAGGCTTGATTATGTGAACATTATTGTGTCAAGATGTAGCTTTTTGTGCATTAAGCTTTCATGAAACATTTTCATTGTACATAAGGCATTAATAATTTGCATTTTAGCTTATGAATTTCATGTCCATGCATTAGTCTAGGCTTGCATTGAATAATTGAGTTGAATACATATGTCGAGGCTTTTTTTTAGTGACTCGAAATGTGTCGAAGTGTAATTTTCATACACATTTCCATGTGTTGTTTGATGCATTCTTGATTGATTTAATTGAAGCGTTAAAACATGTCGAATTATTGATTCTTGATTATTTAATTCACATATTGCATTATGTTTATATGTGGCATAGGTTGAACATTCATTTGTTTGCATATTGTATGCCATCTATTTGCATTTCATGTAGCATTTCATCCATAAAAATGCATTAGATACATGAATAAATGTGCATTTTCATGCATCATTTTAATTCTAAATTTGATTAATTTTGCATATCATTTGCATATTAATTTGTTTTGAATTGATTACCTCATGTATAGATTCAATATTCAATTCTTTCTCATTTCAAAACCAAAACAAATGAGAATTGGAAATTAAATCGGCACATGAGATTTAACTTTCCATAAGCCTTTTTAGGCATTTTTGTTCATCAAAACTCATTTTTTCTCGAAGGTCCAAGGTAACGATACCTGTTTTCAATGTTTTGACATGTTTTAAAACCATTTTTGATGGTTTCGAAACCGAATTTTAAGTGCAACATGCCTAAAACACCCTCGCTGCCCCATTCCTTTAAGGTCCAAAAAACGTCGTTTCCACTCAGAATTAATTAAAATTGATCATATTTTTGAATTCGTTGACGTGTTTGCAAGCCACCGTGTGATTTTTAATCGATTATGAGAAGTTGACTTTTTCGCTCCAATTTCGAATAAGCGCTTTCCCAAGCCAATTTTTGTGTTTTTACTTCACTTCTTATATGCTTATACTAGTATATTATCATGTGAATAATCAGTTTTGTGTTTGGTGCTTTCTCTAAAGCACTTGCTTTGTTATTTCTGACACTTTTTTCATGTGTGAGGTACATCGAGCATTATTCTTGAGATTTGGATGTGCAGTATCCATATCTCGATCTTGCACATGTGTGTGTATTCTATTGTCTGTTTGTTTGGTTTTCACCTTTCTTGCAGGTTTATCGGCTTGATTTAGATGTGTAGGATCCATATTTCGATCTTGCACACATGTGTGTGCATTCTATTGTTTGTTTGTTTGGTTTTCACCTTTCCTGTAGGTTATTGGATCGATGTGGATCTGTAGAATCCATATCACGTTATTGCACACATGTGTGTGCATTCTATTGTCTACTTGTTTGGTTTTCACCTTTCTTGCAGGTTAGCGGATCAAGGTGGATGTGTAGAATCCATATCACGTTATTGCACACATGTGTGTGCATTCCATTGTCTACATTGCTTGGTTTTCACCTTCTTACAGGTTATACTTGAGATTTGACTGCGTAGTATTCATATCTCATTCTAACACACATGTGTGTGCACTCTTTGTCTGCTTTGTCTGGATTATAATCTCTTGCAGGTTCATTAGATCTACGTCAAATGTGTATTAACACATTTTCTTGACCGTGCATTTGAGATGCACATCCTTTGTCTGTATTGTTTGGATTGCAATCTCTTGCAGGTTTATTTGCTTCAGATGTGTATCTACACACATTCCGGTTATGCTTATTGATGCCTCCGCGCATTTCTCACCGGATTTCTTTATTGTGTGTCAATAGTACTTGAAGTTTTTCGGAGTATTTCTTCGCTTGCTTTTGCTTTAACAGATCATTATCCGTTTGGTATTTTCTTCTTCCTTTTACCGCATTATTTTACTACTTTTCTAGAGAGCATGATGTTATACACCAAAATTTTCCCTCCTATTTTTTCAAGTCAATCCACATCTACATACTCAAGAATTTCTCAAGGGTTGACTAGATGAACACTCTAATAAGCAATCAACCCACAATTAGGGTTTTTGTTCTCTCAAGTCAAAGATGAGTTCCATTGTCTCAAGTGGTCATCATACCTCCTCGTATGTCTTAAGGTATCGCCATGTCAAGTTTCAAGCCTCACAGCTCAAGTTTGCCCAATCAGTTGCTCTGATGGTTGAAAATCAGTTGTATTGGACAAAAAGTCAACTGTGGTCAACATACAGTCAAACTTCATCATTTTTTGTCAACATCAATATTTTGAATTCACATCCATCATTTGATCAAGGGATGATCATGATTCATCAAGAAAACTCAAGATTTGATCAAAAGTCAAAGTTTCCAAATTAGGGTTTCTTGACAAAAACTCAACAGAACTTTGACCAGGCATAACTTTCACATACTTTCTCAGAAATTTCCACCAAATCTCATTTCGAAGAGAATTCAATTATGTACAACTTTGTGTCTCACAAGCTTTGGCCAAAAATGCTTCATTTGAGAGTTATGGATCAAGACATTATAGGTCCTTCTAAAAATCAACAAAAAGTCATATTTTTCAAAAGAAGTGTACATGAGCAAAAGAAGTGTATATTCAAGAAGTGATCCAAGATTTTAAATCTCATGGATAGAAATACTATAAAAGCAACTAGATAGCTTTGGTGATGGCGTAGTTTTAATGATGACACCACCTAAAGTAGTAACAACACTTGAATTAGTTTTAAAGATAAAAACGCTTTAAGTGAAGTAATTGTTAAAGTTAGCTTAAGCGGTCAAAGATGAAAAAGATGGTTGATAAAGATCAAGACATCTTTCTGAATCAAGCAAAAGATTAGCGTTTAAAGACTTAAGGTTTATGATCATTAGTGATCTCAGATGATGGAAAATTATACGTAAATATTTTAAGCCTCATCAATAAGACTCAAGGATCTTGTGTGATGACAAAGTCAAAGATAATGCCAAGACTTGAACCTTCAAAGTGTGAAAACTCGTATGGACGTGTTCGTCCGAGTGATCAGTGTAATATAAATACGCAAGGAAGTTTCTTGAAGTAATATACCTAAATCACACACACACGCGCGCGCGCACATACACGCACATAAAAATTCACACACTTAAAACATAGCAAATCCTGTCATTATTTTATCAAAACATTGTTTTTGGATACTAGCCAGCTGATTAGGAAATTGTTCAAATGATTAAGAGACTTTTTGTAATTGTCTAATCCTTTAGGTATATGCCCCAATGGATTAAATGATAGACAATTGATTATATAAGAAATTGTGATATTCTCTTAATGATTGATAACAACTCACTATCAAAAACTTCCAATTATTGCATAAATAATCGATTATCTGCATTGCCTAATTCGTTAGATCATTTATTTTTCCCTTGGATTGTTTCCAAATTACACCATTTTTTACCTATAAATAAATATATTCCTCGTCCTTTAAAATCATACAGAAAGTGTGAGAAACCTCACTTTTCCTTTCTCTCGTAATCTCTCTAAATCATTTTTAATTTCTCACATGTTTTTTTCATAGTGCTTTGAGAGAGTTCTTGATTTTAGTGAGGAACTTGTTTTGGTTAGGGCTTTATTACAGATTTACCAATAGTAGTGTTTTCTTCTCGACTAAATCATTCTTCCTTAAGAAATGATTATTATGATTGGGAGTTAAATCAATATAAAAGCTCTTTGTTTATCTTTGGGGGATTAGTACAAGTTTCTGTTTGGTTTGTGAGCTTCGTCATTGAATTAAATTTTTCTTTTAGGTTCGTGAAGAATAACTTGTGAAAAATCTTCACATTGTTTCTTGAGCTAATCCTGGCCAAAATCTCTATTAGTTTGAGATCAGTCTTATGTAAAATATCACTCGATTTTTGAGTTCATCATGTATAAAAGTTCAGTAGGTTCGAGATCAGCCCGATAAAAATCTTGGTTTGATTTATGTTCAGCCAATATAAAACATCGATTTATTTTCGAGCATAGCCAACTCAAAAATTCATCTTAGTTAGAGATCAGTGTATGCAAAATCTCAGTTTGGCTTAGATACTAACTGCTCGAAGCTCTGATGTTTGGTTTTGAGACTAACCACTCCAAACCTTAGTTCGTTGTTTTGTTGGAAGTTAGCTTAAAACTTCATTTCCTTGTATAAGGGGTTTATGGTCTTAACCTTCTAAATAATCTCAGGCAATAATCGTTACTTTTAAGATTAGTTATGTGAGAGAGGAGTAGGTCACTTATTTATACCAAACCTCTATAGATTTAAAATATTCATTCAAAGTTCTCTTCTTAAATCGTGGGAAACTATAATCAATGATCCATTTATCCCTATTCATCAAGTTAATGGTGGAGTAGTTGGTAAACCATATTTTCTTTGGACGGTAGATAAAAACAAAGTTTGAAATTGATTTTAAAACAAAAAATTATAGTTATGTCCTTAGATGAACATCGAATTTTCTATGTTCATAGTAGTAACTCCACTAAGGAAATGTGGGACACTCTTGAAATGATATATGGAGTTTCTTCAAGTGTCAAACAAAATAGAATGAACACACGAGGCGAAGAAGGTGAATACTATTCATAAATACTTTTCAACCATTAGAAGTTTTGAGATCATGTTAAAACCTTTGTTACTAATAATATCTAATAATTAAGAATTGGAATTTGAAAGACGGTCTAATCCATAAATTGAGAGATGGGAATGTTTATGATTTTTAGAAAAAATATGAGAAAGAAGAAATTATCAAAAAATTGAATGAGTTGACTCAACTATTAAAGGATAAATACATGATATTAAATCTAGAAGCATCTCTAGAAACTTCATCAATGCACTCCAACAAAGAAGAATCAACTTTAGTAATCTCCTTCGAAAGAATAACCTAGGTAGTTGAAAGATCCTCAGAAGATTCAACATCAACTGGATGAACTTCACCAAGAATAGAATATGAAGAAGAAGTATCATCTAGTGGAATATTCGATAAAAGGAAAAAGAAGAAAGCCTAAAAAGTAATACATTCAAAGATTCAACATCAAGGAGATACCTCGAAGAGTCAACCTCTGCTAGAAACTTCAAAGAATCTTCTTCCAATGAAGAAGATGAAATTTTCTTGAAAGCTTCTCACAAAAAAAAACAAATGCAAGATAAAGAAGTTATCATACAAGAAATTGTTTAAATTAATCTCTAAGTTAATTAAAGAAAATGATAAAGTTAAAGAGCTCGACCTAGATCTTAAAGAATATACTGAGACTTTAGAAAAGTGTAATGAAACATTGAAATATGAAGTAGCTAACTTTATAAGCCAATTTAATAATTGTTAGACTTGTATTAAGGGTAAATAAAACCTTGATTTTGTTATATAAATTTAAAGGCCTTCCTTGATTAAAAGTATATTAGGATTAAAATTCGATAGATCATATAGTAAAGGCTGAAATAGAAAGAAAATGAATCGCCTTGTTTACAAATGCTCTTACTGTAAAAAAAAACATGGCCACCTAGAGTCATTATGTTTTGATAAATTAAGAATGTATGAAGATGATAACACTAGACCTCTTAGAACTACTAACACACCAGGACCCAAGAAAATTTGGGTACCAAAGGTGAAAGCCTAGTATGTTTGCAAGTAAGTTTTGCAGCTTTAATGAAGTTGTAGTGTGTATTAAAGTTGTGCAAATCAAAGTGTATATTGTCAAGTATACAACAGTTTTTGATTGGATTACCACTTATGATCTAAGGATCCTCGTTGATTGTGTATATCAGGATCATGATCAAAGCAAATGTTTGTTGAGGATTACCTCAAGATTTATGATATGTGATGATCAGATGGCCTATTAGTAGGTTGAGAAGACAATTTTGTAGTGGATCTATCTATCTCACGATTAATAAACTCTTGTATCCAATGATTTATAGAGAAAGGGGTACGACAATATATTGTTGTTCCCTCGAAAAATGGAGATTTATTAAGATTACTTGATACCTAAGGAAGTGCACTTTTTAGAGTTTCAATAATCGAAAAACTTTAATTTACACTATAAATAAGTGCCTTTATATTTGCTCATTATGTAAAATTATTTTCAATAACAAAATATATGAGCATTTTAGAATTTATGAAAAGTATGGTGCAAAAAGCAGTGTGCCAAAGTCAAGATCCAACCCAATGCCCAAAAGGACCAAGGAGGCTAGAAATACACTAACTAATTGATTAGACTTCAGAACCTAATCGATTAGAAAAGCTCAAATTTCAAATTTTAAATCTGGAACACCAAATAATCGATTGGGGACAAAAGATAACCGATTAGAACATTAGAAAACAATGCAACGAATATTTTCCAACATTCACCTGCACACATTCATTAAACTAATCGATTAGGCGGTGGCTATAAAAAGTATTTTTTCATCTTCCTTCTCATCTCATTCCACCATTTTTCTGTGGATTTTCTTAGTATTTTTAGAGAAAATTTACTGTAATATCTTCATCATTGCCACAATGGCACCAAAAAGATCACCCCACCACTAAATCCTCATCCTTCTACCATTCTAAAACCTTATCCCTATAGAAACAAACCAACTTCAACTGCGACTATGTTAAAAGATATGTCTTTGGGTCTCGCTATTTGGATGAGAAAATCTTCAAATATTGCAACTGTGTCCAAGCTTTCAAGTAGGATGGCTTAAGTATTTTCTTCTTTGAAGTACCCCAAGAAAAATGTCCTACCTTGGTGAGATTATTCTACACCAATCTTAAATATACGCGAGGAATTCTTAGCTATGAAGTGAAGAAACATCTAATTCAAGAGAAATTATTTGTCTTATGGGTACATTTTTGTTGAACATCCGAGTTTCTAGAATCTCCTCCTCCTCCTTAATTTGATGATTGATAACATTTTCTTTGGTGCCATTTGGTTCTCCCATATGAATCATAGCATGAGGTTGGACTTGGAATTAAGTCTCATCCACAACCACTACATCTTTACCTTTTGGCTTGATAACATCATCTTGGCCAAGATATTTGCTTTCAACGTGTTTGTAAACTCTTTTGTTTTTCTTCTTCTACTTATCGTTTTCCACAAGAGAGAAGTCTTTAATTTTCCTTCTTTCGCAAGCTTTAAAGATATGGCACACCATGTTACACATGGAACAAAAAGCTAGTAGGTTATCATACTCCATCTCTACAAAGATTTCATATCATTTTATTTCAACATGCACCTTGTACCTTAGCTCCTTGGTCAGTTCCATGTCCACTAATACTATCATAAAATAACCAAATGGCCTCTCAAAGTTTCCTTTGCTTGTTATAGAATTTGTGCATAGAGGGTTCTGATATTACTTGCTATATAAAATACCATCTTAGGTACATGGGCGGATGCATGCATAGGCATGGTGTGGCTATAGCCACACCAGAATATTTGATTTTTATATACCACCATGGCACCATCATTTTGGTAATAAAATTATTTAAGTGCAGCATACATGTATATATCACCCCATATGAATTCTACAACTAGTTCTGTGGCAGCATAATTGGACTACATTCATAACCACCAGAATAATTATTAGATTGAATTAAAAATTTATTAAAAATTAAAATCAGCCTTAATTACTAACAAATATAAATCATATTTAATTATATAAAAAAACACAACATTATCAATTTTTTGTTTGATAATAATATTTTATATTAATGGTTCATGTTAAAAAAAAAATTTATGTCGCCCCACAATTTCTTATGTTATATATTTTATGTAAACAATTTAAAATAAAAATATCATTGGCAAGACCTGAGATTATTATCTGTTTAAAAATTTAATTTAAACTTTATTAATTTACTTATAATTTTAAATAAGTTCAACTTTATATATAATTTAATTATTATAAAGTTATATTGAAGAATACGATCAATATTTGGCAAATAATTTTGTAGATGTGCCGGAAGTGGCGGTACGACATCAACTTCAGAATTATGTTAGAAATGTTCGATGTGATCCAAAATTTGCAAATTTAAACGGACTTTCAGATCTTTGTGCAAAACTTGTGGAAACAAAAAAATGCAACACTTTTGATATAGTTTATAAGCTTCTGAAGTTGGCTTTAGTCTTGTCAGTAGCAACTGCGAGCGTGGAACGTGTTTTTTCAGCTATGAAGTTTGTGAAGAGTCAGCTATGTAACAAAATGGGTGATCAATGGTTAAATGATCGTCTTGTAACTTTTATAGAAAGAGATGTTCTTGGAACAATTAACAATGATGTTATTTTAGCTCATTTTCAAAAAATTGATACTAGACGGTTTTCATTGTAAATACACTTCATCAAACAATATTATTTTTATTTTCAATATATTTTAGTCGATAATTTCTTTTATGTTTAGCCCCACCAATATATAAAGTCTGGATCCGCCCCTGCTTAGGTATCCAAAATTCATGAGCCAAACCATGAATTAACACTCGTACCTAAGCTGGATTTTGCTTTAGATGATTGGTGTTTAAGTCTTTGTTCCATGGAACAAGGTTGAGGTAAACAGGGTTGATGTTCCATGTGTTAATGAACCTTACTCCTGTGACATCTTCCAAGGAGAAGAATTTAATTTAAATAGCTTTTACCTAGCGATGTGATACCTCATTTGCCTATAGACTTCCAAAGCACCAATGTTTTGGTTTTCAAAGTGGAAACCATGAGATTCATTGAACCTTTAGGCATCATTCCTCGATCGTTCAAATTATGTTTACTAGCTTCTACTCACATAAGGTAATTTTCTTCTTGAATGACAATCATAATTATGTAACCTTTAACACATAGTGTTGGAAGTTAATTAGTGGGATGTTGCACACATTATTTAATGCGTCTACGAAGGTTTTTTGTCATTTATGAGGCACAACAATCTTGGATTTTGGAGAGGGAAACATGTTTTTCTCAGATATCTTATCTTTTACTTTTTTGTCTTTATTTTCTTATACCTCTCATCAATTTTTGTCAATCTTCTTTATATCACAAATCACCACTCCCGTTGTATTTGAAGTCACTCGGGTAACCTTTTTCCATAATAGAGAAGCATAAAAAATCCAAAAAGAAGATATTCCAAAGAGGAGATAATTCTCAGTTGTTACACCTTAACGAGCTAGTTAATGGTATTCCAAACCACCAAGTACCCATGTTGGTAAGGGAGAAAATGGAAAGCCACAAATTTTGATGCATACTTGTGGACCATGGGAGTTTTGTGATATCATGTACGCAGAAATCCACAAAAATGTTTCATCACTACTGTGGCAGAAACCTCCAAGTTTCAGATGTAATCGACATAAAACCCTAGGCGTATGTGGAGATCCCTATAGAGTTAAATGTCGTAAAATATAAAAGAACCATTATGGTGAGATTCTTAGTGATTGTATGTATGTATGTATGTATGTATGTTTTTATTGAACTTTTAGAAGGCCAATGCTAGCAACCTTGTGCACGGTCTCATCAAAGACACACCTGAAAGTGAAATTCCACTCAGGTACCGTGAAGTCGTGATGTTAAAATTATAGTTGACAGTGTCACATATATGTTTCATGGCACTGATAGTTAGAAAACATTTGCTTGATGAAATTGTGGTTCATAAGGAAACCTCTATGGAATATGTGGATTTAGATGCCTGAATATAAGAATAACCCTCAACCAACAAAGAAGGTTGGAGAAGAAGCAATGTCGTTGGAAGCAAGGGGTAGGAGGAAAGATCTGATCACAACATAGATTTTTGTTAAAATCTCATTTAGAAATGATTCGGATAAAGTCATCTAAATTCAAGCAGGGTTTCCCAAATTTGTACAAATAATATTACAATCTGCTTGGAGAAAACCCATGATTTATTTGCTTTGTCGACAAAGGAATTTTCAGGGCTTAATCTCAATGTCGCATACCACTCAATTTTGTTAAGGATAAATGGCTCATATGTGGACCAACATCATAAAAAATTGTCGCTTAAGAAGGATGAAGGATCTAGAAGGGTCGTCAAAGAGATCTTAAGGGCCGAATTTATGATTAAGGCGAAGTACCCAATGTGGCTCAGTTATGCATCAGTTATTCTGATCTAAATCAAATTTTCCCAAAGGATGTGTGCACTTTGCTAAACTTACTGAAATTAGTCGAAAGTTCTTCGGGTCTACACCACCACAATCCTTCATCTCCTTCTTTCTTTTTTCTCCTTCAATTGATACCAGCTCTTCAAAGATCTGATAGAGATTTGCACTCTAATGGTCAACTCAAACAAAGGGGGTGACCGGAGCTACACCATTTATACTGAATCCAGTTTGCTCTATAAACTAAAGCTTCTCCATACACAATACTAATTCTAATAAAATGAGGATAAAAATTCAAAATTTTGCAATTATTACCAAAATTTAAATTTGCAGTTTTAGCCTAATTGGTGATGGTGTTTAGTAGTGACTGTTGAACCAAAAACTTGATTTTTTTTATTTTATAATAATAGGCATGTCCATGGAAAGAAGTTCCTTATTTTCACTAACACTATAGTTGCACTTTTGTATCTAGACAGGCTTGTTGAGGCTTTAACAAGTAGAAGCCCAAATATTTTTGTTGAGAGTGTAATTTTACCTGATGGTGAGCAGTACAACGATATATTGGATGTTATTTAGTGTTTGAATTAATTTTTATGTTTGTTGACACTTTCAGTAATGGTGTAAAAATTAATTGTGTTTGATTGATAAGATACTCTTATGAAAGTGTTTGGCAATGGCATTGGGTCAATATTGTCCAAAAGCAAATGTGTAGTTTATTTGGGGAAACATACATTCACGGGCCTTTCAATATTAAACCAAACATGAAAAAGCAGTGCCTTCTCACAAGGAAATTTAAATTTTGGATGTGGGGTTTAAGAGGTAAAAGATATTAAGAGCTATGGTCTTGAATTTCATTTGCTATTACGATGCAATCTTTTATATTTTGAAAAATATGGTCGATGTGGTTAATATTGCAGTTTGGATTATGTTGCAATGACTTCAAAATTCATAATATTATGAGTGCAATTGCGGTAAAGATAAGTGCATGGGGCCACACTTTTATGTCTTGGGTTGTCCATCACTCCAATTGAACTTCATGAAGCTTAACCGTTTCCTAAGGGTGATCATGTTGTTAAATGGATTTCTTTATGCATGTAGGGTTCTATGAGTTCCCTCTTCTACTTGAGGTTGGAGGTGATATTATAGTAATCATTTTTGCTATCAATCATTCCTATTTGTTACTTCATCATAATTTTAGTTGTTTATAGATCCCCAATTTACTTCATAAGTAGAAGCAATTTATATTGACTTGTGTGTTCGACATTTTTTCCTACAATTTATATCCCTTTTCCATATTCATTTGATTCAGTCTATTATGTTCTTAGGTTGATTCTTCAGTTGGTGGAAAAACTAGGATAAATCACCCCTTTAGGAATACCCTCATCGATGCTTTTTACCAATCTCAATGCGTGCTTATAGACACTGACACATTAAATACATTACCAGATAGGGAACTAGCATCAGGGTTTGTAGAGGTTATAAAGTATGGGCTAATTAGGAAGGCAGATTTTTTGAGTGACAAGAGAAAAATATGTAGCCTTTGGTGGAGATCTGTACAAGAAAAAAAGAAAGTGACAATGAGGAAGCTGGAAATGACAGTGTTGAAAGAGCGTAAGAAAATGATAGCCACCAAAGAATTATTGTTATTTTTTACACATAATTAACATTTTGCGGGAGTTTTTACCTCTAAAAACAAAACCTCTCCAAAATACCATTTTTTAATACATATACTGACTCAACTTATTAACTAATGTCTATTGTCACACCATATAGCTAAGCTTAACTTTTTTTTAGAATTTTTATAGGCATGGACCTTTTGTGTAACAGAACAATTCTTAAGGGAACAATATGTAACATTTTTTAAATGTTATTGAATCCTCTTGGGTTCATGATATCTCTTTTGTTAATAGCAAAAAGCTTCGGGTGAAGCCTTCTAAGCCAGTTGAAGGGGAATTTAGAAAATAAATCTTTTAGGGTTTAGCTACAAAAATAAAATGAGGCTTATGATTGGTAATAATCCTTTTTAGAGACATTTTAGTGGGAGAATTGGCAATGCCTCTCAAATTCCAAAATATGCACTTCCTGAGGAAGAGTTATTCTTAGCAGCTCTTAATCTAGTTGAATGTTAATTTTTATTTTGGGTCGTCCTTATGCCTTTTGATTTAATAGTTTGAAAAACCTCATTAGAGTCCTTAGGATTGTCCTCTAGTTCCTGATCTCCCATGTTTTCCCACGAGTTACTTAAAACCTCCATGTCTTTTTGCACTTCTTATATCCTTCTAGCATCGTTCTTCAATTGGGTTGCACCAACAAACTCATACTCAAATGATCAATTAGAGTGTTATGAGGTACCTACACGAGTTATCTGTTTTTTAAGAGCAAGTTTTTGTCTTATGGGTACATTTTTGTTAATCATATGAGTTTTTGGGATTTCCTCCTCCTCCCTAGTTTGATGGATGATAACATTTGCTTTAGTGCCACTTGGTTCTCCCATATGAATCACAACCTGGGGTTAAACCTGAGGTTGAGCCTCATACATAACCATTGCATCTTTAGCTTTCTCCTTGGTAACATCATCTTGGCCATGATCTTTGGTTTCAACTTGTTTGTAAACGATTTTGTTTTCTTTCTTCTTCTTATCATTCTCCACGTGAGGGATGTCTTCAATTTTTCTTCTCTTGCAAGCTTTCAAGATATGGCCTACCATGTTGCACGTGGAACAAAGTTTGATAGGTTCTCATACTCCAGCTCTACAAAGAACTCATATCATTGTCTTTCAACTAACACATTGTACCTTAGCTCCTTGGTTAATTTCATGCCACTAAGACTCTCACTAAATAATCAAAAGGCCTCTCAAAGTTTCCTTTTCTAGTTATATAATTGGTACATAAAGGTGTTATGATACTTATGGAAAAGACTATTTTAAGTCTCCAACACTCTTGAGCCAAACCGTGAATTCACACCCATACCTAAGTCGAGGTTTGCTTTAGATGACTGGGCTTGAAGTCTTTTCTCTATAGAAAAAGCTTGAGGAAACCAGGATTAATGTTCCATGTGTTTTGACATCTTCCAAAGAGGGAGTGTGAGTTCAGTAGACCTTTTCCCTAGGATGTGATACCTCATTTTTCTATAGATTTTCAAAGCACTAATAATTTAATTTTCAAAGAGGCAATTGTGAACGACGCTGAACCCTTAGGCTACACTACTCGGCCGTGTACGTTGTATTTACAAGTTTCTACTCTCATGAATCAGGAGTTTGTCTTTACGTATAGTGTTGGAAGTTGATTTAGTGGAATGTTGCCATATTGTTTACTGCATATGAGAAGGCTTTTTATTCTTTAGATGCTCAACAATGTTGGAAAGGGAGAGATGTCTAAGAATAGCTGACACATAAAAAAAACTTAGTTATAATTCTTATGATTTACTATTTTTCAATAAAAATATAATAAATATACTTAAATATTATTTTACGAGTAAAAATATAATAAAATTGTGTATAAAAGAAAATTATAGACTTGTTATATTTTTATTAAAGAATAATAAAAACCATATCTAAAAAATTGTATATAAGTTGATCGTACCTGACCAGAAGGTGTCTTGGCCCAATCTGCAACGGCGGTCCAAAGTGAAAGAGAAGGGGGGGGGTACCTGCAAGGCACTCTGATGCCAAAGTAAGAATAGGCAGAGAGAGAGCAAGCAAGTGAGAAAGAGTAAAGAATGAGATACCTGGCCCTCTCAAGTGAGAGGGTATTTATAGCCCCCAGCGCTGGGCCAAGATCCGATTAGTGGGCAGAAGTCCAAGCCCACTAGCGGATTGCTAGGGCTTGCGTGTGCAGGGAGGCCAGCACGTGGCCTCCTCCCTAGATTGTCGCCCGGGAAATCCGGGTTTGTTGCGAAGTTCCTGGGAGACTAGACGGTTAAGGAAACCTAGTCAACAGGGTCCGTTAATATCGGGGGGCACGTGGCAGCCAAGGATAACTGAGATCCGTTGGGTCGGCCACGTGCCCCCGCATGGACGTGTCCCCGTGTGAACATTCCCAATTGCTCTTCAAGGGCAATTGGGCCTGGGATCTGTTGGGTCGGCCACGTGCCCCTCGTAGACGTTCCCAGCCGCTCTCCAGGGGCAATTGGGCCTGGGATCTGTTGGGTCGGCCACGTGCCCCGCGTGGACATTCCCAGATGCTTCCCAAGGGTAATTGGGCCTAAAATCTTGTTGGGCCTAGAGCGTGGGCCAGTCCAGAACATAAGTTTTCACCATTATTATATACAATATATTTCATAAATTAAACAGTTGAATATTACAAAACTAATATCCTAATAATGTTATACATGAATTAAATATATAAGACCGTATATTCAATATTCAATATTTTATTAGTAGTTTCTATTATAAAAAATTATGAAACCCATTTGATGTGTGATTTTTTTTTAAATAATAAGATATTAAAAAAATACATAAATAATCACATTTCAAAAAAAAATCATTCAAATAATCATATTTTAGTAATTGATAAAATGGTTCAGCCATTTCATATGGCGCATGCACTTAAAATTGCATGTAGGCGCCATATGAGATGGCGCATGCAGTGCTCTTACGCCAAATGAGATGACGCATGCACTCTAATTTTAAGAGGCACTCTAATTTTAAGAGGATGAGACATCTCATTTGACTCCTATATGCAATTTTAGAAAACACAAATACGTGTAAGAGTCAAATGAGATGATTCTTCCTCTTAAAATTAAAGTACATGCTCTATCTCACTTAGTATGAGGGCATTGCATGTGTCATCTCATATGGCATTTACATGCAATTTTAGATGCATATACCATATGAAATGGCTGAACCACTTAACAAATTTCTGAAACATGATTATTTGAATAATTTTCTTTCTCCAAAACATGGTTATTTATATATTTCTTTTTAATACCTTGTTATTCCAAAAAAAAATCATAATGTCATATTTTTAAAACTTTATAGCTTCATTCTACCCAATAAAAATCATTAAATTGACAATTAATCAAATATAAATAACTCAATTGTAAATAAAAAGTAATTCTATAATAATTGATTTGTTTCAATTTTGTATGTAGTATTAGTTTTTTTTCTTGCATGCTATCTGCTCATATTACTTGACCAAAATAAAGTTTGTTCAAAGTTCAGATTTTGAGCAGAAGTGCACCTGCAATTAAGTTTGTCTAATAGTGCACTCACGTTATGCAAAACGAATTCTTAACATATTGCTGCTTTCATTTTACCAAGTTAAGAGGCAGAGTAGAATGAATTGTAACATTGAATAATCATAAACTAAGAAAAACATCCTGGATAACTTATAGGGCACGTATCTAAAACTCACCCTTCTCCCAAAAATGATTTAACATTAGATACCTCAACAATTAATGGGAAAAGAACTAGAAAGAAAAAGCCTGTAACAAAAAACTCATTACAAGGTGTATCTCTGCAAATTGGTTCTTAAGTTAAAGGCCACTTGTCACGTGTCTGACCTAGTCAGCACTGCACCACCCACTGTCAGTCTTCATCACATCTCTTCAACTACTTAGAGCTCTTTCTTCCTTTCTAAATTAGATACGGCAACCTGTTGTCGCCTCTTCCAAGCTGGGACTTTACCGGGAAAAGCCCACCTTAACAGTCTCTCCCATGAGTAGCATATGAAGAACATAAGAAAAGCCCAAATCAATAATTTATTCCTCAAACCGACGGGCAATGGCACCAACTTCAACCAGTCATTCAAATCTCTGAAGAGATCGGATGTTATCACAGTAAAGAAACAAACAGCAGCAAAGAGGGCATAACGGAAAGGCCTGTTTTCAGAAATACTCTGGTTGAAGGGATGTCCCATGTAGTTTACGGCAAATGTGGCCACCTGGAGCATCATGCTCACCATGTAGGAAACAGTATTAACCAAGTTGGGATGAAAACTTGCATCTGGTTCGATACATTCTTCTGGCATGTATCTTTCAGCTTCTTTGACAGATGCCATAAGAAAAAACAGGTGAACAGAAAATTGTCCCAAGAGGGAAAGCAAGACATAAGCACAGAAAATGTTGGGGTGGGGACGTTCGGCTGAGAGAGTAGGAAGAGGGCGTGCATGTGAAATAAAGAGGAAGAATGCAGCAGTGAAGACACCACTTATTGTTGCTTGTACATCACCTAGCTTGACACCATCCAGATACATAACACTCAAGACATATGCAGTAGCAAGACAGTTGAGGCCCAGAATTTTAAACATTTGAAGGGTTGTCACTAGGGTACTCCGACCTTGTCGAATTATGTCAGTGGTGGGAGAAACAGATGCATGCTTAGCAGTAAACGGGGAAGCCATTGAGGCATCACCAAGCTTGACAATGGGTGCACGCCCATCTCCTTCTTCATTGAGCTCATCCATCATCTTCTTAAGCTTCTGTCTTTGCATATCAACGGCTGCTTGATGACGGTTACCAGCTGAATGGCTAGTGGAGTCTGATTTAGAAGCAACTTTGGCTTTTGAAGAGCCTTCTCCACTTGGGCTAATAATACTCTTTCCAGATGTTTCACCCACAGACTTGGATTTCTTTTGCTTAGCAGGTTTTGAACTGTCTTCGGCTGCTGAATCTGAAGAGGAGTTTCCACCTTTAGCTGGCGGCATTGCATTCAGTAGAGCAACTCCTACATGGGCCTAAATCAGAGAAGTTAGTCTATAGTCCTGCAGCCTGTACTCTAGGTAAAATAAACAAAATTTACAGAACAAAGGTAAAATAGAGACAAATTGTGGTGCAAGGACCACCAGTACCAAAGATTAAATATCTGTCACAATAGAAACAAGATTCAAGTTCCTTAAGTTAAAAACATGAAAAATCCATGGAGAATCACATGGCTATAAACAAAGAAATGTGTTGTAAATAAGGATATCATAAAGGTTCCTTAGTATGGTGGCTTTTTGGAAATATAAAAATCGTACATTGTAAGCAGATTGAATTTTTTATTTTTCGAACCTACTATTCTATCAATTATTAACATGATTTCATAAACACTAGATACCTGCTTCAAAGCTCCAACATCATTGGTTCCATCCCCACACATCAATGTTACCCGTCCGACTGTTTTGAAAGTGGTCAAGATAAGTTCCTTTTGCTCAGGAGCAACTCTAGCAAAAACCTGACACCAAAGTTACTGTTATTGATGAGTGCAATTCAAAAAGCCCAGTTCTAATTTTTAGTTTAGGCATCGATGAGAACCTTCACATAAGGAATGACCAGAAGATGAGCTGATGTTTGTTGCAACATCTCAAAGCAATCACCTCCAACACATAGATCATGAGACTCTGACAAATTTTCTACCTCTTCCTTACTGAAACAAAGTATACCTTTGATTAGTCTAAAAACATAAGGAAAAAAATAACAAAACAGCCAGCCGAAAAGAGTTCAGAAGCATCTGGGAGTAGGAACATCACCACAAAATCAGACACTCAGCAACAACTTATCAAAGTGAAAGAGAACAAGTAAAGAAACAACAACATATATAAGAATATAAGATAGCACATCCAAATAAAACAAAATTAAAAATTACCTGTATTGAATGTTTTCATTCTCATCGGGAGATACCCAACTATATCCTTTACTTGATGGACTAAGAATTAATGTTGGTTTTGATATAATATGAACTTGGCTAGCAACATGACAGGCTGTCAAAGCTTGGTCACCAGTAATCATCACCTATCAATTTAGCCCAAAAAGATGTTGGTCAATTAGTTGTTTTTAATAGTAAAACACGGATCCTGAAACCCTTTATCATGCCCCAACACCCATCCACCCCAAAAATGAGGAAAAATGGTTTGCAATTAACATAATCAAAGGGAGCATTAATTTAACCCAGAGGCCATAAGAAAATAACTGAGGTTTTCTGTTCATTCCCCCACACTGCCCAACCACCCAAAGTTCTGTGGTTTGTTTTTACAAGAGAAGTCAATTTAAAAGCACACTTACCAAGTCATGTGAAGATTCTTTCAACCCTGATAAAACATCAGCTGAATCTGATCTTATGGGACAGTTGAACACCTAAATTCAACATAATTTCAACTTTTAGTATCAAGTTAATGAAGAGGGAATTGTCTAGAATTTACATAAGTTTCATGTAAGGAGGAAGAATATCAATTACCACAAAACCAGCAAAAGTAAGTCCACTTTCTACCATATCCCTATCCAAGCTTCTAGCTTCACTAACCTTCAAGCAGTTAACAAGTGATAAGTAACAGTCCAAACAAGCAAACATTGAAATTACAAGTAATTTTATGATCCAATTCAATAAATGGTAGGGGAGAAAAAACCCAGCATTCTACAGATGTAAAAAGAATGCAGTTTTAACTTCTAGTTCTCTCAGTTACACTTGAATTTAGGATTCAAGGTCATTAAAATGATACAAAAGGTAAATTAAATTGGCATGTCAAACAAACTATACAAAATTCTTAATAGATATCAGAGAGGAAATAAACACAAATGGACATTGTTCCAAATCAACACAGTTTATTTACTTTGGATTTATGCTGATAATCATTCATGTTCCCCTTCGCATAATTTAAAATATATTATGGAGAAAGATTCAGGAAGTACACAGTCAAACTCATAATATTCTTACTGTCATGTCTGGAAGAGACTTGTGAGCCAGAGCAAGAACACGAGACCCCTGGCGTGTATATTTTTTATAGGTCTCAACATACGATGGAGGCACATTAATGAGCCTATCTTGTATAATTTCTGGGGCCCCCTGAAATAAAAGGCAAAGGAAAACTGCTAAGAGAGAATATAAAAGGAATTACCAAGGTAAATCTTAGGTTACCGCTACTTAAAACACTCAATATGTATCCAAATGTTCACTGCTGATCAATAACAAATATAAAACACGATAAAAAAAATAGAAAACGAATGCTGAATCAGAATTTGAAACTGTATGGAAAAAGCTATCACATGGTATTATTTCTAAAAACTGTATAATTCTAGTCAGGAACAAGGAGAAATAAACAAACCTTCACAAATGCAAAAAATTCCTCCTGAATACGAACAATAACTGCCATTCGTTTTAAGTGAGATGCAAAATGGTACCGCTGAACAATTTGAACAGGATGCCCATTTCCCCTGAAATTTGAAAACATTCAAGACTCAAACTATAAAGTATTCAAACCATGGTTACCAACTCGAGACTCAAATCTTAAATCAACACATTTTATGAATCGTGAACAAAAATATGACATTTTAAAGTAAAAACAAGTGCAAAGCAAAAATATATGTCAACATATCAGATACGAATCTCTAAATAATTCAAGATTCAAGTCATAAATCAAATGACAAGAGAAAAGCGGCAAGATATATGATCAATAAAAATAACATTTTAAAGTAAAAACATGTGACATAGCAAAAATATATGTTGACATATCATATAAGGTCTTGTTGTGATGCATTTATGAATTAGAGAATTCATCATAGTGAATCATATTCATCATAATGAAACACAATTCAAGACGAAATTCATCTCCAAAATAAGATACTTAAGCAGAAAAATATTCACCTTTTGGGAACAGCCTTCTCATCAGATTTATAACTCCAATCGATTCCCTTGAGTGCGGCCTTCTCGAGAGGATCGCCAACCTGTGGGATAAGAAATGTGGTGACAAGGGCAACAGTATTGGCTTAAAAAAGCAGTTCCAAAAATATCTTACAGTAGTTTAGAATATTTTGGATTATATCTTTAGGATTGATTCCTATGTTTACTTATCTATCATGATTTTTTTCATATATAATTTGGTTTAGAATAAATAGGGATAAGGATTGCATAGTGCCTGTTTATATACATGTTTGAATACAGGTCACATTACCGCAGGTGTTTCAAAGAGCAATAATAATTTAAAACTAGAAGTGGTATTCGTGTTATTAACTTATGGGGATTCCACCAGCTTCTCAACATCAGTTTACGTAGAAGATACCAGAAGAGCTTATGAGCAAGTAACATCCAAACACATTACCCAAGCAGAAAGAGGTTTCCATTTTCAATTATGAAAGTTAGTTACAATACTCAGTTAGGTGAGTATTTATGACCCTGCGGACTATGCTGACATGTGAACTTTGCCCGTAGATTAAATTAAAATGAAAATCAATAATGATATTCTTCCCCCTTATAAGGTTACCAGGCCTTACACCATTCAATCAAGAACAGTCTAATATTCTTTACACATAGGGGTAACACGTTCATGATCTAAAATGTTGAACTCGGTCTCACTAAATTTTTTTACACAAATCTACATTACAAAAACTATAAACCAGAGGACAATGGATTAAGGAGAAAAAAAGTTGAGGGAAATATTGAACAGTGGCATGCTTCTAATTTCATATCCAACAGCATAAGGTCCGAAAACTAAAACTCAAGTTGACCTACCCACAGAAAGGAGAGAATCATACCAGCTTATTCTCAACAAATACCAATGCATGGCAAGAAGCCAGGATTTCTACTGTTCGCACAGGCACTTTACTCATGTCAGATTCCAAATCTGTAGTTTCTGTCAACCCAACCACTCCGGAAAATTCCTATAAAATGGGAATGAAGGTGTTATAATGCAGAACATGGTCTAAAATGATAAATAGATATCAAATGTTTTATATGGGTATACCATGTCATCAGATGTAAGTGTCCCAGTCTTGTCAAAACAACATATATCAACCTATAGACAATGTAGGAAGTTCAATAAGAAACAATGTCAGCATCTGATCTATGATCTATATATAGAAAAAACATAAACCTCCAGTTACCTTCCCAGCAAATGGTATCCTAAAAGGTTCTGTGCAAAAAATTCCTCGGCGTGCAAGTGCAATCAGAGAAGTATTAACAGCTATAGATAATTCCATTGGTAACTCGGGAGGTATCACAGAAGTAACAATAAGAGAACAGTTTAGTATAAGTTTATACTTGCTCCTTGAGGGGTCTTCTAACCCCTGCAGCATATATCATTTAAATTTTAGCAAGTCAGATCACAAATCACAGTGAAAACCAAGCCATATATTTTACACTCATCAGTGGGGAAGCATTACCTTAATAAACACATAGCCAGCCGCAATTAAAGCAAATACAACCAAGAATAAAATGAACAGTCCACTTTCCCAGCTATTAGCAGTCACCTAGAATTTGTCAATTCAGAAAGCAGGAAAAACCAAATTCAGCAAAATGAGGCTGAAAATATGTGTTGGGGATTAATAAAGTCTATATAAATTTACCCTTTCTGTAGAGAATAAGATTGTTCGCATCAACTTTCCTTGACTTGTTTCAAACCCAGTTCTAAGGACAACAGCCAAGCAGCCACCATCAGGTGTTTTTAGAGAGAAGGTCTGACTCCAAAAAGATTGTTAAAAACAAAAAGGATAAGAATCATGAACACTAGTTCAACTTTAAATAAAAAATATATTTTTTCAGCCTGAAATAACCTTATCAGGAGAGTGCTGCAATATTTTGGTTCCTCCGTATAAAACATGGGTTTTATCTCGCTTTGCTGACAACTTCTCCTCCGTACCCCTACCCGCAATAGAAATCTAAAAGGAAGATCAGTTCTAAATGAGAATCATCGAAAAATAACAACATAAAAAGGCTCCAGTGCTTGGATATGCCCGACAGCAATAAGATTGAAGATGTCTTATACCAGCCTTATTTAATCGGAAAGAAGGGTTCAAGGATGATAAAGAAATCACAAAATGAGCCACGTGTGCGCATAACACGAGTATACATAGACATGTAAATAAAATTAAAATTTTGGTAACAAAAACTGAAACAAAAAATTGTATGTTTTTATTAAATCATACAGTGATCAAATCACATTGCAGTAGGAATATAGTAAATAAATAAATAAACATGAGGCAAAAAATAGCATGGCACAATTAGAGCCCGGGCCAAGTAAAGGTCAAACAAAAGTTAAGCAAAATGTTTCATCATATCTGTCTAAGCAAGTGGCTAAGCTTGATGGGTAAAAATACAATACAGACAAAACAAGTATCAAGTTTGAAGCGGAAAATGTTTCATCATATTAGCAAAATATTTGTCTAAACAAGTGGCTAAACTACAGGAGGTACTCAACAAGCAACCCTAAACCATGTCCACACCAGCAAGACAATCATATCAAATTTAGCAATCAAACGTAAATTCATTACATATTCAACCGCGATCAACAATGTCCAAAGTAGCAAGACAATTTAAACATCACATATTCATTATTACTTAGACATAGATGATGAAAAGAGAAACACCTTCCATTGAGGAGTAGACTCGCCTGTGAGAATAGCTTCATTCACAATTGCACTTCCAGCCAATATAAGCATGTCTGCAGGTACAGATTTCTCCTCTCCATTCTGACCAGAAGAACGGCCTATAGAGACAACATCTCCTGGCAAAAGGTCTGTACCGGAGAGTTTTACCCATCTATAATAAGCACAATACAAGAAAGCATTAAAAAATCGCAATGCATTAAAACCAAAAATGAGCTTGCTAATGATGAGATGACATACTTGCCACCACGATGTACCATAACAATCTGATTATCCACTCTAACACGTCTTAACTCAGTCAGAGTCCTTAACCGACTTTTTGCCATGGTCGACTCAAACATAAATAGCATGAATAGAGTGAACAAACTATAGTACCAATATGCATCCAAACACCAGAGACCAACACAAAAAACCTGATCATAAGCAAGAACCAGTCCAAATCAAAAGTTAGAATGAAGACCCAAACACAAACAAGAGAAAAGAATAACATCAAAGATTTACCTGAAATACGAAAAAAGGTTCCATGCAATGCTCTTTCATCAATTTCTGAAATGTTGGCTGAGGATAATCAAATCTAAAAGATCAACCAGCAGAACATTAGAAGAAGAAAAAAAACTAAAACATAATCCTAAGAGAACAAATGAGAAAACATGTTATGAGATAGACAAAAGTAGTTAATAATATCACAAATACCAAAGTATAGGGTTGCATCTAAAACGTTTATAATTCATAAATATTGTATGAGCACAAAATTTCAATAACAATATAATTTCATCACAATCTTGTACTAAAATGAAGTAAATGGATATGGAAAATAAATGACGATAGTGATAAAAGTAAAAGGACACCCACACATTCCGCCCCCATTTCTCAGTAGCAGCAAGAGCTTTGGCTTCGGATCCATGGCCACTACACTTGAGATAATGTCCAAATGTTTCCTTGGTAGGATAAGAAAGTTTGTTAAAATTTCCATTCTCCTTCGAATAAACAAAACATTGTTTTCTAAAATCAAAGTAAATCTCTTCCAGATCCACTGATGAAGAACCTGCAGACTGCACAACAAAATACTTAACCATGGTAGAAAACCAAAGCAAGAACCTTTGAAGAAAGAACAAAACAAGAAAAATAAACTCAACAAAACAGAGTCAGTAAGACAGTGAAAGAACATCAAAACAAAGAAACCGCCAGCAAGGGGGATAGCTCTATCAAAGCACAAGGATGCATTAAATATAGCCTATAATCTATAAACAATACATTTAATTTTAGATTATCAAAGAATGGCACAACAATTATGAACAACAAGCACTATCAAATAAGAATACCTAATCAAAAGATAAATTTCAAACAAAAATGAAGCAAAGATTATACATCAACACAAGACCAGATAGAGAAAACAAACACGTCAAATTAGCAAATATGTCAATCTGCCTGTATAACTAACTACATACAATAAAGAAACCCCGCCAAAATTATTGGAGTCCTAGCAACAGAAAGACGCAAAGATCGTTTTATCCAATAATAGAGGTAGCTACAATAAATTGTACTTGAAAATTATCTAGCTTTCCTTTCCAAACCATAGGCAACCAGTCAATGCATGTATTGCTAATCGCCCAAAAACAAAAGCTTTTTTTTTATTTACTCCTCAAAACCTCTAAAATGGCAATGAAGAATTGCTCTAAAATTCTAGACAAATGCAATTTGCACTAGTCCTCTGATAGTACTAGAAACAAGCAAAGAGATGAATAACTAAATAAACCCCCTACCTATTCTCTTTTTAAGCCATTCAACCCAATAAAATACATAATCTCAACTGGATAGTCTTTATATTCCATTTTAAGCCATTTTACCCATAGCCTACCTAACCTCAACTGGATAGTTTTAAGTATATTCCATGCACAAACAGCTGGATTGGATATTAAAATATAAACAGTTACAGAGATCATAAACATCGTCAAGTTAGAAATTTTCAATATATTTTCCAATTAGTACATTCACTTCTCACAATTACAATACAAAAACAAGTAAAAAAAACTTACTGATTTCCGAGAATTAAGAGGCACAACTTCTTTAGACCCACAAAACTTAGCAGGAGTTATCTTGCAAGAATCAGCCTGATCAATATTTTTGACCTACATACAAACATACAAACAAACTATAAACAAAAATTCCAAAATTCAACAAACCCCATAAACATTCCTTACTAAAAACCATACCTTGCTATAATACGCAAAACATTTGAAATCAACCGACCAAGCAGTGAAGAGACAAACGAGTATATGAGCAGAAGACAAAGCACCTAACACAATACACGCATCAACAAAATCAAGACTTGGAAGAATAACTGAAACCCACGCGCCATAAAAAACGGCGAAAGGCCAAACGTCTAAGCGCCATAGCAACTGCTTCTTCCTCAGCAAATCAACCTTGTCGACGACCTTGCCGCCGACGTGAAAAGTCGACATTGATCGGTTTTGGTGGTGATCGGTGAAGAGTGGAGAATTAGGGTTTGTGGATCTGATTGAAGATTTAGGGGAATGAAAAAGCGGTTGGGTTGAACGCCTCGCGAGTGCGAGGATTTGGTCTCAGTTTGCGACTCTTCCCAGCTAGGATTCACTATCTAGTCTCTACTTTCATGTTTTTTTTAATTTTCAATCTAGGTTTATGTTATTATTAAGAATTAATGTCCAATTTATAGTAAATTTTATAATAACTTTAACTTGTCCCTTAGGTTACATATTTAACCCATAAGTAAAAGAATTGTGATGAAAGAATGAATAAAAATGTTATTTACAAACCTTTAATAAAATTCACACTCAATTTTTAATTAAAAAAAATTATATATTTACATCTTAACTTGTGTCATTAGGCATTAGGCACAAGTTAGCATTATTCATATTTTTACTTTTTAAAAGATAAAATTTAAAATTTGTTATGTTTGAATATTATAAAACGAATGGAACAGAGTAGAACACATATGATTTTAATGTTTTTAAAAATTTTAGGATGCAACAAGATAACATATTTATTTCGTCCAAATCAGAAGGAGGAACATGGTGATAAGTGATGAAATGAAATAAAATGCATACCATTCATTTTTGTTATGCTCCATTCAATTCTAAATTATTCAAATTATGGAATATTGTTCAATTCCATTCCACTTTACTCCGTTTCATTTGATTTTGTCGATCCAAATATAGCCTTTGGGTAAAACTCAATGTCAGCTAGCGAAGTTTTTACGATATGATTGAATGTTTTATAACGAACAAAGCATAATTGTTGGAATAATATAGCAAGTGTGAGTAAATGAGGAAATAGTTTCACATTGGATAGGAATGTGGAGACTTAAGCATATATAAGTGAGAGAACTCACTCACCTATCACCTTAAGATTTTAGGTGGACAAGTGGCGTGTCTCTCACTCACAGAGGTGTTTGTTCCTCAATTTTATATCAATGCTCCTACTATTAACTCCCTCTAACATGGTATCAGAGTCTGGTTCGAGAAAGAGACCGACTTAGTATCGACCGTTGCAAGGTGTCAACGACAATAAAAGTGGGGGAGCATTGTGGAAGCACACTTGAGGGAGAGTGTTGGAATAATATAGCAAGTGTGAGTAAGTGAGGAAATATTCTCACATTGGATAGAAATGTGGAGCAAGTGTGAGTAAGTGGGAAAATAGTCTCCCATTTGATAGGAATGCTCATACTAATAACCCCCTCTAACAATAATAAAGTGGAACGAAGTAGAGCATAGAGGAATATAAATGATATTTTTTAGACATGTCAATCAAATTTGTACTTGTCGGTACCCATCCAAACTCACTTCATATTTAATCGTTTGGGTTTAGGTTTTCCTCGACTTTAAAAGATGGGGATGAGGCGGGTAATTGGGGCATTAGTACCCATCTTTGAATTTGCCTCGTTGATAATTTGTACTCCCTATGTTCCTTTTAAGTGTCATTTTAGCATAAAACTCTTCAACCAAGATAGTGGATTCTTAGAGTTATGTTTTCTATTATACCCTCATTTATTTTCTCTTTCCTAATGAATTCATTCATGCACACTCTCTCATTTGTTGAGAAAGTAAGGGTGTAATTGATAAATTATGACATTAAACTCTAAAATGACACTTAAATAGAAACAAAAAAAAAACTTCTAAAACGACACTTAAAAAGGAACGGAGGGAGTAATATTTTTGTAATTTCGAAAATCAATTGTTTGTATCATACATTAATGTTAAGGTTGATCCTCTATTATTTAAAATGTATGCTTACATTTTTTAGATTTTTTAATTTATTAAATTTAATATTATTAATATTTCTTACGTATGTGATAAATTATGAATACAAAGAAGAAATTGATTATTTCAACTTTAAAAAAATTAATTCAGATGTGGGGATACTTAAACCCGTTTGAAACAGATTTTGGGTTTAAATATTTTTCTCCATTTGAATTTGGGAAGAGGTACAAATATTTAATTAAGATTTTAGTTTGAATACGAAAAAGGTAAAACTTGTCATTGCTTCATCTCGCTGTCATGCCTAATTTTATTGTTCAAATATTTCATGATGGAATAACAAAATAGTTATTTCGTATAAGAAAAGTGATGAATTAGATGAAATTTATTTCATTGTATTTTGTTTCATGTCATCTTTTTTTAATTAATACAAACAATAAAACATTTCCATATTACGTTCCATTTCATCTTATTTCACCTCATTCCATTTTATTTAATCAATTAAAATATATTTTAGTGATAGAATTCAATTTATGTACTCCTTCAATTGATAAGAATGTATTGGACTAAATATTCTTTGTGATCCCTTGTCTTGCTAATGTGACACATGCTTAACAAGTTCATCAAAATTCCAAAAAAGAAATTCAAAATTTTGTCTTTATTATGAATTCAACCCATGGCTACATTGGTTCCGAAACAAGATACTCCACCATCGGAAGACTTCAATTTGTATATAGTGTTTGAAACTAAAAAATTATATTATTACAAAAATTATTTGAAACCAAGTGTTTTTAATAATACACGTGAGTGCAACATTTTCTCTTAAATATTTTGAATGATGTCAAAACTAGGTAATATATAATATTTGTATGTTGGACATTATCTCTCTGTGTATAGATAGCATTTTCATCTTATGACACTTATAAATCAAGTCAAAAGCTTCTGACAAATTAAAAATGTCAAAAATATGCATTTTTATGAAACATCACTCCTAAATTCATTTTTTGCTCCCCTCAAAATTGGAGAGATTTAGACTTTGGAGGGGAAGAAAGATCCATTAATTAAAATCTTATTATTTTATTTAATTTATCCTCAATTATATTTTTAATTCCCAAGTTATCCTTATTGAATTTATCAATATCGGTAATACTACATACTAATGCTTCAAGTTGTAACACATATAAAATTTGCTTTTAAAAACGTAATTCTTATTATTATAACTTATATCAAATTTAATTTTAATATATAATAACAATAACAATTTTTTTATAATAATAATATTATTATATCAGATTGTTATTATAATATATAATAGTAACAAGGTGTTTTATTATAATATTAATAATAACAATAATACGCAAATATAATATATATTTGTTATAAGTATTTTTTTTAAGTATAATATTATATGTTTAACGTTTTTAATATTCTAACATTATTTTACTTATTTTTAAGTATAAAAATTATTTTATATCATCAAGATCGAAGAATTGTTATTAACAAAATGATTTGATTTGTGTCGAAGAGATATAGGCAAACTAATGTATGTTATGTTTACTAGTATGTCTGAATGTTGAAATTATTTTTATTTAAAATTATTTTTACCAAGTACAAATGACAATATTTATAAGGATAAAAAAGTAATTTAATTGTAAAATTCCTCTCTTCCTCTTGTGAACCAAACATACATGTTTTTAAAAATCGTTCCCCTCCCCTTCTTTGAACCAAACATATATTTAGTTAAATTTTCTCCCCTCCCTTACCCTCCATTCCCCTCCCCTCTATTAAATTCTCTTTCCTCTCCTCCCCTTCGTTGAACCAAACATATCTTGAGTGTTTATAAATTTCAATTATTACAATTAAAATGTTTATTTATTCGCAAGTTGTCTAGAAGACTTAAATTTACGTTTTTTCAAGGAATTGGTATTCCTAAAGTAATTGTCATGTAGTTTTTTCTTTTCGGGCTTTTAGCCCTCTTTTCAATCACAAAAAATAATAATAAATTTACGTTTTTTTTTGTTATCTATTTCTTAAATTTTATAAGATTTTAAAATAAGCATACAAAATAAATGTAACATGAATATAATTGTAAAATATATGAAATAATATAAAATAATTTAGACTTATATAGATTTAATTTGAAATATACTTTTATAAAACATTTAACTAACCACTATAAATTTAATTCTATTTCATCTTGAATTTGTAAATTTTATTAATAACTTAAAATAAAAATAAAATTTATCTTTTATAAATTAAAAGTAATATTTTTACAAATTCAAAATGATATTTTAGTATTATACTAATTCTTTCAATATACATATAAATGAATATTATTTTTAGTATTTTTTGTATTGACTTAATTCAAAAATAAAAAAGATATCTATATTATTAACACATTGGGACAAAAATTGTAACACTTTATAAATAAATAAATATTATCATAAACAATTATCAAATTATCACTATTCTATCGAACACAATCCATAAAAAAATGTGTTTAAAATTACAAACAAACAACTTTCTAAAAGCCCCACTAAATGTACTATATTTTAAAATTTAGGCTAGATGTTTCCTCCCACTTAAATATTCTTTTTGATATTGCCTTCATTTTTAATATTTTATTTAAGTCCAAATATTATATTTTTTTCATATACCTGATATAAATTAAATCACCATTCCATCTGCATTTATTTAAAATGTGTAAAACTTGTCATTCCATTTGCATTCATTCAAAATTTACATGTTATAAAATATATAAAAATATCATTTAAATAATTATTATAGTGGAAGAAAACATAGCTTACCATAAAATTACATTTAAATAATTATTGTTACTCTATAGTACGTAAAATATCATAGTAGCTAATACATCTGCTTAAATGTTCTTCTTGATCTTGTCTTCATTTTCAATATTTTGCTTTTGTCAAAATATTATATACGTCGTTTCCATTATTGGATATGAATTAAACCACAATTACACATGCACTCCTTTAAAATACGAATTGAACCATATAATAAACATGATAAAATATATAAAATATATAAAATATCATAAAACATATTCACCATAGCCTTGGAAGAAACAAAGCACACGATAAAATCACAAAAGTTTACGAAGTAATTCTTTTTTAAAATTCCATTCTTACCGAATGAATTGTTCATAAGAATTATATATTATAACTAATTTCCACAATCGTTTTTATTCTGTTTTATAGTGGAGTTGAAAGGTTGAGAATTAAATTTATAAATGTATGTTTAAAAATAATAATTTATGCTTGACAATTATGATAGTTAATGAGTGTATCAAATGTGTGATTTGTTGTTTTGAAAATGTTAAATAGTACTGATGAAAATTTGATGATAAATAATAATCATAAAAAAATAATGATAACAAGTAAAACTTTATTGATGCATTAATTTTTATAAATTGGAAAAGTTACCATTGTTTTTATAAACGGGAATAAGTAATTTTATAAAGGTAATAAATTCAACTATTAATACAATTCTTTGTATAAAAGAGAATAATGTAATATATTTTTATAAATGGACACACGTGTTCAAGATGCTTATAAAAAGAAAAAAAGTTATAATAATTTATAAACGGATATAAGTTATAATTATTTTATATAAATTCATAGTATAATATAATTTTCGTATAAATTTATATTATAATATAAGTGTCAAATATTAATATAAATGTTAGTCATGAAAATTTAATGATAGATAATAATTATAAATAATTAATAATAAAAGGTAAAACTTTATTGATATATGAGAATGTGAGAATGAATAACAACCGTTAGATTAAAAATGAATGATTGAGATTAAATTGTAATCTTCACTAAATCTCTTTCTTATTAATGACACATGATTTAGTGAAGATTACAATTTAATCTCAATCATTCCTTTTTAAATCTAACATTTGTTATTCATTCTCATATTCTCATACAAATTATTCATTCGCATATGATATGTCATCTAAATTCAATATATATCATTAATACGCAATATTTATTTATAAACATAATTAAATATGAGCCACATATTTATCACTATTGAATAAATAAATTTAAGATGATACGACAAATAATTTTTATAATTATTTTTATAAACATAAATATCTTACAAATATTTTTATAAACGATAAAAATCCAACTATTTATTCTATTATTTTTAACATGAATAAGTTGAAAATATTTTTATAAAGGATCACATGAGTTCAAATCACTTCGTATAATTATTAGTAGAATAAAAAATAAGTTACAATAACTTTTATAAACAATAACAAGTTACAAATATTTTTATAAACGAAAAAAAATTCAACTATTGATGCAATTGTTTTTAACATGAATAAGTTAAAATATTTTTATAAATTTTCACACGGATTCAAGACACTTATCAACGGAAAAAATCTACATATTAATATAATTACTTTTACAAACAAAAATAAATTACAATAATTTTTATAAACAAGAATAAATTACAAATATTCTTATAAGCGGGAAAAATTCAACTACTAATACAATTTTTTTATAAACAGGGATAAGTTTCACTTATTTTTATAAACAGGAAATTCAAATTTGATAAATAATTTTATATTATAACTATATGAATGTTAACGAAATAAATACATAAAATGAATTCACAGGTATATGTGAACGTATCTAAGAGATACCACCTCTAGACTGTTCTTTTTAATGTCAATCTTATAAATATTTCTTTTGTTGTTGTTTTATATTAAAGTTAGATAATCAAATGTACGATTTATTATCAATGCTTAAAAGTTGGTGTATATTATAAGTACCCGTACAATAGCACAAATTACTTACTAGTTAAAAATATAATAAATTATAAAAATTGTCAAATAAGCATCCACATCAATTAAAAAAATAAAAAAATAAAAAAAATTATTGTCACGTCATAAATTCTGATGATTGGATTTCTTGAGGGGGCAAAACAGAAGAATTTTTATATGTTAAGAGGTGAATCCAATTTTTTTTAACAGAGTGTTTTTCAAACCTCGCCTATATGACAGAGGGCAAAATACCTATTAACCCTAGAATCTATTGCTAGATCTCCTTCTAGAACCATCGACCAATTCACATGTAAAGCTCATTGTCCTTGAACTTCGAGCATTTTTCTCGCCACCCCTTGTGAAAAATCATTTAAAAAAAAAATGTTTTTTAACATAAATTTGGGGGGTGTGCCGAAAATTTCAGTCAAAATACTAAAATTTCTGAATTTTCCATTAAAAAAACTGATTTTTTTCGATTTTTTTTGTTGATATCATGTATTTGAAATATCCAGTATACCTGAAATTTCAAATTTTCGGTATCCAATTTTTTTTTGATTATGTGTATTTGAAATTTCTGGTAGTGTATTTGAAATATCTATTATACCGGAAATTTTAAATTTTTGGTATCAAAATTTTTTTTTTTCATTCTGTGTATCTGAAATTTCTGCTATATAAGATATTTCAAAATTTCCGGTATCCAATTTTTTTTTCTTTCAAAAAGTTTGTGGTATATCGAAAATTTCAACAGAGGTAACGTTGGAATAAATTTGTTTGGGGGTGCCAGGTTAAATGAAAGGGGTGGCAAGAAAAAATCTCTTGAACTTTTCAGGCACATGAATGGCACGTTTGGGCCTGCTGTTGACTGGCGAAACTCATTGGACTTATCACTAGTTGGCTCATCTCTAATAGCCAGAGGGGGTGTATGTAACAATAGCACAATGAATAGTAGGTTTAGATCGTTACTACCTAAAATCTCGATTAGACTACATGTTGTCCTTAATTAATAAGGTTAAGTTGAAATCGAAAACGCTGCCGTATTTGGTCGTGGACCGCCAGAAACTCATTTATAACTTTCTTCTCAATCCAGCGACTTCATTCTTTCATGTCCTTAGGTGCTGGTTGGTATTGTAAAATTGGTACAACAAAAAGGCATGAAGGGTAAACTCGGAGGCTGGAAAGAATTTTTGAACCATCATGATAACAAATTTGGGGCATCTTTGAGTGATCCATCATAGAGGTCCGTCCCATCAGGTTTTGGATGAGTTTCTCAAGACATTCTCAAGTCATGAGGATTTAAGGTAAATCAATTTTCAATATGTTGGCTTTTTTGTGGAAAATGAAGGGATGGCTAGTGATAGACATTAAAAACAAGTCCAAGGGGATAAAATCTACTACAATGTTTGCTGTTGATTGTGAAATGGTTTTTGCGAAGATGGGATGAAAGCATTAATCGAAGTTTGTATGGTAAATGAAGCGGTGGAGTTCCGCTGCATCATTTTACTAATTGCAGTCATTTGCAGCGCTGAAGCTATATTATGATAGAGTGGTCGACACTGCATACATCTTCCAACCCATGGATGAAGCTACTCAAAGATCAAACATGGTGTTGATAAGCCATTTCCGTTAACATTGTTTCAAGAGCTTGTAAGTCATCGTACTGTATACATTTTTAGTACTCAGGTGTTGTTAGTTACTTTTTTATCACCGTTTTCTGTTGTCTCATTTTAGGTTTCAGAAAGTGAGATGTCGAAGCTGCTTATTCACAGAATACCAACCACTGTGACCAGTGAAACACTACATGAAATTGTTCCTGGAGACTTCACAATAGAACAAAAGGTATAGTATATTAGTATGCCTTATCAATATCCAAATGTATAGAACAAAAGGTATAGTATATTAGTATGTATGGCTTATCAATATCCAAATTTGTTGCAGCCTGCAAGGAGTGGTAACATAGACATGTATTCTGCCTTAGCTATCTTTAAGAGCCAATGAGAGGCACAAGAGGCATATGAAGATGTCCAAGGTTGCCAAAGAACGGTACATATACTAAATACCAATATTTATTGATGCTATTTCGTATTCCATTCGCTACCGCAATACTTGCACCATTTTTTCTAATATAAATGCTTATTGTTAGGATTCAAATGGGCTTCTACAGAAACGTGTAACATGTCAGCTGAGTACGGGTATAAATGTCAGTGTAACATGTAATTGAAAAAGAAGGCTCACTTGAAGGAGATTGAAGTACCGAATGAAAATGAAAAGAAGACTAACTTGAACATTTGCTGAATCAACAAATTCAAGAACATACTTAATTCATGGATGTAATTTATTCAGTTGGTTATGATTTCACCTTTTAGTGTAAACTATACAAGTCTTAAATGAAATTTTTTAATGGAGCTTTTCATACAAGGATTAAATGAAAATTTGGTTTGAAATAATTATTTTTAAAATCTTATTTTAAATATTTGATTATTTTATTGGTTTTTTTAAAATAAAAACTTCAAAAAAAATCACTTAATTTTAAATATTTTCCAAATAGCTTTTCATACGATCATTTTTAGACCAATAATTTATGTTTATGTTATAAGATGTTAAAAATGACTTTTTAATCTACAATATAAGAAAACTTAGAGATCTTATAATTTCTTATGCTACGTGGAACACTTCACAGACCTTCTTTTATTCCCTTCTTGTTTCTTTCTCTTTCTAAGTACTTTGAGCCAATAGAACTTTGATTGAATTAGATACAAACGAATGTTCTATTATATGACAAAATTAGTTCCACGTTATATGAAATCTCGACCGGACCCGTGCGACAGCACGGGTTATTTACTAGTCTTTTAATATTTTATTTTTCTTATTTTAAATCAAATCTTTTCAATATCTTATTAACAAGTCTTATATTTACCAATTGCTTCCATATTGGTTTTTCATCTTTCAATATTTCTCTATGTTAAAAATGGTTTTCCATCTTCTAATATTTTTTCTCTGCTAAAAATCTCCTTCCATCTTCAAACATATATCTCTTCTTTAACTGAAACCTCTCTCTTTCTTCTTTCTCTTTCTCTATTTCTTTTTTATTCTTTCTGTATCTTATCACCAGTTCTTCTCTTTTACCACCTAATGTCTTTTTTTTTTATGTTTTCTATTTTATATCTTTAACTGTTTTTGTTAATCTATTATATTGTGTATTGTGCAGATCTATTTAAAGTTGTTCATCTTTATAAAAAAAAAAGGTAAAAATATAGAACTTCAATAGTTATTCTTATTTGTATAGATCTATCTTCACCATTTTATTTTATTTTTATATTCCATTTTTTCTTGCTTTGATCTCGACTAACAAATTTTTTCTCTAAAAAAATATGCAGATATAGAAGAAAAGATAAGAAGGATGTGTGTGGTGAAATTGAGACTTGAAGTTGATATATTTCATTTAAGTTGAAGTATTAGTTCTATCTTTAATATTTTGATTTTTCATGATTTTGACTTTTCATGATTTTGACTTTGTAAATAATATTTTGATTTTTTATTCTATTATAGTTTTTATGAAGGAAAATAATGTTTAGATTCAAATCTTTTCACTTATTTTAAAAAATAAAAGAAGAAAGATTCAAAAGGTTTCAACTTTTTAAAAATTATAAGAAAAAATATAATGGTTCTTTAGTTACATTTCATAAGAACAAAATTTCTCATTTTCATTCTTTCATTTTTATTATTTACTTTCATTCTTTTAATGGATTAAAGGAAAAGCCAAAATCTTTGGTTTTTAGTTTTCTTTTTCTTTTTCTTAATCGATATTAGTGATAATGATTATTGTTTATTTTAAAGATCATAATTTAGACTATAATAATAGTTTTAATCTAATCCCATTATAAAGTACTACAACTAATTTCTCTGCTACTAATTTTAACAATAGTGTTGATTTTTTTTTGCATAATTGTTGATGTTACCTTTTATTCTGCATATTTTTTTTGCTTTTGTTCTCTCTATGTCTACAAATTATATGCATTAATTTATATTTTTAATTGTTTTAATGATAGATGAGTTAAGTGAATTAATTTTGTGTAATTTATTTTATATTCTAAATTAATACACCACAAGGTTCTTTTATGATCTATTGGTTCATTAACTATGTTCTATAGTGCTATATGATTCATTACATGCATTAAGTTGTCTTATAGAACAAAACTTGTGTTCTATAGTGCTATATGATTCATTACTTACATTGAATTGTCTTATTGAACAAAATTTATATGAGTCACTGTCATTTATTGGTAGATGTGTATTGCATGACATCCTTGAAAGATTATAAACATTTATTATTATAATAAATAAATATAAATGAAAATCTTCATAAAAGTATACAAAGATTCAACTGGCTTTTTCACTAAAAAAACACGTTCCTACTAAGAAAATATCTTAATTTCTAATAAATTAATTGTTATTGTATTTGAAGATCATTTTTTACTCTTTCTATATCCTATGGTGAAATACTTTTAGTGGTGACTTTAGATATTAGAAATAATAATATAATCTAAAGAGTATGACCCACTTTTCTTTTTTAATTCAGTTCTTGTTTATTTTATTTTTTTTACAAATTTAATGCTTAACATTATTTCTTTTACTGTATTTTAATAAGTTATGTGCACTATTGTTATGTTGTTGTTTTAATGTAATTTTAATTAATTTGTTTGTTTATTACAAAGTTTATAATTTTTTGAAATAACTATATATAAAATTATAAAAAATCTAAATGGGTTACAATAAATTAAATTAATCATAAATATAATATTATTTCTTTTATATTAGTATTTTTATAATAATAATATATTTATATTTAAGTAATTCGACTCCGGTCCAAAAAAATGTAAACAAAAATAAAATTAATATGCAGGAAAAAAAATTATTATTGATCTAAGTATACGACTACCAGACATTTTTCTATACTTTCAATTATTATTTTTTCACAGCTACCAGACACTTTTTTATATATTTAATTATTATTTTTTACGTGTACCAGACATTTTTCTATTAAAAAATATGCATTTGAAACAAATACTCGTTTCGTATTAGAACTCGTGCGAACCCACTATTTATTACTAGTTTAATAAAAATGAATATAGTTTTTTTTATAATATTATTAAAATGTTTTTGTACAAATCATTTAGAAATACAAAATAAATAAATTGTGTTAAGCTAAAACATCCATACTTCTCTACCAAAAATCATCATATGGAGTTTATAGAAGGAAGAATCACATTGACGACGTTTTTCATTCTTTTACATTTCCCCCCTTTTCTTCTCTCCATAAATTCAAGTGTAATCGAATTCCACCAATATTTATTTTTAAATAAATATGCCTAAAAATTATATATATATATATATATATATATATATATATATATATATATATATATATATATATCACTACAAGAAAAACATCCTCCAACGACATATATTAGCGACGTGGTTATCACGTGAGTCAAAAAGACTAGTTGCGACGTGATAACCACGTCACAAAATATTTTATTAATAAAAAAATAAAACCACAGGGAAGTCAGTGGAATTTTTATGAAAAAATAGGCTGCGACGTGACTAACACATCGCTACACTTTATATAAAAAAAATTAAAGAATTCTGACACGTTTAATTGGAGGGAGATGAATTTTTTTTTGAAATTTGGTAGTGACGTTAGGATCACGTCGCTACTTTTGAGGGGAAAAATATAAATAAGTATGACTTGACTGATGACATTGTGGCACAGTGAGGAGTAATTGTTTATATCCGTTGAGTGTGTAGCGACGTGAGTGGCACGTGGCAAGGTTGCGACGTGACAGTCACGTCGCTACTTGGCATTTATATTTTCAAGTTACACACCGGTTACACTACACACGCAGCAGGCAAAGATTAATGTTTTCTTCATCTTCTTCATTTCAGTTTCCTTCCCCCAAATCCAACTCCATTGTTAAAAATTCCTTCCAACCCAAATTATAAAAAATTTCTTCCAACCCAAATTACAATGAGGCAAGCAATCGTTGTAGAAGAAAGGTAGTTATATGTTGTTTGAGTTGAATTTTATTTATTTGGTGTTTATTATTGTAGTAAAAAATTGAAGAAAATTTGTTTTTTTGTTGTTGTAGAAGTTAGAAGAAGAAGATTAAGGAAGATTCATAGAAGAAGAAGAAAATTAAATTGAAGAATATAGAGGTATTTTTACATTTTTTAATTTATTTTATATGTATTATATATAGGTTAGTATTGTATGTATTATATATGTTTATTTGAATTAAAAATATATTTTAGTTAATTTTAGTTTTAGGTTAGTATTATAGGTTAATAGTTAAAATGAATTTAAAATTATAAGTTAGTATTATAGGTTAAATTTTGTTTTAGGTTTAGTAAAATAATATTTTTTTTAAAATAGAAATTAAAAATATAAAAAAATTTGTTAATATTATTGTTATATAAATATAAAAAATTCTGTTAGTATTATTGTTATATACATATAAGATTTTTTAATATTATGTTATATATATATATAAAAAAAATTTGTTAGTATATACATATAAAATAACAAAAATTTGAATATATATGAAAATTAAAATTTTTAGAAAACAGAAAACAATATTAAAATTTATTTTTTAATAACAAAAATTTTATTAGAGATATTCCATACTCTCTAGTTTAAAACAATATATGTTAAAAATATAATATAAAAACTAACAATATATAAATTTTTGTTTCTAATTTAAAACATAAATTTGTTAGTATATACATTTATAAAAATTATAATATATATGTTAACACATAAATTTAAAAACAAATATAAAAAAAAATTATATTAGTTTTAGTTTTTTATTTATATGTTAAAAATATAAAAAAAAATGTATATATTAAAGTAATAATTTATAAAATACATAATTTTAAAAAGAGTATATATAATAAAAAGTATATATGTTATATTATTGTTTTTATTATTATTATTATATATAATAAAAAGTAAATATGTTATATTATTGTTTTTGATATTATTGTTATATAATAAAAATTATATATTTTACATTTGAATATTTATTTATATGTTAGTATATATATAAAAAGCAAAATTTATATTTATTTATAGTAGTTAAAGTTAAAGTTAATAGTTAATTAAACAAAATTAATATTTTTAAGAATAGTAATTATTAATATACGTTTAAGTTGATTAATATCTCTAATGAAAAAGACAATGATTGTATAAATGTGCAGTATGGAATATTATCGGTATTATCGTAGTTGGATGTACGATAGAACATATCCAGGAAGAAGTGGACTTAAACCCAATTTTATAGTAGGAGTTGATGGGTTTATTAAGTGGACGTTTGCTCAGGACTGTTGTCGAAGCGAAGGAGGGGTTAGGTGTCACTGTCTTAAATGTGAATGTAGACCAATAATTAGTGACCCGGAGGAAGTAACACGTCATCCATAGAAGGGATTCATTGAAAATTATTGGGTTTGGACGATAATGGTGAAGAACTACCGTAATGTACCGAGACTAGCAACACGCATGCTTCAAGTAGTCGACCGGTTATGGAGTATGAGGAGAACTTTAATTTGATCGGTGACATGGTTGAGGATGCTTTTGGTGTGAACGTGACATATGATGAACCTGAAGATTTTGACGGGGAAGAGTTTCCGAACGAGGAAGCGCAAAGATTTTATCAATTGTTGAATGAGATGAATACGCCGTTGTTTGAGGGGTCGCCGACTCAAAGCTATCAATGTGTGTGAGATTATTGGCCAAGTCAAATTGGAATGTTTCGATCAATGTTTGGAACATTTTGCAAAATGATGTTGGACTCCATCACTACGAAAGACAACTTGCCTACAAGTTATTATGATGCAAAGAAGTGGGTGTCAAGTTGGGTTTAAAAGTAAGAAAGATTGATTGCATTAACGGTTACATGTTGTTTTATGACAATGAGTTTGGTACTCAAGATGGATCGTTAGAGGAGTGTAAGTTTTGTAATAGTCCAAGATATCAAGTTCGCAGAGAGCAAGCGAGAAGCGTGTAGAAGTAAAATCCATGTTTTATCTTCCTATAATACCAAGGTTAAAAGAATGTTTGCTTCATGCGCATGCAAGTCAAATGACATGGCATCATACAAACCAAACAAGTTTTGGCACTATGACATCCATCCGATGGTGAGGCATGGAAGCACTTTGATCGGACACATCCGATTTTGCTGCAGAACCTAGAAATGTCGCTTGGATTATGCTCGATGGTTTTGCCCCATACGCAAGCGTCGGAAGTGCGCATTCTTGTTGGCGATTATTGTAACCCTTACAACCTCCCTCCGAGATGTGCATGACAAAACCATACATGTTTTTGACGTGCGTTATTCCAGCCCGCATCAAAAGCGAATTGATGTGTACTTACAACCTTTAATTGATGATTTGAAGAGGATGTGGATTGGAGAATGAACTTATGATATATCCCGTAAATGAACTTTACATTCTGAGCCTTGATGTGGATGTTAATGACTTTCCAGCATATGGCATGTTGTGCGGTTGGGTACACATGGAAAATGGGTTGTCCGCATTGCATGGGATACACCAAAGCATTTACGTTGGATAAAGGTGGGAAAAGCTCGTGGGTTGGTCACCGCAGATTCCTACCAGCAAATCATCCATATAGAAGAAACAAGACAAATTTTAAAAAAGATGTACGAGAGAAAGATTTGCCTCCGCCTCGATTGCCACCAGGGGTTATATGGAACCAAGTTTGTGAACTACCAAAATTTACAGATACTGGCAAAGCATGCCGAATTGAAGGATACAACGTCACCCACAATTGGACAAAAAGAAGTATATTTTGGGATCTGCCGTATTGGAAAGATAATTTGTTACGCCATAATCTTGATGTTATGCATATTGAGAAGAATTTTTTTGATAATGTATTTAACACAGTGATGGATGTGACAGAAAAAAAAGATAATGAGAAGGCCGACAAGACATGGGAATTTGGTGTAACAAGAGAGTTGGAGTTGAAGCCTCAACCGAATGGAAAATTATTAAAACCCAAGGCTTGTTTCAGTCTGACTTCCAAAGAAGCTAAAGCGGTTTGTCGATGGTTAAAAGAATTGAGAATGCCCAATGGATATTCATCAAATTTAGCAAGGTGTGCTGACCCTAACACTGGAAAATTACATGGTATGAAAAGTCATGATTGTCACATTTTTATGGAACAGTTGCTACCAATTGCATTTGGATCGCTACCCAAACATGTTCTTGATCTACTAACTGAAATTAGTCAATTTTTTAGAGATATTTGTGCGTCAGCTTTAAAAGTGAAAGACATCATTAAGTTGGCACAAAACATTGCACTCATTCTTTGTAAGTTGGAACAAGTATTTCCGCCTGGTTTCTTTGACTCCATGGAACATTTACCTGTGCATCTTGCATATGAAGCTTATCTTGGTGGACCTGTTCAATATAGGTGGATGTATCCGTTTGAAAGGTTCATGGGTGATTCAAAGAGATCGGTGAAAAATAAAACTAGAGTAGAAGGATCTATATATGCACACTACTTGCATCGGGAAACATCACATTTCTGCAGTCACTATTTCAATCACTTGATGTTAACTCCTAGAATCATACGGAATCCTATAAATGTCAATCAGAGGAGTCAATTCACCTTATCAGTCTTTGGGCTTCTAGGCGACCTTCTGGAAAGAAGGGTGTGCATTGGTTGACCAAAAGAAATGCAAGCATGTCCATGTCTTGATCAATGCGATGAAGTAAAACCATATCTTGAGTAAGTTTACCAAAAATTTAACTCATTGACAATGTGTGTATACCAAAATTATTAAACTTATGGTGTGTGTTTTGTAGGAATTTAACAATGCCTATTTTCATAGTACCTATCAACATCGGTGTCATTCATTCTCAATTTCCCTCATGGTTCAAGCAAACATTGTCTAGAGTTCTTACACTAACTCCAGAAATACTCCATTTGAGAAACTTGGCAGAAGGCCCTATCCAAAGCGCAAATGATTGGCACACATACTGTGAACGGATATAAATTTCACAGAGGCATGGACCGAAGGGAAAAAAAACCATAAACAGTGGTGAATTTGTAAAAGGAGTTATAGATGGCGGTGAAGACGACTTCTATGGATTTGTTAAACATATCTATGAGTTGGTATACAATTACTTGGACTCAGAAAATAAAGTTGTCTTGTTTTATTGTGAATGGTATGATCCACTAGAGGCACAAAGATAGACAAGTCATATGGTTCTCGAGATTCAAATGAACCGAGATACAAAGAATATGACCCTTTCATAATGTCACATATTATTAGGCAAGTTTATTATGTTCCTTATCCTTCATTTGTAATACGTAAAGAGGATGGTGTGTTGTAATAAAACAAAACCTCTAGGTCATATTGAAACCGGAGATCTAGTGGAAGATGCTACCAAGTTGATGACGTTGAGCAGTTAATGATATGGTTGCAGCTGAAGACATTACAAGTTTGTCTGATACAACTGTTGAGGGACATCAAGTTGATGCGTCTATATTGTTGGTTGATAATAATGTGGATGAAGACAATGATGAAGAGTTTGAATCCGAGGACAATATTACATCGGATGATGAACATGATATGGATAACGAGCATGAAGATTTAGATTAATTAATCACTTAATGTAATATTAATGAATATCTATTGAACATGTATATATTGAATGTGTTAATGAATATCTATTTATGTTAATGACTTTATTATCTTTGTTTATGAAAATATATATAAATAGGTAAAATGCCACCTAAGAAAAAAGATAGCGGTAAGAAGTCTCAATGTCTGAGGGTAGTAACATGTGAGTCTCCTCACTCAGCCATGTGCCCCCCCTCAGAGTCAGGTTGATCCTATGTCCTTGGCCAGTACTCAGGGTTTTGTCCCATTACTCTCCTCCCATACATTCCCGCCTGGGGTACCTGCATCTTTTGTGCCACCTGGAGGCCCCGGTTTCCTTTTCCCACCGACTCAGATGCCGTCATCCTTCTAGCATCCTAGAGGCTCTAGTTTTCCTTTCCCACCAACTCAGATGTCATCTTCCTTCCAGCATCCAGGAGGATCTAGTTTCCCTTTCCCACCGACCCAGGTGCCTTCATCTTTCCAGCAGACTGGTGTCCCCTCATCCTTCCAGCGGGCAGGAGGACCCAGTTTTCCATTTCTACAGACTGGCGTGCCTTCATCATTCCAGCAGACGGGGGACCTAGTTTTTCATATCCCACACAGATGCCTTCATCCTTCCAAAGGAGGGTCCAGCCACATTCCACACATCTTGGAGGATCCAGTCCACGTCCGACACAGTGGGCGATCCCCTAGTCCACGTCCCACACAGGCTAGACGATCCCCCAGTCCACGTCCCACACAGGCTAGAGGATCCCGCGCCCCACGTCCTAGACAGACCGGAGGATCACGCACCCCACATCCCATACAGTGCTGGATCCGGACCCCACGCCTACACATGTACCGTGAGGTGACGGTGATCGATGTGGTAGCTGATGATATAGATGGAGTTGATCTTCGTGGGAGAGATGATCCGAGTGAGATTCATGTTATTGACGGGAGGTTTTGGATTTGGCCCGAAGGAAGCAAGTAAGTTTCTTATATAAACTTTTATTTAAGTACATATTCATTTTAATATTTTGTATAAATTTATAATTAATATTGTTTATTCAAAATCTTGTTGTTTAGTTTCGCGCCGAGTCGGACTGCTGCCAAGGTTATTAATTATATAATCCAGCAGATGTATAAATCATTCTGGAGGAACTTTGGCGAGGTTACAAATAAAGAAGAATGGTTTAAAAAATTTAAGGTATTGTTATTTATTTAAGTTGTAAATTTAATTAATTTTTTCAGTATTATTATTTAAGTCACATTTTAATGATAATTAGTTAACTTTTTATTTTAATGTCATACAACATTGCAGGAAAAATGTGTGTGGGATCCGTTGAATGAGAAAATAATGGAAAAAATCTATTATAGTAGAACTTCTAGAAGATTTTCTAATATAATGCGGCGGGTTAGGGAGAATTACGAGCTTCATGGTATTCGTCCTAACTGGATAGGCATAGAGGTTTTTGGCGAACTTCTTACATATTGGGGTTCGCCAGAATTCAAGGTTAAATCCGAAACTTTTAAGAAGATGAGGGCATCTGAAAAGGGGGAGTGTGTAAATACTGTTGGAAGTATTAGTACTGCGGAGCATGTCCGGCGGATGGTAAAAATTACTAATTTTTTAAGTTATATTTTTATTCATAATATTTTTTACTAATTATTTTTAATTTTACTGTTTAGACTAAGGAGTTGGGGAGACCACCATTAATCATTGAGTTGATTACGAGGACTCGGACAAAGAAATCTGGAGGTTTTGTCGACGAGCGCACACAAAAAGCTTTTGTAAGTTATTTAATTTATGTTTTTTTTTAAGTCAATAACAAAAGTTGTGACGTTATTTTCACGTGGCAACCTATAAATTGTGGCGTGCTTATCATGTGGCAACTGATAAATTGCCACGTGAATATTTTCATGTGGCAACTGATAAATTGCCACGTGAAAATCACGTGGCAATTCATAAGTTGATTTGTGAAAATCACGTGACAATTTTTTAATATATTTGAATTTAGTATAGTTTAATATATACATGTATTAATTTAGTATAATTTAATATATATATATATATATATATATATGTAAATTTTTTTTTAATTTTATTATTTAATGTATGTGTAGGATGATTATTAGACATTGCTTGCAAATTTTCTCGAACACAATCCTCAATATAGGCCAGAGAGGGGCCTTAATGGTGATGTTGATTTCTACATTTGGAATGAAGTAGTTAATGGAAAAGGGTCTAATGGTTGCTTTTATGCGGGAGGAAATTTGGCCGGCGGGTTGAGAGTTGGTGATCGTAATCTGTTTCAACGACTTAGAGATGGAGATGGAGGTCACGTCAACCGAATCGACAGGGATCAACTTGAAACAAGAAGACAATTGGCGAATCGAAATCGATGCGAAATGGAGGCCCAAATGACGACAATGAGGCAAGAGAGAGAGCAATTGGAGATGATGCGGAAGAGGCAATCGATATGGAGGAGCGGATGAGAAGGTTTATGCAAGGTGGTGAAAATCGAATGTTCGATACATAGCCGGATGATGACGGACTTGATGACTTCGATCTCGATAATTATCCGGGTGAAGATGCCCCGTGAAAACATTTTATTTCTTTTGTTTTAAAATTTGCATTTATGTAAGATATTTATTTTATCATTTTAAAATATTAAATTATATAAAATTTTATTATATGACTTTATTTTATAAAATTCATTATTCGAATATATAATAAAATACTATTATTCTAATAATTTTAATATATAAATTTTATTATATAAATTTTATTATTTAAAATTTATTATATAAATTTTATTATTTAATTTTATTATATAAATTTTATTATTTAAATTTTATTAGATAAATTAATTAATATAAAAAATAATTACTAAATAATTTTTAAAAATAAAACGTCGTAGTCACATGTAGTGACATGATAATCACGTCGCTATTTTCATGTTCATTTATATTGGTGACATGACAATCACTACGTCTACTAAAAATACTAATATTATTTTATTTTCATATATATATATATATATATATATATATATATATATATATATATATATATATATATATATATATATTGGGAATATTATATTTAAAATTGATATTTAATTCGATTAATTTGGGATATATATATATATATATATATATATATATATATATATATATATATATATATATATATATATATATATATATATATTCTTAGAGCTACTAAAAATAAAATAAAATATTCCACATAACTTCTTTTATATTTGTTCAATAAAAGTTAGAACACTAATTTGTGTAAATAATGGATCAATATTATGTTATTAATGAATCAGTTAAATTAATATAGCTGTGTTTGTTTTTGGAACTAATCATATCCCTGGCTAACTCTAGAGCAGCGACCTTGTTTAATACTCTCTCCCACGATAAATAATCTAATATATCATTTTCCACATATTAAAAAGTATAGAATAGAAAAATAAGAGAATAATATATTTATTATAATACTCTTAATTATGTAATAGAAATTCTGAAAATTTAATTGATTAAAAAATAGAATTAAAAAATATATATTAAAAATTAAAATATATCATTCATTTTAAAATATTTATTTTATTCTGTTTGAGTTATTCAGACGGAAGAAATAATAATACTTTAGATTAAAATAATATTAAAATTCTCTTTATCATGATAACAAATTTATAGTAATTGTTAACCAAAACTTTATTAAATTAACAACTTATTTTGAATAGTAAGCATGATAAAGAAAATAGATATTTATTAAATCTAAATTAATTATATAATTGTCCTATTTTTATTTTATTTTCTAAGCAAAGAAATAGATGAAGAGGGACTCCAACTCTAACTAAAATTAAAATAAAAAGTACCCAATCAAAGTCCTTTAATAGTTAACAAACATAAAATTTGAATAACTAAAATTATTTTCAGTATTGCTATTAGAGTAAATATATCAGAGTACTTGAATTCTGCTTTTTGAAGAAAACTTCAAACTACTAATTTTGTTTTATGTTTTATTATCAATTTATATATATTGTGTTTCAACTTGAACACCACTTTACTTCCATAGCTTTTGTACGTGCTGATAATTCGACTAACTCTTATGTGTTGTTTTTTTTTTTTCCAATTGCATGTAACTCTTCGATCATAATTAATTTCCATTGTTTAATCTTCAGAGCTTCGAAATAGTTGATTGGTTCAGCACCTGCAAGTAAAGTAAAATGAACTAATTCTCCATCTAGTGTGACTTCATCATCACCAACTACTTCATAATCATGAAATATTGTCAGAAGAACTCTAGTTCTTTGGCTTGTACTAGCCACAATCTCTTCGACTTCGACATTGTCGAGAATGTCAGCAACTACTTCAACTTCGAATGGAATATTTATAATTTCTTCGACTTCGACTTCATTAGTTTCTCCGTCGAAACCATAGCTCATCAATGGCTTGTTAATGACATCATTAGAATTCCAATCCTAGACAGAATTTTTGTCAATCACAATGTCTCGAATCAACACAATCTTCTCATTAACTGGATTGAATAACTTGTATGCATCAACCATATGATATTCTACCAGAATCACAGGTTCACTCTTGTCATCAAGCTTCCTTTTTCTTGCATCAGGAACATGCTTGTAACACATAGATCCAAACACCTTCAAATAATTTACTAATGGTCGTTTGCCACTCCACACTTCTTCAGGAACCTTGCTCTTCAATATCTTGGTAGGACACATGTTCAGGATATAAACTGCAGTCGAACAACTTCTCCCCATAAGAATTTTGACAAATTCTCCTGCTTTAGCATGCATCTCTCCATATCCAATATGATTTTGTTTCTTATTTTTGCAATTCCATTATGTTGAGGCGTATAAGGAGAAGTTACCTCATGATCGACACCATGTTTTGCATAGAAATTTTCAAACATCTTGGATGTGTATTCACCACCTCCATTTATTCTCAGAACTTTGATCTTCTTCTCACTCTAGTTTTCGACAATTATCTTGAATCTCTTAAATTTTTTGAATACTTCGTCCTTTCTCTTGATCACATAGATCCACAAATTTCAACTGTACCCATCGGCAAATGAAACAAAATATTTGTTTCCACCAATGGTATGTTCTTCAAATGGGCCACATATATATGAATGTACCACTTCGAGTATGTAAGATGATCTCATTAACATAGTTCAAATGAAAGAATTTATGGATTGATTTTCGACTAGACAACCTTCACAGAGTTTGTTATGCATCTCAAGACTTTGGATATCAGATACCATATCTTGAGTAATTGGTTGATTGAGTGATCAAAAGTTCAAATGCCCAAACCTCAAATGCCACAATTAACTATTTGTGTGGTCGACAACAGTTTTTAGAAATTGTACTCCACTCAATTTGGTCATGGTCTTAAACATCATATTCTTCGACAAAGGAGATTTTAAAACCAAATTATTTTGAGTGTCGAACAATTTTAAAACTCCATCTTTCATGAAAACTGAGAAACCTTTTTTCATAAGTTGTCCAACACTTAACAAGTTGCACTTTATTCTAGGTACATAGAGAACATATTTGATCATAACATTCCCTTCATTGCTAATTTGAAAAACCATGTGGACAATACCTTCTGCTTGCAACAAACTATTATCAGCAAGTTTTACCTTGCTCTTCTTCGACTCGTCGAAATCTACCAACCACACCTTTTGACTATTCATGTGATTCGAGCAGGCTGAGCCGAGGAACCAGATCTTGGATTCGACATGGTTATTTTTGATTGCAGTAATAGCCACATACCACCTTCATAATCATCTGAATCTCAGCGTGCAAGATTTGCTCATTCATCCTTGTCTGTCGACCCCTTGTCTTTCCTGTATCAACAATTCTTGGCGAAGTGACCCCATTTTTCACAGTTATAGCACTACACACCTTTTCTATCTTCTTTGTCCTTTTGATAGTTTTCACCTTCTCTTTTTGAGGATTCGGAAGTCTTATCTTCGACCTTATTATTATGGGGATTCGACCAAGACTTCTTGTCCTGAGTCTTTTTGATTGCCTTTGAATTTGTTGGAACCATCACTCTTTTTCCATAATTGAGGCTGCAAAACTTGTATCGAATCTTGAAGTCATTTCCTTTCGACAATCCTAATCTCACGTGCTGCTAATGAACCAACCAAATCTTCCTATTTTATGGTTTCAAGGTGATTGAATTTTTAAATAGCTATGATAATGTGGTCAAAGTGAGAGGTCAATGTTCACATTACCTTCTCAATTGTCATCTTATTAGTTATGCTTTCACCATAACCCTTCATGAGATATACGAGTTTCTATACCTTCAGCACATATTATGTAACTTTTTTCGTCTTCTCTCATCGATAACAATTCATATTGTCGATGCAAGGTCTGCAACTTGACAACATTGACTTTCTCAACTTCCTTATAATACTTGACCAGAACATCCCATGTCTCTTTTGTCGTTTCAACTAGAGAGATTTTGTCGAAGTTAGCAACTTCGATTGTCGTTTGAATGAAATAAGTAATCTTGCAATCTTTCTTCTTGACTTCGCTGCGAGTAGTTTTCTGTGCTTTGGTTGCATCTATAGTTAGCGTAAGAATGCCACCGGTAACCACTTATAGGATGTCATGGAAACCTAACAAGAATTACATCTATTTTTTCCATCAGATCCTTTTTTTGCTGACAAGCATTGGAAGAGAATTCATAATGCCCTTATCATCCACCATCTTTGTAACGGTTGATTCACTTGCCTTGGAAACACGATAGTTGACATGATATTTTTAAAAACACGATCAAGATCAATAATCAGACTTTGATACCAATTTATTAGTGCGTGATACACTTTTAATGATGAGAGAAAGAGATAATAAAGGAAATAAAAATTTTGTTGTTCACTTGAATTATACAAATAATGATAGAGACAAGTCTATTTTTATACAACTAACTTGTACACTAACTAGACTAACAAATCCTAATTGAGCTTGAACTTGAATTTACATAACTTGAATTATATCTACTATTATATCTAATGTTTTATTATATCTAATATTTCAACAATGCACACGAGTTTTTAGTTTTTCTTATATTGTAACATTGTATTTTAGATCTCGATTATTTTGTAACACTTATATAAATATTTTAGAGATATTTCATCTCATATTAATACTAATTTTGATTCTCATCTTTAATTACTCTCTTTAATTCTCTTCTTTTTTCATTATGTTCTCCACGAGCATTAATCTCCATTGTTCACTAATGGTAATGGTGTGATTTCATATTCTAACAATGTTAATGATTTGAATGTTTGTATTTGTAAAAGATCTACTGAAGCTTGTTGTTATATCTCATTAAAACGATTTATGTTTAATTTAACAACTTATTTCCTCTATTTTAAAATACTATCATTTTAATAAATTTATTTTGTTTTAAAGTGACGGTCATTTTTCACTTTTTAATATATTAATAATTATTATTTTTTTAATTCATTTACTTTTTTACTTTCTATACTATTTATGATACTTTATCCATTTCACAATGAGTAATTCAACACACAATTTCACACACATTAAAAAAAATATAGAAAAATAAGAGTAAGAATAATATTTTTACTATAATACTTTTAATTATATATTGGAAATTGTAAAAATTTAATTAATTAGAAGATAAAATTAAAAAAAAAATATTAAAAATTGAAATAGATCATTTATTTTTGAATCTTATTTTATTCTTTTTAGATAACTCATTATAAAATAAAAAGAATATATTAATAAAATTAATTTTATAAAAATATAATATTTTATAACAATATCATTACACTTTTAATTTGTGTGGAGTTTTTTACGATAAGAATCTACATAGAAAAAAAAGGTTTAGCAGTTATTTCAATGTCCAATGCTTGCAGAGCTAGCTATATATTCGTACATGATGAATTACAAAAGTAGTAGCAGCAGAAGCTATATAGTAATCATTCCCTCTTCTCTCTCTGGTCTTGTTTGCGTGTAGAAGTAGGTGTACAAAGAAACAATCCATTGCCACGTACAAATCCTAGTTATCGAAAAACTGTTCAGATGCTTAGACAAAAAGAAACAATAGAGAGGAAAAGTAAACACATCACATCGTACCTCGGAAAAGAGCGACACTCAAATCTAATCTAACCAACTCCTCTCTCCCTCTGATTCTATTTTTATGTTTTCATCTCAAACAAGTAAAGGAGGAGTTCAACGATAAAACCATTGAAAAAGAAATGCATACATTATACATAGCTAGTGGTGAAAATAAACTGACTATGTATTTCTCAATCCGTCATTTAATAAATATTTTATTTGAGTAGGTGCGATTTTTTAAAAAATATTGAATGTATTAGATTTAATGAAAAAATTAATATAATTTATTAGAATACTCCTATTAATTATAATTGATAGAGTAGTTAAATAAAGTGAAAGTTAATAAATTAAAATATATTAATAAAAAATAATAATAATTGATGTATTAAAATTATAAATAAACAATTATTTTTTAAAAAATACAAATAAAACACTTATTATGAGACGGATGAAGCAATACTATTATGAGAGGAGGGAGTAGTAAGTAACAATAATAATGCCCCATCTTTTATTGTGGAATTTTTTTACTATATTAGCATCCTTTTAAAACATATATTCCACGTTACCATTCATTTCACCTCTAATTTCTAATATACCATCCATTCAAACAAAAAAAAAAAACAAAAAAATAAGAACTTTCGCCCTTTGAATGGCGGACATTTAAAAATTGAAGAGCCTCCGCAAGGGTAATGGACGGACCCTCCTTAAGGATAAGAAGGACCTCCCATTGCATGAGCTGCTGTATTATATTGTTTTTTCTCTCCAAATTTTATAAATAGTTTATTTAAATAAATAATTTAGTAAATGTTATTATTTAAGTATATAAATTATTTTAATAATTTATTTTAATAAATTATTATAATAAAATTTTAATATAATTTTTAATATTATAATTAAATAGTAAATATTATAATTAAAAAATTTAATAGTAATTACTATAATAAAAATTAAATATTTATTTTTTATATTATAATGAAATAGTAATTTATTTATATTATAAAAGTAAAACAATTAAAAATAAAAAACATTACTTCATTAATTTTTAAACCAACATTGACAACAAATAGAAGAAAAGAGTACATGAAAACAATTGAAATCTAATGCGGATCTTGACCCGGACGTGTAAAGCGTTGGTGGGTTCCACAACGGAGAGCTTGTCTATTGGCCCGTAGAAGCATACCGTGACATTGTTCTGCATTTTGTGGTTCTACGTGTTGTGGTTGAGTAGAAGGTCCAGCGTCATTGTCATTCATCAGAAATGTCGATATCATGTCTTCATTGGTAAAGGTCGGTTCAACTGCACTTCCATAACTTAATCTTGTTCCCTCGAAATTCCAATTTGGTAGGTTACCGGTTGGTGTTTGGCTATGTATTGCGGGTTGGTAACATTCGGGTGTGGTAAAATATTGGGGTTGGGAAAAATGCATTTGTTGTTGGGGTGTTTGATAGGTGGGGTATTGTGGGGGGTTTGTAGAGTGGGGTATTGTGGTACGTTATGTGATGTAGATGGAAAAAAAATTGAAAATTGGCTTTGGGTAAAAGATGGTTGCGTTGGGAAGAATGGTAGTTGGGTGTTAGTGAATTGTTGTTGGTTGGTCATGAATGAGGGTTGGGCGTAGGTGTTTGATGATGGTCTGGTGTGTTGGACGTTTGAAGATGATGGTTGGTTACGAGGGTCAAATAAATAGTTATTTGGTGACAAATACAAATATGAAACAAACTTATACCAATTCATGTAATCTTGAGTCGGTTTACATTCATCTGACATGATTTCTCCCTGTAAGACTCTATTTGCGCGGTCTCTCCATTGACTACGCTCTTCCTTCTGAAATTTTTTCCACGAATCAGATGACCATTGGTCGGACAAGTTGATTTTGTGATAGTTTTTCATGCAGATTGGAGCATCAGGTATGCCTTGAAGAATTCCAAATTGGAGTTTGACCCTATCTATATGATGCATTTCCACAGTAGTAAAACAAATAAGATATGTTTTTGAACTCCACACATGACTATCAGTTGGATCTAAATCTTCAAGTTCTAGGTAGGGTCTCCAAGTAAACTGTTATAAAATATTAACAACTATATTAATTTATTAAAGTATATAAAGTAAAAGTAATATTTAATTTATTGAGAAAAAAAGTACATCATTTTCTTGTAGATGATCGATGAAAGTGCGATAACCCAGTGCATAATGATGAGGAGTCTTCTCGTAATCCATCTCATAGGCAGACCACCTAAAAAAAATAATTAAATCAGTTTAAGAAGTAAATTAATTTAAGTAGTAAAAAAACTTTTAGAAAATATAGAAGTTTCAACTTACTTGGTTGCGTATGGAAAGTGGAATGGATTATGGTTCCTAGGCGCAAGACTCGGCATCCTTGACCACCCCCAAGCTTGTAGTAATGTTGAACAACCGGCAAAGTTATGAGTATTCAATTTAGCGCATCTACACAAATTTTGGTATAGATGCGCTAAAACTGCAGATCCCCAACTGTATTGAGGTATTTTATTAAAGTCAGATAATAATGGTAAATACATGAGATGTATTGTATTACCATTAGTGTCAGGAAATAGTAAACAAGCAAAAAGAATTAAAAATATAAATTCTAGTTTTTTGATGAAATTGCTCGATGGTAGAATTTTCATCTAAATGAAATGCATGGTATATCTCCCTTAGCCAAGTAATTTTAATGAATTGGCCCCTTCTAGCCCTTTCGGGCAATTCAACACCCAAAAGATCTTGAACTATTGTGTAGTTCAAATTTGTTCTCCCATTCACCGACACACCATTTATGCGTAAACCCATCAACATGTGAAAATCTTCTAGAGCGACAGTGACAGTGGCTTCCAAGTGATAATTTATATTGTCCACCTGCCCACATGACCACTTTGGGAACTAGTCGCGATGATTCATCATTTGAATGGCCCCACAATCCTCGTCTTTCTCTAGAGGATGACATAGCTGTTGGTAACCAGTTCAGAAGCAAATCTGATTGTATGCTTGCGATATCCAAATATCACATGAAACACGCTGTTGATTTCAAGGTATCAGTTTCTGACACGACGAGATATCAAATTCGTTGTAAGCGTAGTGGTTGAAAATTTCGTCTGGTGGCATCGTATAGGAAAAGGAGCGAGCTATGAGAGATAGGAATCATGGAGCCCCCACACAGGTGTTCAACAACTATCTTTAACTAAGATCATCGACAACTTAGCTCTCATTTGATGAGTGGTCGATTAATGCCTCTAGTTGAACAAGATCCCTCTATCAAGGTGAGCGTATGTGTTAACAGAATTGTTTCTATATTTCGATACACTCGCACTTACAGGAAAACATGGATTGCAAGGAATAAGGCAATCAAACAAGTTTATGGAAATTGGGAAAAGTCTTACAACGATCTTCCAAATTACTTGTTAGCACTTCAAGCTTTTGTTCCAAGTACAGTGATAGATTTGCAAACAGCTCCGATGTATACAGATGACGGAACTCTCGTTGCAGGAAAACAAATATTCCATCGACTATTTTGGGCATTTCAGCCATGCATACAAGGTTTTGCATATTGCAAGCCTATACTGCAGATTGATGGTACATGGTTATATGGTAAATACAAGGGTATACTACTAATGGCGATAGCACAAGATGGAAATAGTAATATTTTCCCAGTTGTCTTTGCCATTGTTGAAGGTGAGACGACGGATGGTTGGGGTTCTTTCTATAGAACTTGAGAATTCATGTAGCTCCCCAAGCTGATCTGTGTTTGATTTCTAACAGACACGAATCTATCGAAAGCGCTTACAACAATCCTGAAAATGGTTGGCATAATCCTCCATCTTTCCATGTTTATTGTATCAGACATATCACGCAAAATTTCGTTAAGAAAATCAAGGACCGAAGCCTCCGGAGAACAATGATCAACATGGGTAAGTCTATTTTATTCACGTTTTATGTAACATTATTAGTACACCATAATGTTAACACCTTTTTTCTTAAACCATATAGGGTATGCGTTGAACCAACCGACGTTTAGGTATTATCGTCAAAAGATTGACATGGCTAACCCCGATGCTTTGGCGTGGATAGACAAAATTCCTGTTGAAAAATGGACGAGGGCATTTGATGAGGGTCGTCGCTGGGGGCACATGACAACGAACCTTGTCGAGTCACTGAATTTTGTATTCAAAGGCACTCGTAATCTGCCCATCACAGCAATTATACAAACAACATACTATAGGATGGGTACACTCTTTGCTGAAAGGGGTGCAATGTGGAGTGCAGTCTTGAATTTTGGCCAATCATTTACAGAGCAATGCGTGAAGGTCATGAAACACGAAACATCAAAATCCTCCACGCATCGGGTTAGCGTTTTTGACTACAATAATAACACTTTTAGTGTGAAGGAAACCATTGACCACGGTGAGGGGAAGCCTATGGGACGTTACAAGGTCAACTTGTGCGATTATTGGTGTGACGGTGGAAAGTTTCAAGCATACCGTCTGCCTTGTTCACATGTTATCGTTGCATGTCCTGTGGTGTGTAGTGACACATATCTTCTATTGGCTGACATTTACAAGGTGCGTAACTTATTTGGGGTTTATAGTACAAGTTTTCCCGTTCTACTGTTAGATTTGTATTGGCCTACTTATGAGGGAGACCAAATTTTCCACAACCCAATCATGAGGCGCAATACAAAAGGTCGTCCCGTAAGCACCCGTATTACAACAAAAATGGACAACTTTAATAAATTGGAGAGAAAATGTGCATTGTGTCGTCTCCCGGGGCACAATCGAACACGATGCCCTAATGTAGGAACTAGTAACAATTAGTTTTTGTTTTCATGCTTCTAAGTTGTATTATATAATGACATCAAGAAATTTAGTGTTTCATCCACCAGTACTTTTGCATTTAATATAAATAATACATCCATAACACAACACATTAATTACCTACTTGAACAAACATTAATAAGTAACAACAACATTTAACCTAAACAACATCAACAAGTTCAAAACACACACATAAATTAAATACTTAAACAAACATAAATCTTTGATGACAATATTTTACCTAAACATCATCATCAACTTCAAACAGACACCAAAATATCTCTAGGATATTACAATCAACAACACAATCTCGGTTGATCCCATCATCACCATAAGGACACTTGCATCGTTGTGAACAAGTCTCCAAGAACGAGTTGGTCCGTTTAAGACGGGTTCCAGAACTAGCCTCTCAATCTTTTGGATCTTCTCACCTTCCGCCATTTCTTTTCCCAACCATCCAGCCAAGTGTCTATGGAGATGCTCCAATCTCTGCGTGTTAAGCAATTTGATCTTCATCTGAGGCTTCACAGGAGAAAAAATCAAAGTTGCATCTCTTTTCATGTATGGAAACTCTAGGAATTCTCTGTCAGTTGAAGACATTTTTATGAGAGAAGTGAAAAGTTATGTGTAAGTGTGGTGATCCAACAAAAATGATATTTATAGACCATAATAAAAATTATTAAATAATAAAATAATGAGAGTCTCCACCCATCATAATGGCGGAACCGTACAAAAATAAAATAAACAATGTCTCAGCCCATCATAGTGGCGGAACTGTATTTAAATAATAAATTAATAAAAATCTCCGACCATCACAGTCGCGGATCTGTATTTAGTTTCCTTTTTTTTATTTATTTAATAATTAAAAAAACAACAAATATACTATATAATTTCTTTTTATTTTTTTGTTTAATAACTAAATAAAAAACAAATACACATGACCGCCTGGACAATGGACGGTTGTTCTTCAGCTTTTAAAGGCACCGCCCATTCAAAGGACGGAGATTCTTATTTTTCATTTTTTTTTATTTGAATAAATGGTATATTAAAAATTATGGGTGAAATGAATGGTAGTGTGAAATATATATTTTAAAAGGATGCTAGTATAGTAAAAAATTCTTTATTGTGAATGTCTAATACTATGTGTCTAAATATTTGTGTCCCATACAAGACCTTCTCCCTACTCTATGTGTAACCATTATTGTCTTTACTGAAAATAATATTTGACTTTTTAAAAAAAATATTTTCACAAAATATTCATTTTAAATTACTTTGAAAGTTTAATGAGATAATCTTTTAGAACAAAAGTATGATTTTTATATTTGATCAAGATGTTCGGCATTGATTAGTTCATAAGAGGTTTTTTTTAATCAAATGTCTTTTTAATTAAGGTTGAAATTATAGGAGCATACACAAAGTTTAATGGTGAATTAATGGTGAAAGGTTAATTAAAAAAGATGAAATTTAGAGAGAAATTAGAAATTGAGAGAAAGAGTAATTGAGGAGAAAATTGTTTGTATTATTTTCAATGATATTATTTATTATATTACATGAGGGAGTACTTATAGTGAGTCACAATTCAATACAAAACAAACAAACAACACTAACTGTCAAGACAACACATAAAAACAAAATTTTGCGTTAGAAATCTGTTTCTCAAAACTTGGAAACCGTTTTCCCCAACTAAATGCTAGTTTTGGAAACCAAAACATGAGGCAGAAATCGGTTTCCCAAAACCTGAAAACCGGTTTCCCCAACTAAATGTTAGTTCTGGAAACCAAAACACTAGACAGAAACCGATTTCTCAAAACCTAGAAACTGGTTTCTTCTTCGAAACAGAATGTTCCAGAGTTGCATAAAATGACTTTTCCAAATAAGTTGTTTCTAAAATAGCTTCCAAAAGCTTCCAGTTGACATTTAGCTTATATGTAACATCCAACACACCACCTTAAGCCAAATTCTCAACATTCCACATGCTTAAACTCCTCACAAGCCTCTTGAACACTTCATTTGTTACCTCCTTTGTTAACAAATCTGCAAGTTGTTCTTCGCTTCGACAATAAGCTAGCTTCAGCTGTCCTGCACATACCAGTTCCCACAAGTAATGAAATCTTATTTCTATATGCTTGCTCCTCCCATGTGCTATAGGATTCCTTGCAAGGTTAATAGTCGAGATGTTGTCAACAAAGAGCGTAACAACTTTTACATTATTGTTGTCCAGCTCTTTAAGTAGATTCATTAGCCACACAGTTGGACACGCACATATCCACGCCGCGATATACTCGATCTCACAAGAAGAGAGTGCCACCACAGGTTCCTTTTAAGAGCACCAAGAGATTGGAGCTCCGCTGAACATAAAGACATAACTAGTTGTAGACTTTCGATCATCTTAATCTCTGCACCAATTAAAATATGTGTAACCGAGTAACTCGTAAATCCTGCTTGTATCAGCTGTGGGAAAGAGAATTCCGCAGCCAAGAGTACCTTTGATGCAGCGAAGGATCCTCTTAACTATTGTCAAATGAGACACCTTTGGTCTCTCATGAATCTATTAGCAATACCGACACTAAATGCCAAATCTAGTTGCGTATTGCACAAGTAACGTAACGATCCAATCAACCTTCAATATTGAGTTGGATCCACATCAGCCCCATCTTCATTCTTGGACAATTGCAACCTTGCTTCCATTAGGGTATTGGAAGCATTGCAATGCTCTATGTCACACCTCTTTAATATTTCAAGGTCATACTTTCTTTGATGCATGAGCAGTCCTAATTTTGACTTGTGGAACTCTATGCCAAGCAAGTATGTCATGATGCCAATGTCACTAATCTCCAATTCTTCCATAAGCTCGCCTTTGAACTTGGAAATGAACTCTTCATTTCTGCCCGTAATTAATAGATCATCCACATATAAGCAAAGTATAATCACACCTTTGCTTGCATCCGTTTTCACACAAACACCATATTCAAATACACACTTCTTGAAGCCAACCTCAATGATAAAAGTATTTATGCGTTTGCTCCAAGCTCTAGGTGCTTAATTCAAACCATAGAGTGTCTTCCTTAACTTGTAGACCCTTCCCTCTTGATTCTTCACCACAAAACCAGAGGGCTGCTCTACATAGACTTCCTCCTCAAGTGGACTATTCAAAAATACGAATTTTACATCCATTTGATACATCCGCCAATTTTTGCTATTGGCGATACCAACGATCATCCATATCGTCTCTAATATAGCCACCATAGAAAATACCTCATCATAGTCTATACATTCTTTTTGCAAAAATCCTTTCGCCACTAATCGAGCCTTATGCTTAACAATTCCGCCTTTAGGATTTGCCTTCACCTTATAGACCCAGTTTACTCTGATTGCATTCTTTCGTTCTGGTAAATAAACCAACTCCCAAGCACTATTTTTATCAATGGATTCCAGCTCTTCTTTCATCGCACACACCCATTTTGAGTTGCTTAATGCCTCTTTCCTGCTCACTGGCTCAGATTCGTCCATAAGCGCAAAGTGTATAAGATCATAATCTTGTAGCCTCTGAGGTAGACCTCTTCGTCTTGTCAGTCGTCTACTGGATTCACCATTCTCAACTTCAACCAGATTCGGGACTAGTTCTGCAACCTGCTGGCTTTTGCATTTTCTGCATTTTTGGGTGGAAATTGGTTTCCATGACCAAGGGAATCGGTTTCTGCTTCCAGTACCTTCAATATGCCAAAATCGCGAGGGAAACTAGTTTCCATCTGTTGAGAAACCGGTTTCTGGTGTTGTCATCTGCATTTTTCTACTGTCAAACAACCTTAGTTTGTCCACTACCACGTCTTGACTAATCACGATGTTCTTGCTACTCATATGAAACAGTTTGTAGCCCCCGGTAGGATTATAACCAACAAGCAACATTACCTTTCCTTTGTCATCCAACTTCTTTCAAAATTGACCAAGAATATTCCGAAATGTTATCGATCCGAAAACCTTCAAATGTCTCAAGCTCGGTTTATGACCAGACCATTCCTTTTCCGGTGTCACTTTATCATGCTTCTTAGTAGGGACATATTCAACAAATAGGCTGCTGTAGAAACCACTTCACCCCATAGTTACTTTGGCAAGTTCTTCCCTTTTAACAAGCCACAAACCATATTCATAATTGAGCGATTTCTTCTTTTGGCGATACCATTTTGTTGAGGTGTATAAGGTGGAACAACTTCACGCACTATACCCTCATCGTCACAATAATTTCCAAACTCACTAGAGGAATATTCACCCCTACCACCCGTTTAGACAATTTTCACCTTGTGACCACTTTGCCGCTCTGCCATGGACTTAAAGAACTTGAACACATCAAACACCTCATCCTTCCTCTTTATAATATAAATCCATAGATTCCTACTAAAATCATCAATAAAAGTGACAAAGTACCTATTTCTACCATATGAGTCGACTTGCATTGGATTACACACGCCGAAATACACCACCTCAAGATGTTGCTTGGTCCTATGACCCGCATACTTATTGAAATTATTCTTATGTTGCTTCCATTGCACACACTTTTCACACGTCTCAGCTGGAAAATTTATCTTGGGCAATTTGGTCACCATACCATGCCTTTGCAACGTGTCGAGGTCTCTAAAATTGAGGTGTCAAAGACGGTAATGCCACTAACACTCATCACGAATTGCCCATATATCAAGACACTTGTGCTCCATTACCTTCAACTCTATCTTGAAATTACGATTTGCATCCCTGGGTACTCTAAGGATTAAGACTCTATTTCGGTCAAAAACGCGCAAAATCTTGTTCTCCATTCAAATTGTGTAATTCTTCTCAAGTAATTGGCCAATGCTCAAGATATTACACTTAATTACAGGAATGTATAACACATATTTGATCAAGTAATGGCTCTCATCCCTCTTTATGATCAAAATATCACCCACACCGTCGATTGCCAAAGTGGTGTCATCCACGGATTTTACTCTATTCTTCGTGGCTTGATTGATATTCACAAACCAATCCTTTCTACCCGTCATATGAGTTGAACAACCAGAATCAAGCACTACTCATCACTTCCTTGGACTCCATCTCGAACGGTTACCGTTGCGTTTCGCTCCGTACGCGTTTGTGTAGAAAATTCTGCATTGATAACACTGCTGCCCAACCCTCGATACACTCTGCTGCTACTGTTCAACAACTCTCTAGTGCCATTGTTCTCCTCCTTGATCATGACAAGAAGCATATCGTCATCTTCTGCCTCTTGCCTTGCAACTTTGGCCTTATCCCCTTGATTTTCGTTCAATTTTGCATTGCATTGCATTCCAAAATAACCAAATTTATGACAATTAAAGCATTTCACATTGCTTTATCATACCTCTTGTTGTTGTTGCCTTGACCACCACCATTGGAGCTTCTATCTCCTCTTTGAGCCATAGAACCCTTTGAATTTTGTGGATATTTTCCACCAAAATTCTGGTAATTCCCCTTGCTCTTTGAAGACCACTTGCCTTTCGATCTCTTGTTCTTCTCATTGAACCGTTCTTGCAACGTAATTTCTGCTCTGGCCTTGTCATTTCCTCTTTCATCCATTCCTTGTTCACATACTTCCAATGAGATTTGAAGCTCCTCCTTTCTCATAGTGAAAAGATCCTTTGACTCTTCTATTTCCATGACTATGTTGTCAAATCATGACGTTAAACAACGAAAGATTTTAGCCACTATATTTTGCACCGAAACGGTTTCACTGCAAGCCTTCATTTGATTTACCTAACGCTTTATACTTGTAATGTTATCGTTGATAGATTCCTTTTCTTCCATTAGCACCAACTCGAAATATCTTTTGTGAGTTTGTAACCTCACTACCTTCGCTTTGTTGGCACCTTCATAGGATTTCTTCAAGATCTCCCAAGCTTATTTTGCTGACGTACAATCACCAACTTTCTCAAAGTTGTCATTGTCGACGCAAGAATGTCTCAAGAAGTGAGCTTTGTAGTCTTTATTCTTCACTTCCTTGAAGGTAGCTTGTTGGGATGTTGTAGCTTCTCCTACAAGTGGTGTAACTCCATCATTCACCACTTCAATGTCTTCTTGATATCCAAACAAAACTTTCATTTGCTTGAACCATTTGTCATAATTCTTGGAATCAAGAATATGGAGGTTGGTAGATATTCGATCGGTGGTTGACATGTTTTCAGCATATTAATGGATCAGAACCAAGCCCCTTGATACCAAATTTAGGAACATACACAAAGGCTTAATGGTGAAAGGTTAATTGGAGAAGATGAAGTTTAGAGAGAAATTGGAAATTAAGAGAGAGAGAGAGAGATATTAATTGAGGAGAAAATGTTTGTATTATTCACAATGACATTACTTGTTACGTTACATGAGGGAGTATTTATAGTGTGTCACAATTCAACATAAAATAAACAAACAAACAACACTAACTGTCAAAACCACACAAGAAAAACAAATTTCCGCGCTAGAAACTGGTTTCTCAAAACTTGGAAACCGGTTTCCTCAACCATATGCTAGTTCTGAAAACCAAAACACGAGACAAAAATCGGTTTACTAAAACATGAAAACCAATTTCTTTTTCAAAACAGAAAGTTCCAGAACTGCATAAAATGACTTTTCCAAATAAGTTGTTTCCAAAACAGCTTTCAGAAGCTTCTATTTGGCATTTGACTTATATGTAACATCCAATAGAAATTTTGTCATAATAGATGTTGGAAACGATATCTAAAAAGAATGAGTTTAATATTTTATATCAGAATTGATAGATAATAGAAAATAAAACATAAAATAATAAAGAACACAAGAGAATTAATAATTCGGTTCGATACAACATCACCTATGTCCGAAGCGCTTTTTAACCTTAGAAAGGAAATACACTCTGAATAGTATTAGTATAATTAGTTTTAGATGAACAATATCTATACAATGCATACTTCGTAATACTATCTGTGTCTTTCTATTCAAAACTCTCTATAGAATTATTCCACTCTCAATAGTTAGAAGGATAAATGGGCTTACTCTGAACTCTTCCAATTCAAGGTCACTTTCCTAATACTATATGTGAAATTTTTTTCAAATTTCCCCTGAATAAGAGGTCCCTATAACTTTTACTCAAACATCTTCTTAAGTTTGGACAATTACTATAGGATTGAAAGCATGAAATAATCGTAACACACAAATAATGTGCTCTAAAGCTTATAGAATTAGTATATAGGAACAATGTTTTACAACAAAAACCCCAAAGACAATACTCGACTAAAACACTCCTATAGAGTATATTTTTCTCTCAAGTTTTGAGTCTTCATAGAGGAGGTGAACTTCTTACTTAACCACCAAAATCTAGCTCCAAAAGCTCATCGTGAATTATGTTAGACTTCTAAAACTCACATGAGAACAATCTTCAATAATGATGATTTTCAATCTCTATTGATCTCCTTGAATAAACCTAAATCTCTTGATTATTCTTGCTATATTCGATTCAGATCACATCATCCAAAAACACACGTGATCAATCAAATCTTTATTAGAAAGATTGAGATCCTTTTTATGCTTATATTTTAAAGATTTAGATCCTTAATTGGTACATATCTTGAACAATTAAGCATTCCACACGCAATCTTGCAAAAATAAGATTTTTTCAAAATCCAAACTCAAGCTAGCACACTTATACCTCTGATATAACAAAAAATAAAACAAGTCTTACAAGAACAAGATATACTTCAATTTATCTTGCTTATCAAGTAACAGCCCGAGACAAATGTCTCACAAATCGTTGAAATATTTGGCGTGATATTTGTCCGCGTAACAAAATTATGAATTTTGAACAAATCAAATAGAATCTTTACTTGATATAAAACATAATTCTAACTTCTCAAGTAAAGGATTCAAAATAAAATTCTTGCAAAAACTGAATCACACATAAGATCCAACATTCAACATTATCTTCAAAGATTCAACTCTTGTTCAATGCTTACTTCCTAATACTATTCACGTCTTTCTATTACTCCTTATAGAACTATTCCATTCTCAATAGTTAGACGAATAAATGAGCTTACTCTAAACACTCCTAGATCAAGGCCACATTCGTAATACTACCAGTGAATATTCGCTCAGGCTCCCCATGAATAAGATGTCCCTCTTACTCTCACACAAACACTTTCCCTTTGTTTAGGCATTTACAATATTATTGAAAGGATGAAACAATCATAACTCACAAATTCTTTATTCTCAAGCTTATATAATTAGAATCAGGAAACAAAGTATTATAACACAAAACTCAAAGACATAACTCAACTAAAACTCTCCTATAAAGTGTATTTTTCTCTCAATTTTTGAGTCTTCACAAAGGAGATAAACTCCTTATATAACCACAAAATTTCAGCTCCAAAATCAATCTTATGGACTTCTAAAAATCACATGAGATCAATCTTCAATATTGATGATTTACAATCTCGATTGATCTCCTTGAATAAATATGAATCTCTTGATTATTCTTGTTATATTTGATTCATATCACATCCTCAAAAAACACACATGATAAATCAACCTTTATTAGAAATATTGAGATCCTTGATTGATACAAATCTTAAACAATTAAAAAATCCACATGAAATCTAGCTTAAATACAATATTTTCAAAATTCAAACTGAATCTAGCACACTTATTTCTGTAATATAATAGAAAAGGAAACAAATCTTAAAAGAATAAGATATACTTCAATTTATCTTTCTTACCAAGTAACAACCCAAGATATATGTCTCATAGATCATTGAAATATTTGACATGACATTTGTCCACGTAACAAATAAAATAGAACCCTTACTTTTATATAAAACAAAATTTCAACTTCTCAAATAGATTCAAAATAAAATTCTTGCAAAAACTGAATCACACTTAAAATCATCTTTTGAAGATTTTTCATTAAGTGTAAATTCAAATCTTGTAATTAAAAAAATATGATAGGGCTCTTTATGTAAGATAAATATTCACTAAATATCTATGCATATTAATTTTAGAACAATCTTGAATATGACAATTCTAAACCAAACTTTTTTTAAAGAATATTCAAATAGATATTTTCTTAAATGCAAATCCAATTAAACAAATCTTTTTAATTAAACCATATCCGGATAATTTTATTCAATCTTTATGGATTATGATTTTAAAAAATATTTTTTCAAATTTATTTGGATTAACAAGCTTCTTCTAAAAACAATATTCTTAGAAACAAACACAATCACACTCATATTTACTCATGAAATCTAGCTAACAGATTGAGACTAGATGTTATAATCCGTGTTGAAATATCTTGTCCCACATGTTGCATCTTCATTCAAATGTATCATGTACTTCCCATGTTGTTTCACCTAATGCATAAAATCAAAAGGAACAACAAAGGTGTCCAAGCAACGTGTTCTATTGAGAGGAAGGAATGACATTGCAAGTACATATGATTGCAAAAACTTCGATTTGAAAAAAAACATACTGTTGTACCCCAAAATTTACCCTCTTCATTTTTTTTATATAAATAATGGGCTAACACTTAATTAATAGGTGCATCGCATACATATCATTCATGCATTGATCATGGGCTCGAGATTTTCCAATCGTATGAATCTGTACAATTATGAAGAAGAGGTTTGTTTCTCAAAAGTTGAATATTTGAGGTTCTGTCAATTCGGGCGTCATTTCAATAAGCAAGCGTGTCCAGAAGCTTCTGATTATTATCTCGCGAGTTTTGGTATTCTGATCGTCTATCAGGTGGATGCTGATTACAATTTCAAACTACAGTGTGTTGTGGTCGGATATTTGAACCCGAACTGATTCTATGGCCTTCCGCGAGTTGTGAAGCAGTGGTATTTGGCTTATCGATCTACGCGATGTATCAGAAAACCAAGAACGAACAGATAAAATGATATTTGAGCGCGTGTATCGAAAGTCAACAAAAGTCAAAGTTTCACTGAGTGGAGTTTTTGGTCAAAATCGTGGTCAAAAGTCGACATTCGAGAAAATGCAGTCATTTGTTGAGAAAAGTCGGAAGAACCGGGTAAAAATGAGGTTTCTTGCATTTTAAGTAATCTTGGACTTAGAAAAAATTTCTAAGTTTAAGGTACTTTGTGTTCACGGAGCCATATTGCCGCATCCGTATCTTGCCCGTCTGTGGTCAGAATTTTGTGAATTGATAGTCGTTGGAAAGAGCGCATTTCGTACTCCGACTTTGTCACTGTGAAGATTTTTCCATAAATGCCCGGATTTCGAGTTATACAGCGCTGAAATTTGAAGTTCATAACTTTTGAAGTTTTACACTTAGTAAAATTTTGAGTGTTTTTAACATGTTCAAGCGCTCGACTTCGGAGGCAATTTACACATGTTTCGAGGCGTCGATTCGAATTAAGTTCAACATCAAAGTTGTTCGTTTAATGGCAATCTACAACTTTGCTGAAGAAATCGAATCCATTCGGGAAATGTATAAAAAATTACAGAGCTCGGAAGTTACGGTTTATCATTCCTCAAATCTCAACACTTTTAGAAATATTTTGAAGTGTTTGTTTCTATGCTTTTGCTGACAGCTTCAGGGTCGATTTTATCATAGTTCGTGGCTCCGAATCGGAAAATGCTCAACTGGAAAGTTGTTCATCTCACGGCGGTCCAAAACTTTGTTGAAGGAGTCGAATTCATTCGGGACTCGGATCGGAAGTTATAAAGCTCAGAAAATAAGAACTCATTATGTTTGCTAAATTCGAGTATTTTTGTGCACATGTTCAGGGCTGTGTTCGTCAATGATTCGGTCGCCGCACGAAGAAATTCCGAACACGAAAGTTTGAGTTCGTAATTCCATCTATAAGTTCCGTTTAGAAACTTTTCCGTTTCGGACGTCGGAGCTGGGAGATACGGAACGCCGTAAGTGACAGCATGAAGTTGTTAAAATGCAAGACAGCACATGCAATTTTTTGCCATGGTCAAGACGCGTTTCATCGAACAGTTGGTGTATGCATGTTCGGAGCTGTTTTCTCGTCGATCCGATCGCCGCACGGAAAAACTCTGAACACAAAAGATGAAGGTTGCCGTGTCCTCTACAAGTTCCGTTTAGAGACTTTTTCGTTTCGGACGTCGAAGCTGGGAGATACGAGTCGCCGTAAGTGAACGCGTGAAGTTGGAAATTGCCGCAAGACATGCACAAGACTTGCCCAGCCAGCCCAGCATTTCATCGAACACTCGCGGGACAAATTTCAAACACTTCTTATTCGGTGATAAAGGCTTTGTTCGGATTTTCGTCGAACTACAAAGTTGTTCTGCCACATGTCATCTTTCCAACGGTACCGAATTCACGTCATTTGGTCAAATATCGGAAATGTTACGGACTTGCAAAGTGAGGTACATGAATTGGTGTATTAAACTTAACACTTAGAAAATTTTCAAAATAAAAAAAACATTCAAACCAGCTTGTGTCGGCATGACTTCGAAGCTAATTACGGCGAGCGTGTAATCATTTTTCCATCGGGCATTCAACATCAATGTTGTTGTATTAAGTGTGCTCTTCGATTCGATGCTTTGGTTGTATTAATCGGACTCTTACACACTGAGATAGAAGCATCAGAGATAGAGGACACGGCTGATTTTCCTGCGTTTTTGCCATACACGCGACGGGTACGCTGGTGTGATGTTTATCTCACAGCCCTCACACTTTTCACTCACTGTCACGAAAACCTCATACTCCTTTTCTCTCCATCCTAACAATAACAAAAAAAACTCACTTTTTCTTTTCCTTCTAACAACATCCAAACAGAACCCTCAAAAACTAACAGCTTTCCATTTTCTACTCTCTTACACTCACCATTACACCATCCATTCTTCATTCTTTGGTTTATCATCTATCTCCAAACAAAAACTCTAACCAAAAAAACTCCAACAAAAATCTCTTCTCCTTTTTTTTCTCCACTAACAACAAACTAACAGACCTCACCATTCATACTCTTTCTTGATCATAACAAACTTTTGCTAACAGTAACAGCCGAATCTTTCTCAATTAACCACCACCATTTTTCATCAGCTTTTTCTTTTGTTCTTCTTCCTCTCACTCTCATCATAACAAGAAAACTGTAACCGATTCTTCCTCTTTTTCTCACATCACCTTGAACTTCATACTCTCTTCTTCACCTTGTAACAACCTGCTACTAACTCCATAATCTCTCACACTCTTCACTGTTAATCACCGTATAACAACCATAACAGTTCATTCTCGCCGCAAAAAAAAACACCATCATCGCACTCCATTCACCGCTCTCTCATTACGTCATGCCGTCACCATCCCCTCCGCCATGGTTAACTCTTGGAAGCAAGCAAGAAGTTCTGACTACTCGCCGTTTTTCCCTACAGATTCATTGAATTACTGAGTTTATTTCTCAGTAGTTATAGTGTCGGTGCACATTCTTCTCGCCATGAAAGCTTCTTGAACAAGAACTACGTGACAGCAACCTCTCGCCGCCATAACCGTTTTTTTTATCGTAACCATCAACACCTTCATTCTTCTTCTCAACGATTCTCTCCCTTCATACACCAAGAACCGAGATTGCAAGACGAAGTGAAGAGTTCTAAGGAAGCGTGTTATTATCTAGGCGTTCGTTGAAGATCTCCGGAATTCTGTGCCTTTCTTCATCGTCAAAGACGCATCGGACGATCTCCGATAGGTAAGCATCAGAATTTCCATCAATCTTCTTTGCATCTTCGTTTTTTTTCGGCTGTCCTTTGTACTGGAGCATGAATTCCGTTCAGAAAATTACACGGACAGTAAATGACATTCTCTCAGATCTGAAATGTGTGGCTGATTCTTGTAGTGATTCTGTTTGAATAAGTAAATTGCAAGGTTACATTCATGATCCTTGATTCGATGCGATTCGTTGGATGCCAAATCGTAAATTTTCCGTTAAGATTGGGAATTTTCCGGCGAGGATTGCCGGAGAAGACGGAGAAACCGCCGTTGAGTCGTTCTCCGATCGGACATGGCCGGTGAGCCCTGGGTGTCTCCCAGCCATTGGATCATGTTATTTTCCATACCAACCATCCTGATCTCGCCACGTGTCATGCTATTTTCATTATAAAAAAATAATAAATAATAAAATCTGATAATTGGACTTAAGTTTTTTTGACCAATTGATAATTATGTATATACATACATAGGAAAAATATAAAACGTGACATTGTAAAAAACTCTGAATAAAAAATAATGAGTTTTTGTGGCAACTGGACTTAACAAAAAATGCGATTGGGCTTAGTACAAAAACGGACAGGACTTTGTTTAGTTTACTATCCCATACCCCCTGATTCTGGGCCCAGCGTGCCATTTTTTAACATAGTTTAGCTCAATTTTGAAATTCTGCTTCACACCCCCCTGTTTCCATGTACATAATACTAGCACCTAATCGATTTAGCTCCCGATTTCGATTGTTTTGACATGTAAAAAATCCAAAAAAACATATTCTGACATTTTAGGATATTAGAACATTTTTGACATTTTTTAATAATATTTTTTTAATTCATTTTTAATAACATGGTTAAAAGTATGTTTCACTCATGCCACTTGAAGTTTTCCGGAGCATTTCTATACTTGTTTTTTGGGTCTAACTCCCTTCTTGCAGGTGTTTTGTGTTTGTACACCCACGTGTACATCTTTTTGTTTGCTTTTTGGGTCTAACTCCCTTCTTGCAGACGTTGTTGCTTCACATGCGCACAAACGCGCATCCTCTTTGCTCTGATGCCTCGAGCTATTCTCACCGGTTTACTCTTATTGCATGGCTGCAGTACTTGAAGTGTTCCGGAGTATTTTTATAGCTTGCGTTGCTCTTCAGATTTAATATCCGTCGGGTATTTATTTCTACACTATTTACCGCATTCTCTTACAGCTTTCCTAGATATCATGAGAAGTAGGGCTTTACTTTCTTTTACCATGAGAAGTAGGAATAGAGATGCATGAAGGGCTTCCGTGGTGGAGCATGTTCGGGAACCCTCGGTTTATTTAAAGACCCGTTTAGGGCAATTCTACTTGTGATCGTGCATATTTGCTTGTTTGTTTCTTGCAGTTCCCTTGGTTAGGTTCGGTTCTTTAGCCTAGACTTTAGGATTGACATCCTTTGCATGTTAACATAGGTAGAGATTCCTCATCTTCAACCATAGGTCTAACCTTTTGTTTTGCTAGTTTCTTTTGCATATTGCATTGTGAATAAAACTAAAACTTGCTTTTCCTTTCAAACTCAAAACACTTAATAATGGTTTAAACTCCTTTTCAAGGTAAAACAACCAACCAATACCAACTCTTTTCGCCTTTTGCTTTCTTTCTTTTGTGTTTAAAACCTTTTCACAAGTAAAAACACAAAACACACCAAACATGTGAGCCGAACTACGCTCGACTTTCCCATTGCACGGGAATACGTAGCATCTTGTCACGGGCTCGACGAACTTTGTAAATGCTTCCTTCTTTTCCCGTGGTTTCTTATTTTCTCTTTTCCTTTTGCATGCATATTTAGCAATTAAGCGAGCATAGATATAACACACCCATTAGATAGAAGTGGATACCGAGAGTACTACGGACGTGTAGGGTGCTAATACCTTCCATTCGCGTAATAGATTCCCTTACCCTATCTCTCGGTCGCAAGACCGTTATCCCTTCGGGTTTCGCGATCGTTCACCTTTCTCCTTTGTGAGATAAAAACGTTCGATGGCGACTTCATTGATACGATTATCGGATGATGTTCACGGTTGTTTGTTGGCGACTTCAGGGATCGTGGGACTGTGTTGGTCCGATCGAGTCGATCCTAGCTTTTATTTTCATGTCTTTTGGGTGTTTATTTATTTGTTTATCTATTTACCTGCTTTATCGCATCATCCTTTGTATGCTTGCATTGCATTCTATGTGGCATATTTACTGCTTTCATATCTTGGTTGTCATGCTTGTTCTCTTGATTGGGTGGGTGTTACCATGAGGTAAAAGGCCCAATACACAGGCTATGAGTGACATATAGGAACACATAGGACTAGAGTGGACGCATGATTGCTATGTGACGTGAGGTCTAAAATAGCGCATTCATGTGGTTCCGCGCTCAGACGAGGTTCGAACGCGGTATTATCATCATCACGTAGGTGTTACGATGATATTACTTAGCGGGAGACTTTCGACTCTGAGTCACCCCTTGACCTTACCCAAGCCTTAGTTTCACCTGTGAGTGGGGCGGGATCATGATTATTACAGGTACTGATGGTGACTATGTTCTGTTGGTGACTATGTTCTGTTGGTGACTTGGTATTTTCTATTGATGATCGATGTTTTCATTGGTGACTATGATATCATTCGGTGGCATTTTCTAGCCGTTACTCGTCCGATTTTGGTTTTCTTCAATCGGGCGAAACAGTATAGCAGTTTGACCGGTGTTCATGGAAGTAGTAAACCCATGATCAATGCATAATGTATTTGCATCATAGCATGTTTATTTTTAAAAGAAATGTCAGAAAAAGCATGTTATTTTATCTAACCCCGCATGCATATCATTTCCAGGACTTCTTGTGGTTTACTATCAACATCAGGATGGATACCAACAATTAAATCAACACCGAGGCCCTAAGGAAAACTTCCTCATACTCTTTCTGTGCATTTGACATCTCGAAGTAAGAGCCGGGTATTCTTGTGAAGGATCTGATTGAAAGAGAGTTCAGAAAAGATCATGGGAACATATTGCCGTTACTAATGGAGGATTATGAGTTCTATGCCATGCAATCTCTACTCCAGTTTTATGATAGTGAGCTCAGGTGTTTTACCTTTCAAGATTATCAGTTAGCACCTACTCTTGAGGAGTACTCTTTCCTTTTGGGTATCAATATCACAAGCAGTTTGCCTTTTGTCAAAAGAATGGGTACTCCTGATTTTGAAGCCATTGCTAAAGCCCTTGGTTTGCGCGTTAGTGAAGTAAGGGACAATTGGGTTCCGAAAGATCACACTTGTGGACTTCCGTTGGGTTTCCTTTTAGTCAAAGCTGATGAATTTGCCAAGGTTGGTAGTTGGAAAAGCTTCAATACTATCTTAGCCGTCATGATCTATGGTATGGTGATTTTTCCCTCTTTTGAGAAGTTTGTGGATGTTGCTGCGATTTCTGTTTTCATGAATGACAATCCGGTTCCTACCATCTTGGCTGATACATATTATGCCATTCACTCTCGCCATGGTCAAAAGGGGCGTGTTATGGGTTGTATGCCTTTACTTTATCGTTGGTTCAACACACATTTGCCAAAGAGAGGGGCATTTGTTGATTATGCTAAAACCATGAAGTGGTCTAGCCGAATCATCGCACTCACTTCATATGATATAGTTTGGAATACCATGTCGAGCGGTTCTGAGATCATTACTAGTTGTGGAGAGTTTCCAAATGTACCATTGATGGGAACTAAAGGTTGCATCAGTTATAATCCTATATTGGCACGCCGTCAACTAGGATATCCTTTGGTGAAATACCCATGTCGTTGACGGAAACTATCTTCTTTGCAAATGATGAGAACCCGGTTTTGCTAAATCAGATTGTCGTTGCATGGCGCTCGGTTCACAAAAAGGGCACGGTTTTCTTTGGCCAAAAAGGAAATTATGCGTTTGATTCTTACACAGATTGGTTAAAAGATCGGGTCTCCAAGATTCGGCTTCCATACAAAAGGAAGCACCTTTGTATTCTCAACTGGTTCCTTGGTTGAAAGTCCGATACGATTTTGCTACTTCCTATTCTTCATCCGTAATATCTCCTCCGTGTTTCGTGCGTATTGAGGTTTACAAACAGCTCAATCGGAGAATTCAACTTTGAAGGAACATTACAAGCTCGAGCCATGGACCTAGCATTTGCTCTTCAAGATAAAAAGAGGTTATCTGTTGAGATCGAGCGAAAGACCAAGTTTTGAAGGCTTATGGCTTACTTGAAGAAACCAAGAGAGCCAAAGGTGGTAGTTCCTCTTCTTTGATCGATGACCAAAGAGTTTGACAGGTACAAGAGAAGTTGAAGAATATGCAGATAGCTAATGAGAAATTGAAAGCCAAGCATGGTGAAGAAATCCGGGTTTTAAAGAAGCAACTCCGCAAGGAAGAATCCAATGCTAAAGAGTCCCTTGAGAGAAGGAAAGAACTTGAAGTCGAAGCCCAAAGTCGACAAGAGCAGATGACTATCCTTTCTAAAGAGGTTTAAGATTTGAAGACTAAGTGGCAATATGCTAAAGATGGAGAATATGCAGCATACACCATGTTGAGGGGTCGAGACATTCATGTGGCTAAGCTAGTAGCCGATATCCATACGCTCAACGCGCAAGTGGCCCCTAAATAAGTAGTTGCAAATGTTATTTGATGTTATTTGATTCGACGAATCACCTCCAGGCTTGTTGGGTGGGGTTCTCTCACTATTGTGTTTGTATCAATACTCTGTGATCGTGGACTCTCGTATGACTCCAGTTCATCTATGCACTTGAGCGATTGATTCTCAATCGATTGTGTGTCGGTCTTGATAATTATTGTTGTCACTATCCTATTATTATTTGATGTTTGATAACAAATTGCAAGAATGTCCTGGAAGTGATCATTTCATGCATCATGCATTAACCATGCATATACATACATTGTGCTTAACAAGCATTTGAACTTGGGATTTCTCTTACTCAAATCTGGTATTTTCTACTCAGAATTGTGAACTTTGCCTCCGTGCCATTCTGCGTTTGAAACCGAGTGATGAAGCAACTTTGGGAACTGGATGAGATGAAAGAACAGATGGGATTTCTCATCGGACATGCAAGACTTGAGAGAAGAGAACCAACATTGAAGACTCGGCTAGGCTTGGTGATGGAAATTTTAGGGACCGTGTTGAGAAAGGGAGATGACCCCAATTTTCCTACAGCAACAGGAGTCGTTATTCCTCCTTATACTCAGGGTTTTTCTTTGAGCCCTAAAGTTGGGCATGCATCTACTCCATCACCCTGTATTCCGAGGTCTCCTCGTTCACGTCCAATTCCTATTGTTCAGAAAGGTCTAGAAGGTAGAGCTCTTCAACCATGGTCGCCACACTCTGAAAAGCAATTCGATCCTATTCCGGTGCCATATGCTCAGTTGCTTCCTCAGCTGCTCAAGTTTCGATTGGTTGAACTCCAAACTCTTGCCATGCCTGAAGGGATTCTATTCGAGTACGATGTGATGGCTAGGTGCGATTTCCATTCTAGAGCACCCTGTCATGATACAGAGGACTGTGTGACCTTGAAAAATGAGGTTCAGGATTTCCTTGACAAAGGGATTATCCGGTTTACTTCCACAGGGTTGAGCATACAAGTCAATTTTGCTCCATTGCGATATGACCGTTATGCTCGCGCTATACCTCAAAGAGTTTGTGCGTCGAAGAGGGATAGTCGACCGCCCCCACCGGCTCATCAAGCGCCTCGCAGAATCAAAGACAACAAGAGAATCGTGCTCTAGGAGGTTTGATGTTATTCCTATGAGCTATGCGATTTGTTTGTCCGTTTGAATGATCTTAAGTTGGTTGTTCCCAGCCGCATTTGCTCCCCTCCCTTGGATAAACGGCCCGAAACTACGATGCTAATGCTAGTGTGAGTTTCATTCGGAACCTGGGCATAGTATTGAAGATTGCCATGCATTCAAGTGCAAGGTACAGGATCCGATTGAGGCAAAGCTATCGTTTCACACGGATGGTCATGTTCGGGTCCTCCGCTAGCTCAAGAAATGTCAAGACTTCAAAATGCATCATCAAAAGCAACAAGTCAAGTCTCCTCAACGGCAATTTCAAGATTCATTTGCATTCTCATTTGTAATCTTTCTTGTTTGTTTAGTACATGCTTGTATGCGAACATTTTCATCTTGAATGATTATCATAATGCATTGAATATGTTTGTCTTGAACTAATCCATTTGTATGCACTTTTAATTGTTTTCAAATGTTTTGATATCCAACTCTTGTTAATAAAGCAAAACCTCGTAGGGATGATGAAAATATATTAAGAATTTCAAACGGTATTGCTTTCAAATAAAAACCATGATGATGTAGGCCTTGTTTCAAATCCCCAAACAGGAGATATAAGGAGTTAGACCTCGTCAACCCCTTTGAGCCTTAAGTAGGAGTTTCTTATTCGAAAAATCGCATTTTAAAACCGGCGGGGTAGTGTTGATTAATCAGATTGAGCGTTCAAAACTCATCAAGAGTATATTTCAAAGGATATAACAATGGTTATCCTTCAAAGGTTGAGAAACTGTAGCAGTCAGATTTCAATTGCAGCAATGTGCATCAAAGGAGGACAATACCCCAACGGGAACTCCTTATCTGAAGAGGACTTAGATCGCCACAATCACCTCTAGCAAATAAAAAAAAACAGTGTGAAGATCAACGACTGGTTCAAAAAAAAAAAAAAAAGCAAAAAACAAAGAAAAAGCCCGCTAAGTCGAACTTGGAAATAAGTCGCTTAGGCAAAATAAAAGGGCAAATGTAAAGAAAAAGAAAATTGGCAAGCCATAAAGGCGAGGATAATCACACAACATCCTCAATAAAGAACAAAGTCGTTGATCAGGCACCAAGCGAAAGGGTGAGTGGCTATCGGGTCCAAGAAATCTCGTCCTTAACAAAGTCAAAGTGGCACGACCAAGAAACTGCAATGGTTTCTCAACTTTCAATTTCCTCTTGTGAGAGATGATTGCTCGCATCAAGTTAACTGAACATAGGTTCGGAGAATATCATGAAGGGGGTGGGCACCAAATATTTTGAGCCTAAAAATCTTTCTTTCTAAAAGTGAACTGCCACGTTACAACCCTTAAAAGTCCTAACTGAAGCAGGGTTAATTTGAAAGCTAAGCTGTGATGAGAACGCGGTATCCTGACTCCTAGGAGGTTTGCTAACACCTTTGAGTTGGTATCACACAATCTTTTGTTATCTTTCGCACAAAAAACGCGATGTTTCGACATCTTTTCAAAAAATCTTTTTGTTTCAAGACAAACATAGGATTTGCATTAGAATTATCATTTTTAGGATAAAACATTCTTTGCATATGAACAGGTGCTCAAACATCCAGTAAGCTTGCATAATGAGCATCAGATGAATACCTTGATTGTCCCAAGGGGCAGGTTGTTTGAAAATCTATTGAACGGCCTTTCAAAGAATTATCTTAATCTGGGGCATTCAAAATGGTATTATATCCTTCAGGGCTCATTAAAACTGGGGCAACTTTGTCAAGGTTGGCCAATCCTTTCGGAGACACAGGGGCATGTTGATTATCTATGTTTCACTCGGGGTTCGAAAGTGGCGTATGGGTGACAGTTGGCAGATGCCTGATTACTCGTTTGATTGAAATTCCTACATCTTGAAGAATACTCTTCAATGTAGGGTCCTCCCTTTTGAGTCTGTTTCTAAACAGAAATGGTCTTCAGTTTGGGTCTTTAGAAATTTGTCAGTTTGATTTGCTCTTCTTGACTCAAGTTTTGACCTGTTGTCTTTTTTCGCAATGAGTCGCACGCTCTCCGTTTGTGCAAAATCGCCGGTTATCTTACCCGTGTTTGCACTACCTTTCCAGACGTATGGGTATCCATACTTGGTGTGTGGTAATCCTAATGTTTGATACTCTTGAAGAATTATACCCCGCCTTTGGCCTGAGGGATATTATAGTTCTTGCAGACACTTCCTTCGATGTCATCATCTTGGTAAAGTTCGTCTTAACTAGACGTTCTCTTCCCCTTTGCAAGTTCATCTTCACACAGATGTCCTTCCCCGCAAGTTCGTCTTAACTAGACGTTCTCTTCCCCTTTGCAAGTTCATCTTCACACAGATGTCCTTCCCCGCAAGTTCGTCTTAACTAGACGTTCTCTTCCCTTTGCAAGTTCATCTTCACACGATGTCCTTCCCGCAAGTTCGTCTTAAGTAGCGTTCTCTTCCCTTTGCAAGTTCATCTTCACGGATGTCCTTCCCATAAGTTCGTCTTAACTAGGCGTTCTCTTCCCTTTGCAAGTTCATCTTCTCACAGATGTTCTTTCCTTGCGAGTTCGTCTACACCCGTTCTCTTCTCTTATCAATTCGTTTTTCATATATTTGTCTTGTTCTTTCTTACGCGGGTTCGTCTTCGTCCGACGTCCTCTTCTTCTTTTTCCTACAAGTTCATCCTCGCACGGGTGTCCTTTCTCTCGAGTTCGTCCTTGACCGACGATGCTCCCTCTTATGGATTTTTCTTCCATTATCAGGTATCTCACAGCTTGGTGCCCTCATGCCATCCTCCAATGAAATTCAGTATCTCGTTTTTAGTAAGCATGGACGAGAAAACCCCGAGTGAAACTTCTGCAAAGAATCAGATGTAGCTTTTGTCATCAGCATACCATGTTTGGTGAATCTCCCTAGCAGATGTTGTTATCGACAAATCCTTATTGTAGAACATGGTACCAATCCCCGGTACGGATTGACAATATGTGTCTCAGTGAAAGTCCCTAGTGGATGTTCTCCAAAGTCGCAAGTGTGTTGTATCTTGATATTCCCTATGGAGGTGTTATCTGGATTGTTGATCGGGCGTTTGATCCCCCAATGAGTCGCATATTGTCCACAGATGATCCTCCCCAGAGGGTTCTCATCTCTTGACATCCCCAGCAGTTGACATATCTTTGTCTCCCTAGCTAGAGTTGTGATGGGTAACGGTGGAAGATCTTTTCTAGGAGCGTATATTCTATTTCCCCAAGCAGACCTCTGTCCAACTGACAGGTCTCCCGTGGCATCATTTCCTCAATAGGCTCATCCAACAAGATTCAGTTGTCTTGAGATTTTTTTTTGGGCATTCCTCGATGCTCTAATCCCCGGCCGAGTTCTTATTTCATTCACCTTATATATGTCTTGCAAGCATGCATCATTACATTGACATAATCCCCTAAAAGAGTCATACATCTCATAGGATTGCATGCCAGAAATGCATTTCATCCCCAGCGATGTCGCGTCTCTCTTGGAATCTGTTGCGTCCCGGTTTCTTCCGACGCGATATGTTCATCTTTTTTGAGTAGTGTTGAAACTGCCAGCTCTTACCCTGGTGCAACACGTCTTCAGTGTCGAAAGCAAGCCCTACACTTGACTTTCCGTCGGTAAAACCCTAATCGGCACTTTTAGTCTTTGCATCACAAACCCGCCCGAGTTGTCGGTAAATGTGGTTAGTCTACTTGGTGTATCTAGTCTTTATTTCCACTTGCATGTCAGTCCTTCCCTGGCATTGTGGGTCTTTCGAGAACAAGAATACTCTTGTTTTTGTCATCAGTAAAGCCTACTCGACACTTTCTAGCCTTTGCATCACTAACCCGTCCGGTTATTCCCTGGCGTAATGTGGTAGTCTAGTCAGTGTATCAAGTCTTTGCTTCCGCTTACGTGTCAGCTCTCCCCTGATATTGCGGATTGAATTGGGTTGAGGCCAATTCTTCTTAGGCCAGGTTAGCACTTGTACCTGCCTTCACATAGTTCAGCATTTATTCTGTGCCTTTTCGGGAACACATACCCACTTTTGTCTCCCTTCTCGGTGTAGCGTTGGTCGATAAAACCTACTCGGCACTTTCTAGCCTTTGCATCACTAACCCGTCCGGTTATTCCCTGGCGTAATGTGGTAGTCTAGTCAGTGTATCAAGTCTTTGCTTCCGCTTACGTGTCAGCTCTCCCCTGATATTGCGGATTGAATTGGGTAGAGGCCAATTCTTCTTAGGCCAGGTTAGCACTTGTACCTGCCTTCACAGAGTTCAGCATTTATTCTGTGCCTTTTCGGGAACACATACCCACTTTTGTCTCCCTTCTCAGAGTGTAGCGTTCTGAGTCAGTAAAGCCTACTCGGCACTTTCTAGCCTTTGCATCACTAACCCGTCCGGTTATTCCCTGGCGTAATGTGGTAGTCTAGTCAGTGTATCAAGTCTTTGCTTCCGCCACGTCGCCTCTCCCGACATTGAGGATTGAATTGGGTAGAGGCCAATTCTTCTTAGGTCAGGTTAGCACTTGTACCTGCCTTCACAGAGTTCAACATTTATTCTGTGTTTTCTTTGGTTGTGGCCCAGTTAAGCTCTGGCGCAACATGCTCCTTTTCTCCAGTGAGGTTCCTTAGAATTTTGGAATGTCCACACCTATCTATTGATGCAGCTTTTGGGATTCAGAGTGTAAATTTCTGGGTTTCCTTTTTTGGTATTCAATCACCTCATACCTTGTCGCTCGAAAGGCAGACGCCAATCTCGCTCCTGAGCTAGAGGATGATTGAATAGGGGCAGCTGTTGTACCCCCAAAATTTACCCTCTTCATTTTTTTAATAAATAATGGGCTAACACTTAATTAATAGGTGCATCGCATACATATCATTCATGCATTGATCATGGGCTCGAGATTTTCCAATCGTATGAATCTGTACAATTATGAAGAAGAGGTTTGTTTCTCAAAAGTTGAATATTTGAGGTTCTGTCAATTCGGGCGTCATTTCAATAAGCAAGCGTGTCCAGAAGCTTCTGATTATTATCTCGCGAGTTTTGGTATTCTGATCGTCTATCAGGTGGATGCTGATTACAATTTCAAACTACAGTGTGTTGTGGTCGGATATTTGAACCCGAACTGATTCTATGGCCTTCCGCGAGTTGTGAAGCAGTGGTATTTGGCTTATCGATCTACGCGATGTATCAGAAAACCAAGAACGAACAGATAAAATGATATTTGAGCGCGTGTATTAGAAAGTCAACAAAAGTCAAAGTTTCACTGAGTGGAGTTTTTGGTCAAAATCGTGGTCAAAAGTCGACATTCGAGAAAATGCAGTCATTTGTTGAGAAAAGTCGGAAGAACCGGGTAAAAATGAGGTTTCTTGCATTTTAAGTAATCTTGGACTTAGAAAAAATTTCTAAGTTTAAGGTACTTTGTGTTCACGGAGCCATATTGCCGCATCCGTATCTTGCCCGTCTGTGGTCAGAATTTTGTGAATTGATAGTCGTTGGAAAGAGCGCATTTCGTACTCCGACTTTGTCACTGTGAAGATTTTTCCATAAATGCCCGGATTTCGAGTTATACAGCGCTGAAATTTGAAGTTCATAACTTTTGAAGTTTTACACTTAGTAAAATTTTGAGTGTTTTTAACATGTTCAAGCGCTCGACTTCGGAGGCAATTTACACATGTTTCGAGGCGTCGATTCGAATTAAGTTCAACATCAAAGTTGTTCGTTTAATGGCAATCTACAACTTTGCTGAAGAAATCGAATCCATTCGGGAAATGTATAAAAAATTACAGAGCTCGGAAGTTACGGTTTATCATTCCTCAAATCTCAACACTTTTAGAAATATTTTGAAGTGTTTGTTTCTATGCTTTTGCTGACAGCTTCAGGGTCGATTTTATCATAGTTCGTGGCTCCGAATCGGAAAATGCTCAACTGGAAAGTTGTTCATCTCACGGCGGTCCAAAACTTTGTTGAAGGAGTCGAATTCATTCGGGACTCGGATCGGAAGTTATAAAGCTCAGAAAATAAGAACTCATTATGTTTGCTAAATTCGAGTATTTTTGTGCACATGTTCAGGGCTGTGTTCGTCAATGATTCGGTCGCCGCACGAAGAAATTCCGAACACGAAAGTTTGAGTTCGTAATTCCATCTATAAGTTCCGTTTAGAAACTTTTCCGTTTCGGACGTCGGAGCTGGGAGATACGGAACGCCGTAAGTGACAGCATGAAGTTGTTAAAATGCAAGACAGCACATGCAATTTTTTGCCATGGTCAAGACGCGTTTCATCGAACAGTTGGTGTATGCATGTTCGGAGCTGTTTTCTCGTCGATCCGATCGCCGCACGGAAAAACTCTGAACACAAAAGATGAAGGTTGCCGTGTCCTCTACAAGTTCCGTTTAGAGACTTTTTCGTTTCGGACGTCGAAGCTGGGAGATACGAGTCGCCGTAAGTGAACGCGTGAAGTTGGAAATTGCCGCAAGACATGCACAAGACTTGCCCAGCCAGCCCAGCATTTCATCGAACACTCGCGGGACAAATTTCAAACACTTCTTATTCGGTGATAAAGGCTTTGTTCGGATTTTCGTCGAACTACAAAGTTGTTCTGCCACATGTCATCTTTCCAACGGTACCGAATTCACGTCATTTGGTCAAATATCGGAAATGTTACGGACTTGCAAAGTGAGGTACATGAATTGGTGTATTAAACTTAACACTTAGAAAATTTTCAAAATAAAAAAAACATTCAAACCAGCTTGTGTCGGCATGACTTCGAAGCTAATTACGGCGAGCGTGTAATCATTTTTCCATCGGGCATTCAACATCAATGTTGTTGTATTAAGTGTGCTCTTCGATTCGATGCTTTGGTTGTATTAATCGGACTCTTACACACTGAGATAGAAGCATCAGAGATAGAGGACACGGCTGATTTTCCTGCGTTTTTGCCATACACGCGACGGGTACGCTGGTGTGATGTTTATCTCACAGCCCTCACACTTTTCACTCACTGTCACGAAAACCTCATACTCCTTTTCTCTCCATCCTAACAATAACAAAAAAAACTCACTTTTTCTTTTCCTTCTAACAACATCCAAACAGAACCCTCAAAAACTAACAGCTTTCCATTTTCTACTCTCTTACACTCACCATTACACCATCCATTCTTCATTCTTTGGTTTATCATCTATCTCCAAACAAAAACTCTAACCAAAAAAACTCCAACAAAAATCTCTTCTCCTTTTTTTTCTCCACTAACAACAAACTAACAGACCTCACCATTCATACTCTTTCTTGATCATAACAAACTTTTGCTAACAGTAACAGCCGAATCTTTCTCAATTAACCACCACCATTTTTCATCAGCTTTTTCTTTTGTTCTTCTTCCTCTCACTCTCATCATAACAAGAAAACTGTAACCGATTCTTCCTCTTTTTCTCACATCACCTTGAACTTCATACTCTCTTCTTCACCTTGTAACAACCTGCTACTAACTCCATAATCTCTCACGCTCTTCACTGTTAATCACCGTATAACAACCATAACAGTTCATTCTCGCCGCAAAAAAAAACACCATCATCGCACTCCATTCACCGCTCTCTCATTACGTCATGCCGTCACCATCCCCTCCGCCATGGTTAACTCTTGGAAGCAAGCAAGAAGTTCTGACTACTCGCCGTTTTTCCCTACAGATTCATTGAATTACTGAGTTTATTTCTCAGTAGTTATAGTGTCGGTGCACATTCTTCTCGCCATGAAAGCTTCTTGAACAAGAACTACGTGACAGCAACCTCTCGCCGCCATAACCGTTTTTTTTATCGTAACCATCAACACCTTCATTCTTCTTCTCAACGATTCTCTCCCTTCATACACCAAGAACCGAGATTGCAAGACGAAGTGAAGAGTTCTAAGGAAGCGTGTTATTATCTAGGCGTTCGTTGAAGATCTCCGGAATTCTGTGCCTTTCTTCATCGTCAAAGACGCATCGGACGATCTCCGATAGGTAAGCATCAGAATTTCCATCAATCTTCTTTGCATCTTCGTTTTTTTTTCGGCTGTCCTTTGTACTGGAGCATGAATTCCGTTCAGAAAATTACACGGACAGTAAATGACATTCTCTCAGATCTGAAATGTGTGGCTGATTCTTGTAGTGATTCTGTTTGAATAAGTAAATTGCAAGGTTACATTCATGATCCTTGATTCGATGCGATTCGTTGGATGCCAAATCGTAAATTTTCCGTTAAGATTGGGAATTTTCCGGCGAGGATTGCCGGGGAAGACGGAGAAACCGCCGTTGAGTCGTTCTCCGATCGGACATGGCCGGTGAGCCCTGGGTGTCTCCCACCATTGGATCATGTTATTTTCCATACCAACCATCCTGATCTCGCCACGTGTCATTCTATTTTCATTATAAAAAAATAATAAATAATAAAATCTGATAATTGGACTTAAGTTTTTTTGACCAATTGATAATTATGTATATACATACATAGGAAAAATATAAAACGTGACATTGTAAAAACTACGAATAAAAATAATGAGTTTTGTGGCTGGACTTAACAAAAACGATTGGGCTTAGTACAAAAACGGACAGGACTTTGTTTAGTTTACTATCCCATACCCCCTGATTCTGGGCCCAGGGTGCCATTTTTAACATAGTTTAGCTCAATTTTGAAATTCTGCTTCACACCCCCCTGTTTCCATGTACATAATACTAGCACCTAATCGATTTAGCTCCCGATTTCGATTGTTTTGACATGTAAAAAATCCAAAAAAATATATTCTGACATTTTAGGATATTAGAACATTTTTGACATTTTTTAATAATATTTTTTTAATTCATTTTTAATAACATGGTTAAAAGTATGTTTCACTCATGCCACTTGAAGTTTTCCGGAGCATTTCTATACTTGTTTTTTGGGTCTAACTCCCTTCTTGCAGGTGTTTTGTGTTTGTACACCCACGTGTACATCTTTTTGTTTGCTTTTTGGGTCTAACTCCCTTCTTGCAGACGTTGTTGCTTCACATGCGCACAAACGCGCATCCTCTTTGCTCTGATGCCTCGAGCTATTCTCACCGGTTTACTCTTATTGCATGGCTGCAGTACTTGAAGTGTTCCGGAGTATTTTTATAGCTTGCGTTGCTCTTCAGATTTAATATCCGTCGGGTATTTATTTCTACACTATTTACCGCATTCTCTTACAGCTTTCCTAGATATCATGAGAAGTAGGGCTTTACAGCTTTCTTTTACCATGAGAAGTAGGAATAGAGATGCATGAAGGGGCTTCCGTAGCTGGAGCATGTTCAGGAACCCCTCTGGTTTATTTAAAGACCCGTTTAGGGCAATTCTACTTGTGATCTGTGCATATTTGCTTGTTTGTTTCTTGCAGGTTCCCTTGGTTAGGTTCGGTTCTTTAGCCTAGACTTTAGGATTCACATCCTTTGCATGTTAACATAGGTAGAGATTCCCTCATCTTCAACCATAGGTCTAACCTTTTGTTTTTGCTAGTTTCTTTTGCATATTGCATTGTGAATAAAACTAAAACTTGCTTTTCCTTTCAAACTCAAAACACTTAATAATGGTTTAAACTCCTTTTTCAAGGTAAAAACAACCAACCAATACCAACTCTTTTCGCCTTTGCGCGCTTCCTTTCTTTTTGTGTTTAAAACCTTTTCACAAGTAAAAAAAACAAAACACACCAAAACATGTGAGCCGAACTACGGCGCTCTGACTTTCCCATTGCACGCGGGAATACGTAGGCATCTTGTCACGGGGCTCGACCGAGCGAACTTTGTAAATACTTCCTTCTTTTCCCCGTGGTTTCTTATTTTCTCTTTTCCTTTTGCATGCATATTTAGCAATTAAGCAGTAGCATAGATATAACACACCCATTAGACAGAAAGTAGAAGTGGATACCGTAGAGTACTACGGACGTGTAGGGTGCTAATACCTTCCCTTCGCGTAATAGATTCCCTTACCCTATCTCTCGGTCGCAAGACCGTGCCTTATCCCTTTCAGGTTTTCGCGATGCGTTCACCTTTCTCCTTTTGTGAGATAAAAAACGTTCGATGGCGACTTCATTGATACAGTTATCGGATGATGTTCAGCCGGTTGTTTCACATACCTTTAAGCAGAGTCGGCCCTATGCAGGTGCAACAAGAGTTATAACATAGGGCCCCAAAATCCTAAGGGCCTCTTAATTTTTAGTTGGGATTGTTGCTATTAATTTAGTGTTTGAAAATTAAATTGGTTTAAAAGATTAGAAGAATTATCTCATGCGCTAGTTAGAATGAAGTAATTGTAATGAGGGTTCTATTATTTATTTAAGTTACTTTTCCTTTAGTATATACTGTACACTTGATATGAGATTTCATATTTCTATTCTATATGTTTATACTTAACAATTAAAATAAAATTTTTAAAACATTAGAAATCAAAGTATTCATAGTATTTATTTCCTAAGAGATTTTATTAATCAATTGAACAATAATACAAAAAAAGGAGAAGATTAAAAAAAACTTATCTTCTATTCAAACCAAAATATATAAATAAATCTGGTCATGTTCAAGAGCAACAAATTTTACAGCATATGATCCTAAAATTTGAAATGTCTCAATTTTTAGAAGGTCTAATTTTGAATTCTTTATAAGTTACAAGACTCATAAGCCAAGTGTCTGAATCTTTTAAATTAAATTGTGGTGTTTCAACTCAATTTAAATAATTGTTCAAAAGTCACTGTGGAAATAAATTGAATGAACAAGGAGAGTTTTCACTTATGCAAAAGTTATTTTAATGGTAAAATAATATATTAAAAAAGAGGACAAAAAATCCCAACAAAGTACAAAAAAAGTCTATAGACACAAAGGGTGTCATGCAGCATAACGTCAACCAACCAAAGTACAACAAAAACTAAATAAAAGATTGAAAGAAGTTATACAACCACATAATACACACAATATATCCAAAATAAGTAGAAAAAACCCATAAAACACTCGCAAAAAAATCACAATCCAATATGAACCAAACTAGAGTTCAGCCAAACTCACCAACAACATACCCAAAACGCAAAGAAAACACCAATATTTTGAACCTATGTTGGCTGATAAAAAAGGTTTGTAGGATGACCTCTTCTTTTGTAAATAAATATTTTATGGTGAGGTTTGGTGCATCCTTGTTGATTTTAATGCGAATATTTTGCCTAATGAGCAAAGAGGAAACAATGGTACTTCCTTAGCCTCGTGCAATGTTGAATGTGTTTCTTTCTCCTCCTTTATCGAATGTATGGAGATAGTGGACATCCCCTTATTAGGGAGGAATGTCACTTGGTTTCAACCTAATGGTGGCGCAATTAGTATACTTGATCACATTTTGGTCTCCGATGGGTGATTGGATTGTTAGGGGACTATTGCTCAATGGGCTGTTTCGAGATATGTGTTTGATTATTTAAAGTATGTTAACCAATTATGAGGGTAAATTTTTTTTTGATTTAATAACCATTGATTTTTATATTCTGATTTTTCAGAGTTGGTTCTCAATTCTTGGTTGACTTCTTTCAATGAGGTTGGAAAGTGCATGCCTTTATGGGAAAAAGTTAACCATTTAAAGCTACCATTAAAAGTCGGAATAAGCGGGTGTTGGTAAACCTTGACTCCAAATTTGAGTCTCTCAAGGTAGTGGTGAGTAATCTTGATCTATTACCTAACCATAATGCCATTTTTGTTGAGGATGTGGAGAGTTAAAGCTAGATAGATTAAAGTTGGGGACTCTAATTTAGTATTATTTCATGCTTTTATCAAGTGCGGGAACAATAGGAATTATATTCTTACCCTTAAGAAAGACAATGATTGGATATAAGGAGTGGTTGATATTTGTCATGTTGCTTTTTCATAATATTTTGAGAAGTTTAAGGAATCAAATGATGATTCATTGAGGCTAGATGGACTGGCCTTCATAGATCTCTTATAGGGGGATAATTTGACCTTGACAGGTCCCTTTAGTCTGGAGAAATTTATGTAGTGTTGTTCCAGTCTAAGAGGAATAAAAGTCTAGGGCCCAATGGTTTCAATTTCTCTTCTTTAAAAGGTTTTGGAATCTTTTGAGGGAAGATGTGAGAATTATGTTTGATGAGTTTCATAGTGTAACACCCCTGACTGCTTTTAGTATTATCGACTAACCCCACAAACCAACAGGGATTTTTTTTGCATGATAGTCCTCACTCACACACTTTTTGGGAAACTATTTAGAAGGTTACCCATCCCAAAATTGCTCCAAGTCAAGCACGCTTAACCGTGTAATTCTTATGTAACGTGCTACCAAAAAGAAGATGCATCTTGTTGGTATAGCTAGTACCTATCAGTCCTTATAAGTCTTCCTTCAACCATGTAGTCCCTTCCCTGCACAACTTCAAGATACCTCTCTTACCGATGTGGCGAACACTCAAAGCCCTCTTCAACACTTTTGCATGGTTCGTCCCCGACACATCATATTGGGAGAGGCCTGCTTTGATACCATTTGTAACACTCTAGACAACTTTCAAGATTATCAACTGACCCCACAAACCAACATGGGTCTTTCCAACATGATATTCCTCACTCACACGCTTTTTGGGAAATTTCCCAAAAGGTCACTATCACAAAATTTCTCTAAGTAAAAAATGCTTAATTGTGGGGTTCTTATAGAACAGGCTATCGAAAAGAAGATGCATCTTGTTGGTACAACTATTAATTATAAATTCTTATAAGTATTTCTTCAACCATGCATTCAATTCCATGCACATCCTCATTATACCTCTCATTCTGATGTGGCGACCACTCATAGCTCTATTTGACCTTGAGTGTTACACGTGGTGCAACCACCACTATTCCTCTTCGGCCTTGGGTGTTACATTATAACTTATCATCTTCTTTTATGACCCTTATCCCTAATGTTAAGAATTCATATTCCTTAGTAGATATTTGACTTATCTCCTTGGTTAGATTAGTTTATATGTTTGTAGCTTAGGTTTTGGCTAAATAGTTAGGAGGGATGATGGATAAACATCTTAGTTCTAACTAGTCGACCTTATTAAAGGGAGACGGTTGGTTGATGGAATAATGTTGGTCAATAAGGTGATTTATTTTTCTAAGCCAACCATGATAGCTTAACTTTTTTTTTAAAGTTGAATTTAAGAAATCATATGATTTAGTTATATGGAGCTTCACGAATTATATGCTTTTAAGATTCACCTTTAATGATAAAGGGAGAGCCTAAATCAAAACATATGTCTTCTCTAGTGATTAATTTGTGTTGGTTAATGGCTCTATAACTCTAGAAATCAAGATCCCTAGAGGATTTAAAAGGGAGACCCTATAGCTCCCCTTCTCTTCCTCATGGTGGAAAAATTCCAGAGTGAGTTGATCACTACTATAAAAAACCCATATAATAATGCAGGTCCAGGCATTGTTGTGTAGAGTGTTGTTGTAAATTCGTTATTAACAATCATGATCCTGGGACCGTTGTAGTATACTAGAAAGCGTGCGTGATATAACAATGATTATGCTTAACAACCATTGTGATATATACGATACTGAGTTCAAAATCCAACATAAATAAATTACATTATACCACACTTAATATAGAAAATCGTTGTGGAGCTTACCCTTTGTTTATTATATACCAATGTACATTGCTTGTTTTACCATACACCCTTACAGAAATACACTCATTAAAATCGGTAAAGAATGATATAATCTGAAAATTAAACTATTCTTGAAAATCAACTTAAACACAACAATATTTTTCTAATTGCATGCGTCTCATTCTACACATTTTATGTTCCTAAACACAATATATGGTTCAATGGTCGAATTCCTTCAACGTATCAATATCTTTTATTATTGCTTACCTCATCTTCGTCGCTTATCATCATGATTGTTATGATTACTTATCATCATAACAATCATAATCTTAACAATCAGGACCATTGAACCATATATTATGTTAAGGAACATAATATATGTAGAATGAGACGCATGCAATTCGGAAAACATTGATTGATATAGGTTGACTTTCAAATACATCTTAATTTTCAAATTATAAGTTTCTATATCAATTTAAATGATTGAATTTTCATTAAAAGGTTAGTGAAACAAATAATATGCATAGTATATAATAAACTAAACTTTATCTACTGTCAAGCTGTATACGAATTTAAAGAACACACACTTACTAAGTCACAAGAAGCCTTATTCTTATGACTTAGCAATGTTTTGTTATTGATTGAGAACATTTGTAAACAAAAGCATCATACAACAACACAACTAATACATGCAACATAATTAAAAACATACAAACACTAACAACATACAATTACACAATATATATTAAATTGTTATGGAGCACACCTTTTATTGAAAATAATCGTGGAAATATGAAGTTCATCTAGTTTGTGAAGCAATGAAAAAGAAATACAAGGAGAGAATGAATGTGTTACCTGACCCTCTCGAATGAGAAGATATTTATAATAAACCCCCAACACTGAGCCAAAGTCCAGTTAGTGGATAGTTTATCCAGGCCCACTAAGGGACTGCCAGAGTTTGCGTGAGTAAGGAGTCCAGCACGTGGCCTCCTCTCTGGTCTGTCGCTCTGTGATATGCGAGGTGTTTGACCCGTCATTCTCGGAGTGCAGGTGACGATTATGTTCCGGGATATGCAGGGTGCTTGACCCGGTATTCTCGGAGGGCGGATGACGGTTAAATAACTGTTGGCCACGTGACCCTAACGTGCACATGAGGAGACCCCTACCCGTTATGGACAGATGGACCTTCGAATCTACGCTTATTGGATTGAGCCTCAATGATAGTGCGCCAGATGCTGAGCCAGTCCAGAACACCTCCCCTCCCCTCCCATTCCCTTCTCTCTATTAAAATCCCTCCCTTCCCCTCATTTGAACCAAAGATACCATGGTATTCAACTGTTAATATTTTGTTGCCCTCTAATACATCTCTTATAGTGTTCATTATTGTACAACAAATTTTTACCAATTAATAAATTCTTTAATTTTATTTTTCCAGCGAAAATCTCTTATAATTGAAAATAATCATTTATATGTACTACTAATATGTATACCAGCAGTATGTAAAGTGTGAGGCTAGGCCAGTGTACGTGTGAAACTGCCATTGTGGGTTAAAAACAGTGGAAAAGCATGGCGTTCCATAAAAGGGTGAAAGTGAACCATCTTTCTTTATCAATTACCAAACATCTTTCTTCATAACCCCTACTACTGTAGCACCATAGCTTATACTATACCCCATATGCACCTCACCAATATGGCTTCTTCTTCTCGCTCATACCAAACTCATCTTAAAAACACACAAGAGGATTCCAATTTCTTCAAAGATGAAAAATCATCAAAAGCTCTTCAAAATGAAGAAGAACAAGAAGAAGATTGGCTAAAGCTAGGGTTAGGTTTAGGAACTAGCACATCATCATCATCACCGTGGAAGAATATAGTAAGTCATAATCCAATTTTAGTTTCTCCATCATCATTATCATCCACTACTTCACAAAAACAATGCTTCCCTCAAATAGAGTTAGGGTTAGGGTTTGAAGATCATGGTTCACGTTTAGAAACAAGAAAAGGTAAAGAGGGATTAGAAGACTTGAATTTCTCTAGTGACCATTATTACCATCACAATGATGATGATAATAGTAAGGTTATAGGGTTATCATTATCATCATGTGAAATCATGAATCCTCGTTGTGGAGACTTGGCTTTGAAGTTTCCTAGTGATTCTCATCATTACTTGGCCAGAAATAATCACAACCAATCTGGTTTCTGGTTTACCCTACGCTCCTTTACCAACCGGTAAGTTATAAATAAATTTTTAGTTCCATATTAAAATTAAAATTTCTCATATATTGTAGTGAATGAGTTTTTATTATAGGTTGGTATACATTATAAATATTAAAATTTTATATGATAAATTAATGAGAGATCACATAAAATCATATTGATGTTTGTTTCTCTTTATTTATGTATGGCATGGAAGGAATGGTGAAGCTTTGCCTCAAATATCAAAGGAATACATAAGAGTAAAGTAAGTGGTGCAAGTTAGCATGCATGGTGATGGATCCATCATATCATATGAAAATTTTCAATTTTGCTAATGATGAAGCACATTGAAATGAGAGAAAAAGCTAACTTTTGCTTTTTCATATCTTTTTGTTTCTTCTACTTTAATTTTTCTAATCTTTGTTTTTTTAAGTAATTAATTGTTCTTTATTTTTTTTCTTTCAAATTGTGACACAATTGAAAAGGGATGAAAACATGACGGTGTTGATGGTTAAAAAGTATCTGGTTACAAAACTAGGTCTCTCCAATGAAGATGAGGTAATCTATTCTATTTAATTTATCTATACTTTAGTTCATTAATTAAAAATTCAATGTGCTTTATGCATGCATTTGATTTAATTGTTGAAATGACAAGCTCTCGTAAAAGTATGTCATGCATATTTAATCATAATGATGATATGATCTCTCTGGCACCATGCATTGGCAGGTTAAACTAGGGTTTATTGCACGGGGAGTAGAAAAGACCATTCATGATAGGATGAATAAGTACACATATCTGACAATATTTCATTATTTTAGTATTTATACATGTGTTTATTTTCGCACTTAATTAATTCTATTAAAAGATTAAAAGATGTTGAAAGTGTAGCTGCTAGCTAGCTAGGATCAACGCAATGCATCTTGTTTGGAAAACTAGGCCATTCCCATTGTGTCAAACTTGAATTGTTTTGATCCATATCCTCCCATTGATATGCCTAGAGTAGCGGCTGATGAGTCTATTCTATCTTCTTTATAATAAGGATGATGAAAATAATTTGTTGCTATAGAATGTGCATCAATAGAAATGAGATTCATATTTAATGCTTCGAATATTGTTTTTAAGGCAAATAAGGTGGGTCATTAGAAAGGTTAAATTTTGGTCACTATTATAAATACAACTTATTAATTATTTTTAATCACTATTAATTTTATGATTAATTAATATTATTATTATTATTATTATTATTATTATTATTATTATTATTATTATTATTATATCTTTAATCTAAATTAAAAATATTTAATATTAGTTGTTGATTTATCAAATATAATTAAGGATAATATAATAAATTGGAAAATGCTAATATGTGTAATATTAAAAAATTATTTGTAGTAATATTATGTAGTACTAATATTACACTTAAAATCTCCTAATCATAATACTCTTAATATGTACCCTTAAAAAAAAGTTAATTACATTTATCTTACTTTCTTAATATGTGGGAAAATACTTATTTTAAGTTATAATTATTTGATTTATAATTAATTAACTTTTATTATGACTGAAAATGAGTAGTTTAATCGGATCTCATAAAATGTTTATGAATAATTTGTGTTAAAATAAAATTTATATTTATTTTATTGCAGTTAAACCACAGTTAAGGTAACTAAGATTTTTAAAATAAAACTTCTATTTTTTTTATCACAATTAAACTATAGTTAACGTAAATAAGACTTAAAAAAATTAAGATATTAAGAATTGATTTGTTTTATATTTTATTAATGAGACAGCTGATGTAACCATACTGATATAACTATAGTTAAGGTAAATAAGATTTTTAAAATAAAACTTCTATTTTATTATTATAGTTAAATTATAGTTAACGTAAATAAGACTTAAAAAAAATTAAGATATTAAAAATTAATTTGTTTTATATTTTTAATTAAATAACTGAAACACTTAAAAAATGCAAATGAAACACTTAAAAATAGCAAAAATGGGGTATAAAAGCAAATAAACAAGGCATTTTAAAAATATATTTTTTTTATAAATGAGACAAAAATACTTAAAAAAGTTTAGAACATTTTCTTATATTTTTTATCATCAAAATTAAAAAACCAAGAAGCAATAATGTACTCCAACCCTAAACAAACAACATAATGTGCATAAATTGTAGATAAATTATTACTTAACTATCACTTGTTTATAATTATATTCAATATTGTCTTTTTATATTTCAAAATATATGTATTATTAATAAGAAATATGTTTAAAAAGATAATAAATGTCTTTAAAATTTTACTGATAGTTTTTGATATTTCAAAATAAGCATTTTGTTGAGAGTTTATGTTGGGAATAGTTTCTAATTGACTGAGAGTAGCTGTTTATGCAAAGGAACCTCTTAGATTCGGAGATGGTTTATAAAAGAGGTTTTGAGGAATAACCCCTCTCAATTATGCGATCATAATTTACATGGAAAATCAAAATTTCCTTGGGTATAATATAAGAGTATAAAGATAGTGCATCGATAATATAAAATATTTTTGTATATATAGTTAATCAAAAATTTTATATTTATTATATTATTCTAAAAATAAAATTGGAATTTATTATAGTACATGTTTTTTATTGATTAACATTTTACTATACATTTTTTTCTCTCATAAATAAAATTCTTGATTTTTTAAAAATAATTTTATATAGTCTTAGTTATATTTACATAACATGACATTAATTGAGATGATTGATATGAATTGATTCGATTCAATTGAAGACTTCACATTTTTTAGCACTAAATTTGAAATAAAATTGTTGATTTTTAGTGATCCGATTAAAGATTGATCAAAGATTTTTTAATCATTATAAAAAATAATTTTTTATTTAAAATAATATAAGTTTTTCTTTTAAATAATTTAAAGCTTCATATGATTATTAAAGAGTTCTAAGGTGGATTTGATCCAATAATTATTTTTCAGTATTTATAATAAATGTAATAAAATATTTTGCTTATTTTCCATGTTTTATTATAAATTTTTTTTTGTGCAAAAAATGAGAAAGAATCTTTAAACTATTATTTAAAATTTTGTAGATTTATGTATATGTATGTAGACAAAAGAAGAATTTAAATTGTTTAAAGATGCGGTTTTTTTATGTTAGACAGACATGTTAAAATAAAAAATAAAAAAAATTGACTAGAATTTGAATGATAATTATTACTAAAAACGATAAAATATTCATTTTTATCAATATACTTATTTAATTTTCTCTATACAAATATTCTTTTATTCATTTTATAAATAAGTAAAATTTTCATTATACATAAACTATCTTTCACACAAACACAAACCACCTAACTATTTATACAGTGGTGTAAAATAATTCATATATACTAAGGTTACTTTAGAATTAATATATAGTAAGTAATTCACAACACATCAAAAATATATAAGTATATATTTATTTTCATGAATCCAATTTTCTCACCAAATTTTAATTTTATGACTATAGATTGACATCTCTTGCATGGGAGAAAGCTTGTCGCATGTCCAAACTCTGAAGCAAATAAGAGACACTATTTGGCTCCCAAGATTGGTTGAATATGTAGATTCAACAACTTTGTCACTTGGAGATTTCCATGAAGTGACCATGAACCATTTGATGTCACTAATTTACCAAAAACATTATAAATTCAATTGAGATCAATAAGTAGGGCTTTCTAATTAATATCACCCTATTCCTATTTTTTTCTACAACCACCTCTTTACATGTGTGTGAAAAAGGATTTTCGAAATGGTTTATATATGGTAAAAGAGACTTTAATTTTATATATATTTCTTTTTAAAAACTTTAATATTAGATTTAATTAACATTTTAATATTTAATTTAATTTTAATGTTTACAAAATTGTAATTATTCTTTTTATTCTCTCTATATCTTTCTTTATATTTTACTTATGATTTTATAAAGTTTAATAATATATTTTTTCTATTTAAATTCGTTAAGAGTATTTGTTTGATGAATTTGAATTGATTTTACATTGCATGGACTTTAAATTCGTCAAAAGTGTATAAAAATGGGAGTTGTTCATTACATTCCATCTGCATAGTACTCCCAAATTCTATGGAAATTTTAAAGTGTCATTTGTCATTATCAAAATTGTCAAAAGATTGTAATATAAACGCACCATAATAATATGGTAAATCAATAAATCTATTCATCAGAAACGCACACCCATCTATTTAAAAATGTTTGGATTTTGGAATTCGGATATACTTTTTAGATTTTGGAATCTAGAAATGTTAGGCGAAAAACTTATGGAATGTGATCCTTACATTAGTGCAATTGAAGGTTTATTGTACACCATAGTATGTAAACGTTCAAATATTTCACGTGGTTAGTGTTAGTAAATTCATGGCAAATTCGAGAGAGGTACATTGAGAATCACGTAAATGAGTTTTAAGGTAATTAAAGAGTAGCATTGACACATGTATGTGCTTTTGATGGAAATACTACAATTGTTGTAGTTAATGAAGAATTTATTACAAATGGTATGTTTTAAAATCACATGATTGTATTTTGAATTTAAAAGTGAGAATATTTTATGAAGTTTTGAAGAATGAAAACATTTAATTCTTGAAAATGTTGCTATAAGTGAAATATTATAATTTTTATGAATTTTTTATTCTATCTCATAATTTTCTTGCACACCACGTGAATTTCATAAAATATTTTTAGAAATCGGAAGTATACTTCGGATTCGCACCCATATCATGCAAAAATGTTGAAGAGAGTTGGGTATAAACCAGAAGTATAACTACGATTTGGAACCGTGGTTATATTTTCGGTTCTTGGACGCACTTAAGGGAGTCAAAAACTCTTTCCCTCCCCATAACAACAATTTTTTTCAAAAACAAACTATCAAACTCTCTTTTTAACCCTTCTTACCAAAATCACAAGGATTTCCCAAAAATGCTTCATTTGATAGATATGGGCCAAGACATTATAGGTCCTTTCAAAAGTCAACAAAAGTCATCATTTCTCAAAGGAGTATACATGAAAATGGAAGCTTAAATAAAGATGAAACCAAAGAGAGCTCTTATAGGACATCTTAATCTTTCTAAGAGGTCTAAGATCATCTTCAAATGTTGAAAATTGAGCAAGATATAGGTTGTGCAAGTTTGACAATTTTGAGAAAGTGCATGAATCAAATATTGAGCAAAACTTAAGTTTTGGACTAATGGGCCTAAGTTTTGAAGTTCAAGCACGTCCATGACCACAAATAGGACCTCTAAATCCACGCCCATATTTTTGTGATTTTTATTCATATTTATTTGGATTTTTATTCAATTAAAAGTTAAATAAATTAATAAAATACAAAAATGCAAGATCAATTCGCAGGGCTTTGTTTTAAGTCACTTGGAGGCCCAAAGTATCAATCTTAGGAGTCAAGAAACTGAGCTAGCATGATTGAAGATGATTGAGGATCAAAATAGCTAGATTGAATGATGATTGCAAATCAAATATTTTTGCATTCAAGGCAAGCGATTTTCTCCAATTTGATTAACCTAATTCATTCTCCTATATATGTACAAGGATACCAGATGCTCACACACAGATTTTCTGCATATACAAACCCTATCCAAAGCTTGAAAATCTGTGGAAGAGAAGGAGTTTGCAGTAAAGGTTTTTGATCGATTCATGCCAAACAAAGCTTCAAACCACATCCCTTGATCCTCCCTGAAGCATCCCAGATCATTACAAGGCATCAATACATCCTAAAACTTGATCTTACATATCACGGTTTACACATTCTTTTCAAATATCGAATTTCCTAATTCATGCATCATAAATAATTTTTGACCATAAATTCTTGTTTGTCTTGACCTATGCAATGTTTCTGGACTACTTAATTTCATTTTAGTTGCAGATATCGTGATTCACCATGGCTAGGGTTCCGACCACATGAATTGGGGAAACTAGGTTAGAGGAAAAATTGACCAAAACTAATGGAACCATTGGATTTAGGGGACAATTTCTAATGATTTGTCGTTCGACAATTATTCCATTAATGAGTTTGGGAATAAATTGGTTGTAAAGAAAAGACAAAAAGTAAATAAACAAAAATTATAAAGGATAGGCATCTTGTTCAGAATGAATGCACACTACCCGTCACAGACTTAAATCTACCGTCCAATTATACTCAGCCTACGATACCCGTCTGTGTCATCACATATCTCTGACAACCTAAGTCATTTGTAACCCAAATTGAGAATCCTACTGCAATCACCTCGGTAGCCATGTCTAGCCTACCTCAACAACACAGAAGTCAACCGTGTCACTCGTAACGACTATATCTAGCTCGAAATAACCAACATAGAGGCATTAAGATCAGATACTCTAAGTAAATGTCAGCTCTAAACCCATTTCTAGTATTCAGAAAGTAACAGATAATCATCCTAGGTAAGAATCTAAGCAATCTATATCTAGCAAAGCTGAAATCCCTAACACAAGGTAAAAACCTAAGACAATCACCAACACAGATTCGTAAAGCAAACTTTATACAACGCCAAGGGCGACAAATATACATGAGTTCAAGGTAAATATACATACAAATCCAACAAATAGAGAAATACATAGAGAGGAGAAGAGATAAACCACAGATCTACACTAGTTTGTCAGAGCCAATCGAAGAGCAATCCACCTCAAATCATCCATGAGCAAGCCCTAATGTTATTTTCTAAGCTAATTTATTAAAAATAAAGGTTGATGGAAATAGGGATCAAAATCTACCCAAAACCATAACCTAAAAATCTTTTTTGAAATGAATTTATAAAGAAACTCCCGCAGGTCGCGCTAAGCATGCTAGCCGCGCTAAGCGTGATCTACTTTATTACTTAAATCGCCTTACCGCGCTAAGCGGGCTCAAAACCGAGCTAAGCGCGGAAGTCTCTGCCAGATCAAGGTCTTCAACTCCTAGAGCGCGCTAGGACCGCGCTGAGTGCGACTTAGAACACATAACTTTTTATTTCTTCTAAAAATGCGTATTTGGAGCCGTGTCTTTGGCACTTTATTCCTCCATGCTCCAAATATGCAACAAATACCTACAAAATAGATACAAAACTATAAAACAGTACACTATGTACACGAAAACGTAATAAAATGTATTTACAACAAAAATTGGGGTTATTCAACTATTATTAACAAACAAGAACGTATAAGTGCCACAAAACATATATACAAAATAACTACATTTTGGCACTTATCACTTGGTGTTGCAGCTTATCGTAATTCTTATGCTCGACCGCTCGCACACTTAGCAATTTGCTAGAAAATGCTTTAAACACAAAAAGAACCTGTAGGCCAAAAATATTTGCATTGGTTGGTTGCTTTTACCTTGAGAAAGGAGTTTTGAATGATTATTAAGTGTTTTGATTTTCAAAAAGAAAAGCAAACAAGTTTTATTTGTACATGCAAGAAAGGGGAATGAAAACTTCTAAGGGAAACTAACTAGTTCTACCCTAATGTTATCATGCAAAGTGGAACTACGTCAAGGATAAAAAGTCTAAGGTCAAAAGCTACCCTAACCGAGCAGTCCTAGGGAGACTATCCTAATATCTACCTTGGTTGACAAACCAAGGGATACAAGGAGAAGAGGCAAGCAAGTGCTTTGGCAGAAGCACACAAACAATGCAATGCATAATTAAATGATACACATATGCGCGGGGAAGAAGAAAGAAGTCCCATAGCCTCAAAGGTGTGACTTACCCAAGTCAACCAGGAGCCTTATTTCGGAGGAAAACCATAGCCAACGGCGAGACAAACCGTTGTCAACCATGAGTTTCCTATGGGAGAAAGGTATCACATCTTGATATGAATTACCAAGTGTAAGGAGCATATTAGTGCGAGTATCAACATAAGAATACGAACCCCATGACAAAGCATGGAGAGTCATAATAGGGAACTCTTGCCACTTTTTTATTGACTCAATAAAGGAAGCGTCACGATTCGCGTGAGCTGAGATGACACTGACCGAACTGTGCGGCGGTTGATTGTGAACCCTTTCTGCGTGCCTATCATATCATCATTATCATTATAAGGACTTTGCTTAGTGGTGCCATATCAGGTTTCCTAACCACTCATGACCTATGCAAGCACAAATGTAAACACACTGAAAGGTACCTCCTTTGCACGGAAGGATTTTAAATAAAGCACACACAGTTACCACACAATATGCTGAATTGCCCTAAACGGGTCTTTAAATAAATCAGAGGGGTTCCTGAACATGCTCCAACTATGGAAGCCCGATCATGCATATCTATTCCTACTTCTCATGGCAAAAGAAAGAGGTAAAACCCTACTTCTCATACTCTCTAGAAATGCGGTAAAAAAGATAAGAAAATACCAAACGGATAACAATCCGTTAAAGCAAAAGCAAGCAAGAAATACTCTGGAAAACTTCGTGTACTGCTGACAAGCAATAAAATAAATTTGGTGACAAAATGCATAGAGGAATCAATAAGCATGATCGGAATGTTTGTGTCGTACACATCCGAAGAAAATAATCATGCAAGAGATTGCAAATCCAGGCAATACAGACAAAGGATGTGCATATCACATGCACAATCAGGATGTGCATTCATACACATCTGAGCTAAACCGATAAACCTGCAAGAAGGTGAAAACCAAGCAATACAGATAAATGACGTGCATATCGTATGCAATATCAGAATGCGTGTTTGTACACATCTCAGACAATCCAATAACCTGCAAAAGAAAGTAATTCAGACAATGCAGACAAAGAGTGCACAAACATGTGTGCAAGACCGGGATGTGCGTTCGTACACATCCAAATTAAATCAGACAATCTACAAGAAGGTGAAAACCATGCAATACGGACAATAGAGTGCACACACATGTATGCAAGATCGGGATGTGCGTTTATACACATCCAAATCAAATCGGATAACCTGCAAGAAGGTGAAAACCAAGCAATGTAGACAATAGATTGCACACACATGTGTGCAAGATCAGGATGTGCATTCGTACACATCCAAATTTAATCGGATAACCTGCGAGGAGATGAAAACCAAGCAATTCAGATGATTGAATGCACACACATGTGTGCAAGATCAAGATGTGTGTTCGTACAAATCTAAATCTCAAGAATAATGCTCAAAGTACCTCGCACATGTTACAAAGTGTCAGAAATAACAAGGCAAGTGCTTTAACGAAAGTATAAAACTCAAAAGCGATTATTCATCTGATAATACACTAGTATAAGCATACAAGAAGTGAGATAAAATCTCAAAAAATCGGCTTGGGAAAGCGCTTATTTGAAATCGGAGCGAAAAGTTCAAATTGTCGGAAGTAATCAAAAATTGCTTGGTTCCTTGTAAATGTGCCAACGGATTCAAAAATATGATCGGTTTTAATTAATTTCGAGTGGAAGTGACATTTTATGGAGGTCTTAGGTGGCTGGGAAGCACCTCCGTTTAGGCATGTTGCACTTGAAATTTGGTTCTTAAACCATCAAAATCGATTTTAAAACATGCCAAAACATTGGGGACAAGTATTGCTACCTTGAACCTTTGAGGAAAAATGAGTTTTGATGAACAAAATCACATAAAAACGCATATGGAAAGTGAAATTCATGTGTCGAAAAATGAAAATACAAATGAATATACAAATCATATGCAAAAATCGAAAAAGTTTGAATTGAAACAATGCATGAAAATGCATATTTATTCTAGTATTTCATGTCTTTTTATGGATGAAATGCATGAACATATGATAATATGCAAGCAAATGAATAATCAACCTATACCACATCTTGACATAATGTAATGCATGAGTTAAAATCACTCAAGAATCAAGAATTCAACATGTTACAATGCCTCAATTTAATTTCTCAATAATGTATCAATTAACACATGAAAACGTGCATAAAATTAGGCTTCGACACACTTTCGAGTTCATAAAATCAAGCCTAAACACATGAATTTGATTCAATCATTTAATACAAATGTAAACTAATACATGAAAATGTGATTTACAATCCAAACAATCAATATAAGTGGTCAACGTATAAAGAAATTGCTTCAAGCAAGTGTGTGTGCAAGAATCCTACATCTCGACACAATAATGTTCATAAATCAAGCCTTAATCAAACAAATTCCAAACAATTAATCAGGATTCAGATCAATCCAAGTACATGCAAGAAATTCCTCAAATCAAAATTCAAGAATATGCATTCGCAAAAATCATTTAAAATAAGTGCTTATTGAAATAAGTACTTACTTGAAATCGAAGATCCGAAATCAAATTAAATAAGAATTGGTGAATTGATGAAGAATGAGGCAAGAAAGGCCGAATACGAGCTTGTATGGAAGGGATGAGAGATTGTGATACAAGAGGAAGAGCTTCCAATCAGAAGCTTGTAAGGAAGTAGAAGGAAGAACGACCAGCCTGGCCGATTGAGAGGAATTCCGGCCGGATAATCAAGTCGGAGAAGGCTTGACTGGAGTTAGACGGACGGGCGTGAGAGGGAAGGCCAGAGCGAGAGCAACTAGAGTGAAGAAAAGGAAATCCGGTGCAGAAAGGCCGACTGAGGAGGGAAGCGCGGTGGCTTGACCGGTGAAGCGATCAAAAGGACAGAGTGAGAGAGACCGAGCACGAGGAAGAGTGGCCGGGAGGGAGGTCCGGCGATGTAGAGAGGTCGGAAAGGAGAAGAAAGGGTGTCCGACAATAAGAATTTTCCGGAAATAGACCGGTCCGATAGGAGAGATGGTTGCTGGAGTGAGGTGGTCGGGGGTGGTAGGTTGTCCGACATGGAGGAGCTCGGTGGCAAGGGTGGTGGCTTGAAGAGAAGGCTTCAAATTCCTTTTGATTTTTTGTTCTTGATTTGAGAGAGAATTAAGAGAAAAAGTGAAGTTTTTGTGTGAAATTTAGCAAATGATTCCTCCTCCCCAATTTGTGAGAGGAAAATTTATTTATAGGTGTCAATTTTGGGCTTTGGAGTGCCTTGGATCCAAGATTAGGCCTAAATCGCGTTTATTCGAATACTTTTTGTCCATAACCCAAAACATCAAGACCCGTGCGAAATTTGAAATCAGACTCCTCACGAAAAATGTTCAGAACAAAAAATTGCTTGCATGAGTCAAAATTTCAACTCGATCAGACGAACGGTTGAGGATATATGAATTTTTTAAGTTTCAACACACTTTTCGGGCATCTGACACATGCAGAATTTTTACTACACCACTCGGGGAAAATGCTTCAAACGAGGATCTTCTGGCCAAATCCGAACTTGGAATGTGAATAAAAGTCGAAGCCAACAGAGTTTATCAAATTTTGACACCGGTACCATCATGTTTCGATAAAAATCGAGCGAGATATGATTTTTGAACACTGCGCGTCAGTTGAAAAATGCTCGGTTCGACTCAAATTCACCCTCAAAGAATAAAATTCTAGTATTGATCTGTAAGGAATTAGCTCTCGGCTTGTGAATGAAATTCAATGAGGATTTCGAGACGGAATTTTAGACACCGGCTCCGCTCAGTTTCGATATTCCAGTTAGGAGTTATGAATTTTTTAGTGCACTATGAACACGGTTCATCCATAAAACTCTGTTTATCCCACTTGAAAGATCAATTTTTTTGGAGACTTTCTTCACAGAATTAGCTTGTGACATGAATGAAAGTTGTAGATAATATTGAGAGGGACTTTCCAATCAAAAATCATCCGAAAATACCCAATGAGCTGAGAGTTATGCCTTCTGAAGTGCCCGAAACACACAAAAATTCCCTCTATTAAGAAATGAACTATTGAAGTCCTTTCTTGACGAAATGGCCCCCGGTCTGAACAGATAACCTGTAGAACATATTGAAATGGTTCCAACGTCCGTGGAACCAACCCGAGATGACCTTCTGACCGAAACTCATGCATCAAATATACGAACCGAGAAATGTCCATTTTTGGCTCGAAATAGCCTGAACCTACTGAAACGCACAATTTCTTCCACCAACTGAGATACTCTGAATCTCATCACCATATGATCAATAATATGCATGCAACGTACCTATAGATTAAGCGTAAGCCAATTATTTTATTAAAAAGGAAGAGGGCAAATTTTGGGATACAACAGTAGGTACTCTCCCTAATAATGGACTCTCCAAATTTTATTGCACATGCCTATATCAAGCATTTCATGAATTCTCAAACATCATGGGAAATTGGGCCTCTACAAGTGTACTTGAGACCCATATAGCCTTGGTCCATAAATTTTGGTGAGTCTACCTTGTTCTTAAAAACATTTCATCCCCCATATCTATTATTTTTTCTCGTGTAAAAAGAAATATCTTTTCTCACCAGCTAACATCGTGTCACTAGGCACAAATGATTCCTTGCTTGACCCCTAGGCCCTTAACTACTTTGGGCTTAGTTGGTCCATAATTTTTCATTTGATTTCTAGCCCACCATCAACCTTCAATTACGATAGTTTCTTTCTCCACCTTTATATGTTGAGTTAAACTTCTGAAAATTCAAAAAATATCATTCGGATGTGTATATCTGAACGCAAATCGTTATACACATCTGGAGTCATCAAGTTTCACGTTTTAATATTTAAACGTTCAATTTAAAATTTTAGATGTAGTTTCGAATATGCATATCTAAAACTACCCTTTCCATATTAAATTTCCGCATGGTCACCCTTACCACTATTTCATTCATTTTCTTTTCCACCATAACCAAAACCCTCAACAAAACTTCAAGCATATGAATCAATTTTTCGTCTCCAAACCAAGTTTCAAGTTTTTGAGCATAACAAAGAGAAAATAAAAAAATGCAATTTGAGGTAAATTTTCCTCATTTCATCTCACATTCCTTGCATTGATATTGATTTGTGGATGAAAAAATAGTGTATGTGAATGTGCATATGTGAATTCCACCTACCATAATTCGGATGTGCATATTCGAAAACATGTCTGTTAAAGAAACAAAAATTGTTTTAACATAATTTATGTTTTTTCCGTATTAGGTATGGTGCACCCCGACAATATTCCCAAAGTTGTTTAAAGGTTCCAGACAAGGTAAATGAATATGCTAAGCCGTATGAGGTGAATGACATTGATAAAACATTTGATGTTGCGATAGATGTTGGACAACAATTTACAAATGATAAAAGTTTCACCTCTCGTCAACATATTCTTGAATGGGATCGAATTCAAGTTAGTAAATTTGGGTTTGACGTTGTGATTGAAAGGTCCGAAAATGGAACTAACAGAAGGCAAACATTTGTTGTGTTGTGAATCCGATGCCTTGGAACAAAATATAAACTTGTTCCTTAATGTTAAGAAACAAACAAGGGTAGAATATATGAGGAACACGGTGAACACAAGGATTGGTTATTAACTGTTATTCTTTCCTTTATCTTAAAACAAGATTACAAGTATACAAGAATAACAAATAACCCTCTCACCCTAAATTAGGATTTGCAGTATGGAATAATGAGAGAATAGTATGCTATTTATAATAAACCTAACATACTAAACTAATGGGCTTTTATCACAAATACCAATTACAAGTTAACTTAGGGTACAAGCTAACTTAACCAATTGGGCATAACAAACAGGCCCAATTCGATGCTAACAATCCTAGCAACCTTCAACACTACAAGCTAGAACACACTTCAACTACAGCTTATAACACTTCGACAACATCATGTGAGCAATCTTCGACTGCATGCTAAACTCGTCGAACCGTTGAACCAAGATACTACCTTCGACCCAATATCTCACATGTTGTGATGTTAGACGAGAGAAATGGGAAATAAGTTCCAAAAATTCAGAAGTTAAAACATGATGACACGAGATCGAGGAAATGTGAGTGTCCATTTAAATTGCGTGATTCTTGTATGGTGGATGATTCATGGAGGTTTAATGTCATTTTCGGTATGCATAATCATGCCTTGGAATGTCGACTTAAGTCAGAAGAGAATGAATTTATTTCAGAATTATCGTTAATCAAAATTGCGCAGAGAAACATACTTTCCAGTTGAATCAGAAAAGACCAGAAAGTGTTTTAAATATCAAGTTGGTTTAAAGTGAACGTTATAAACAACACATTTCACAAAGAGGTACAAGTCCAAAATGCAACATCTTTTGAAAGTTTTGGACGATAACCACTATGTTTCCAGGTACATAGTTTATGAGGACAACATCAATATTCATGACATATTTTAGACTCATCCATAAAGTATCGAGTTGTTCAACACAATTCCAACCGTCCTTATGATTGATTTGACGTACAAGAGAGTTGTATACTGAGAATGTCGCATACTTCAGGATCTTGTGTGTTGAATATGCACAACAACTAATAGATTCAAATCTACACATGTGAAGTTGAAGAAATGGTTGGGTAATTGTCATACCCCAATTTTTGACCTAGGATACCACCTTATATCATTCACATGTGCATCATTGCATTACTAACAGTTTCAGAACAGGATAGATCGTGTGTGTGTGCTCCTAAAGCCAAATTAGGGTTTTATCCAAATTTCATCTATTCAAGATGTGATCAATTAGGGTTTGAGTCTCCACTCACCTTAATTGATCTATCTTAATCAATCATCAACATTTGATCTTCAAATTCCCAACTTTTTCTCATGATCTACCTTGAATCGACCAATTAGGGTTTTTATCAAAGATAGTGAATCATTGACTTTTTGCCCAATGAATGACCTATTTGCTTGAAGATTGATCTTAGCATCATCAATACAACATTTTGACCTAATTTATTGGTTCAAAACATTCCAAAATCCATGTTTCTTCATCAGACAAATTCTGAATCATCTGATGAAAATTCAACTGTTCAAAAAAGTCAAACTTTGACTTTTGGTCAACTTTTTCAAATCCAAATTTTTTCAATCATAAAATCATTTCAAATTATCCATCATGATTATAAAAAATCAAGAAATGTGAAAAAGTCAACAAAAAAAGTCAAAATTTAAATTTTTTAACACTTAGAAAAAATTTCAAGTGTTAAAAATATGGTTTTTTCTCACTTTCATGGTCATTTTTCACCTAGATCCATTTTGATTCAATAAAAACTCAAAACATGAAAGTTGTAGATCTTGTTACAAGCGTTCCAAAATATCCAAGAACTTGAAAAAACTCTTTGTGTAGCTATGGTTTTGAAATTGAAACTTAGAGCTCCATAGCCATAAATTACAAGTCACTTTCCAAGTTTTTAGGTCATTTTTGCAAACTTTCTCTTCTAGAAGCCTTGTCACCATTGAGAGATAAGTTATAACTGATAAATATCAGTTGGCAATGATTGAGAGAAGTATTGGATCAAGAGAGAATTTTAACCATGGTTAAAGAAGTTAACCATGTGCATTAAATGTAAAAGATTCCTTCTTACCTCTTAAGCCAACTTGCAAACTCTTTCAATTAAATTCCTGCCTTGTCATTCAGAAATCTTGGCCTATAAATAGAGGTCACTTCTTCATTCAAAATTACCCCAAAGCATCATAAACCAAGCTTTCCTTCTTTTTTTCTTGTTTTTCAAGTTTCAAGTTTTTTTAAGTGGGAGAATTTGTAAATTCCAAGTCTTGCAATTTCTGAGCAATTTTAGGCTTCAAATGCTTTCCAAGCATCATTAGAAAGTTGTTAGAATCCTCAAGCTAGCCCAAGAACTAGCCAAACTCAGAAACCATCTCCAAACTCCATAAATTGCAATTTTGAGCCAAAACTTCCAAATTACCATTTCACTCGTGCTCTTCACTTTCCAATCATTCAAACACTTTCTATACACCATATAGAAGTGATCCAAACCATCTTTCCATTTCTGTAAACTCAGAATCATCCTCTTCATACTCAACTTGCTCGAGCTGCAATTGGACTTGGGCAGGAGGTTCCAGAAGGTTTCAATCCAAGCTAAGCACTTCCACACGTTCCTTGAGGTCCAGTGGAGCTATAACAATCATCAAAACACAACTGAAAACACTCTAAGAAAGGATTCGATTTCTGCTCATAAGAGGTAAGTTGCTCAACTTTGAACTCTTTGATTTCTGAGTTCCATTTCAAAAATTGTTATGGCATCTTATTTCTGCACATATGAGGATCATAAACCCTCAATCAATTGCTTGAATTGTTGCACAAACACGATTTCACAATCAATTTTCAAAACTAGGGTTCATCTGTTTTCGTTCAAAATCAGTCACCCTACACTTAAAATAAATGGAATTAATTGCCACCATCATGTTTCTGGTAAAAATTCGAGCAAGTTTGATGTTTGGATCGTGCAATTTCATTGAGAAATGAAGAATCCATGGATCAAAGAAGGATGGAGGAAGAAGATAAGGTGCGCGCGTTTTATGACTTTTCTGGAAATTTAAAAATCACGTTTTCTAATATATATTTATGGTTTGAGTTAAGTTAACGGATATATTATCGCCCCAGCGGTTGCCAGCACGCTCTTAAGTCTCTTGCAGAAACGTCAACTTTTAACCCTTTTCTTCAAAAAACTTCATTTTTACTTGTTTTCAAATATTTTTCAAAACTTCTTTAAGAAAAAGGTGATTAAATGACAAGGCATGCGCATGGCTCAGTGGTCAAATTTTCACTTCTAAGTCAAGGGTCCTGGGTTCAAACCTCCTTAGGACCAAAACTCTCTTTTTATTACTAATTTTCTTAAAGTTTTTTTTAACAAACTTCAACATTTTCAAAAAAACAATCAAAACTTCTCATTTTGAGATGATTTTTTGCACACTTGTCATTTAATATACCTATTTTATGATTATGTCAAAAAAAAAATCCAAAAATATTTTCTTTTTGATTATATTTTAATTAGGTTAAAAATGAGACGTTTTAAGTATTTTAATACTTTTCAAAAATGTTTTCTTTCCGATTTACAAACCTAATCTTTTTCAAAACTTCTTGTGAATATCCTTCACTTTTCAAAATCATTGTCAAACCCTTTTCAAAAACCTTTCAATAAACTTACACACCTTTTTCCATGATCGATTCGATTTGAAGATATATCGAACTAAGTTTTTCCTCAAATTTCTTTCAAATTGATCATGGGCCTCCCTCACGGTGTAAGTCTCAACCCTCATATGTACATATTTATTTCCTTGTACATATTCATCCCTTTTGTGTACATATTCAATTCCTTGTACATATTCAATCATCTTTGTAAATATTCAAGTATTAACAAACTTCGTTTGTTTGTTTTCATCTACTTGTTTATACACTGATTCCTTTGGTATTAAGAGGAGCATTATTCCCGGTGAAACTGCTCTTAAATCAATGGGCCTCCCTTAAGGTGTAAGTCCCAACTCTTTTGTATATATTCAAGTTACACTTGCTTTAATTGCTTGTTTTATACACTTGTTTATATATTTCCTTCATAAACTCCTGTGAATACACATCACACACTTGTTCATATAATTGTTCAGTTATAACATAACAACTATTCTAAAAACTAGCTTCCCTTTAGCCTCCTCTTAGGTTTCGTATAAGATAACTCATCCGTTGAGTTTAGCCTCCGCTTAGGCTTCATATAAGACAAATCCCCTGTTGAGTTAGCCTCCTCTTGGGCTTCGTTCAAAAGAACTCCCTCGTTGAGTTTAGCCTTCTCTTGGGCATCAAACAAGAAAGACACCTAGAAATCTCTTAGCAGCCTCCTATTGGGCTTCCAATACAAAGAGTCACCCGCGATAGGATAGAACCCTGAGAGTATGATTTTCTGGTGAAATCACTCTCGAATCCTAAGAGGATGGTTTCCCGGTGAAACCACTCTTAAAGCCAAACCTCTTGAGCTTCATACAAGGACCCTCGATGACCCTCGAAATGCCTCCTCTTGGGCTCACAATGCAAGGACCCTCGATGACCCTCGGAATGCCTCCTCTTGGGCTTACAATACAAGGACCCACGGGCTTCTTAAAAGCATCCCCCTAATCCATAATCAATTTCTCCAAAATATTTAGACATTTATCATCCCTATGGGAGAAGTATCTCATCTATAACATCACATACAAATCAAACACTTTTTTTTAAACAAAACATCTTTTCTTTGTAAGTGGTAACGCTTGTACACTCAAGCAAAACACCTAATACTTACGATGAAAGATTCAATCAATCAACCCTTTAAAAATGTATGTGATGAAATAGATTAGATACATTTATCATTAAGATGACATTTGTCTTTGTCTCTTAATAACATCATTTGCTTCCACTAGCATAAGTGGGAACTACGATTGCTCTGACTTTCTCAACCTCCCTTTGAGAATACGTAGGCACAAGGTCTCATCCTTGGCGACTTCTTTCTCCTCAAACCAAACAAACCATAGCTCCCTTAGATCCGAGCAACAGATGCTCTGATTCCCACTAGGGGATATGTATGCAGAGGATCCCAATGATCTTTGCGAGCACAATAATAACAAAACTTAGGACCCCGCCTAACCTACCTTTCTTAAAACCCAAAGGAGAAACTTTCCCAAGAATAGAATAGCAAATTAAAATACACAAACATATAAAATATATTCATATATACAAATAAGGCTATAGATAACTATATATATATAGGATACCACAACCTTCCCTTTATATAACAAACCCCCTTACTCAGATCTCTCCCCAATGCGTTGGGTCTAGTTTACGCTAGTCACATCGCATATCTTTATTTATTTAGGGTATTTCAGCTTTCCCCCTTTTCATCTCATTTTCTTGTTTTGGAAACAATAAAGCTTGATGCTTGCGACATCTTTTTAAAAAGAAATCAAAAGAGTAAATCGTTTTGAGCCTGAGATTAGAATTCCGATTCGATTCCCTCGTTCGTCACTTTTTACCGCGAACAGTAATAGCAAGAGATATATTTGTAGAGAATGAGACATGGTGAACCAAATGCTACAAAACCAACACAATGAAATCTAGACAACTTTTGGATGGAGAAAACTGTGATAGAACACTGATTCAAAGACAACAATGTATACGCATAATTGGTTCACAACATATCCTAGGCGAGATTGAATTTCATATCATGAAGTAAAGTTAGGGAAAACGACGGGTGCATATAGATTGAAGTGTGGGTGTACAATTAGGACAACTTACGGACTTTCATCTGCTTGTCTAATTTCTAAAAAAGTGAAGCTCAATTCCCCCATACGTGTAGATGAGGTTTACACTAATTGGAAAAGACTCTGATATGATGACTATAGAGCGACAAATGAAGGTACATCCAATATAACCATCACAACTGATTTAGAAGTGATAATGGATAGATTTTCTAAAACTGATGACTTTATGAAATTGCACGTTAAAGAACAATTGAGAAAATCCGCCTTTCTATAAACCACTAATTTGAAACCTTATTCGCAACCGATAAAAACCAAAGGCGTGTCTAAAAAGGTGAAAAGTACACAAGCTGACAGTTCAATAAAGAGGACTCCTTAGCATGAAGTTGTAGATTCAGTATTCTTGAATTTCTACAACCCCAAAATTCAAAACAAGTTTTAACAAGGGAGCACACATTTCGAAACCACCTAGTACATCGCCTATTAAAAAACATCACCAACACCTCTAATTTATAAACCACCAATGATCTACATTGACAAGATGCATTGTTTATGCACAAACACATTGAAAGAATCATATATGTGGGGAATGATGTTAATTGTGAGTTTTGGGTCGTGTCAGGCTTACTAATACCATCTATCAAGGCCCTCAGATGGAATAACATGGACTAGTCGTGGGATGACTTAGACATATCCAAAATGGCGGAGACACATCTTAGGTAAGTGTCTGGCCACTAAGGTCTCTCATCGCATATAATCGAAAAAGAGAAGTGTCCTCAAATTTCAGATATATTTTTACCGATAATTTAAAAAAGCACGCATTTTTACCAAATTTTCAACAAAAAATCGAAACAATATACATATTTTTATAGTTTTTTTAAATATCCAGTAAACATCACAAAATTTCCCCCCCTAAATATGTGGTAAAAATTTTTTTATTAAAAAAACTAGTTTAAACAAAATTTTTTAGTAAAAATTGATGTTTTACTACTCTTAAATTCAGTAGTTTGTCTGAAATATTCAATATTATCAAGAGCTTTTTAATATACTCAAAATCTTTCAATGAAACTGTGGAATGAATTTTTATATATTATAGAGAATATAAATACATAGGATCTTGAAACGCTCAAATTGAAGGTGACATATTAAAATTTCGAAATCAAATCTATTTATATATAAAACTCATTAACTTATTATAAAATATATTAAAGAGTTTTAAGAAAAAACACATGAAAATCTGTTTTTTGTGGTCCACGGTTAATTCTTATAATTTTAGCTAACTTCCAAGTCTAATATACAAGTAACTATATTGCAAATTTTATTAATCAACACGTTGATTTAAATAAGTTATCATTCTCACCAAAATATTCCAAGATAAAATCATTCTCGATTGACAATAATACCAACGCGCAATCATGTTAATGTTTAGTTGAACAACATGCAAACAAATAAGTACAGTTGGACCATGTTACTACTCTTCAAGGACATTCCATATCTCATTTACCATAATTCATTAACTTTCTTATATATTTATTTATAAATAACAAAAATATTTTAATTCTTTGTCATTATTATAAATAAACTTTAATTATTATTAAATTTTTTAATATTATAATTTTTAATATTTTCTTTTATTTTATTTTTTAACATTATATTAATTTTAATAAAGATGATATTATAATAAACTTAATTAATATTTAAATTAAAATTTTAAAATTAATTATATTTAGTTGAATTTTTTAATAATCATAAAAATTATTTTATTATTTATAAATGTAAGTATAACAATTATTTTTCATATATAACCATAACCAATCCTGATGTAAATGAATGTGTCACGGGTCACCGAAAAGTGAGTCTTTACTTGAACAACAAATCCAAACAGATTGATGTGGGAAGGGAGGGGAAAAGGGTCCCATGAGCATGCCTTCAACTCCCATTCACAAATGCATAGAAGAGTTAACTGATAAGCCAAGCAAGAGGCTCATTATAAAATTCATGAAAAGTGTAGAGATAGCATTCCATCATCAACACTCACGCGAGTAACTCTGTCCCACCTTCCACTTTCGGTTTAATAATCCATTCATTTTCTTTACGACTACAATTGTACATCTAAGTGCTAGTATGGACAAATTAAAATGCTACATTGCTAGTCTATTTCAAAATATGGGAATTGTGGAACGCATTCTAAGGGTTGTTTTCCACCTTCGTGAAAAATCAAAATTATTTATAGAATTCAAAACTGTATATTCCGACACATCTCGAACACATCTAATTCATTTGTTTTTTAGTCATGATCCAATTATTTGATTGAATTTGATTAGAAAAAATATCTCTATAAAATTTACGGATATGTATTTCCAAAATCTACTTAACCAAAAATAAATATAGAAACGAAGACAAATTAACATTGATAACATAAATCACACATTACATTTGAACATCAAGATGGATGCTTTAACAATGTGATGTTGCGATTAAGTGATGCTTGTATCTCATTATTCTAATTTTGAATCATTTGGTTCACATTGTCTTAATCTCTACACAAATCACATTTACTTCTCAACCAATTTTTTTATATAGCATGGACAGACTCAATTCGATTAATTGTTGTATTTTAAGGTGTCTAACATGATTGATCCAAGTACAAACGATTTTCTCCTTCATTTGGTCCATGATTGTACTTTCAACGTATTTCAACAAATCTAGATATTTCTCACACACCTTATTGAAAAGTGTAACAACACTGACATATAACTTTTTCATTGAAGAATTTATTATAACATTCCAAGCATTCATTATTCTTTCCACCATCACGCTAGCTTTGACCATTCATTTGTCTTCACCCTTAATTTGTTTGGTCCCTACCACATGTTTAACTCGACTTCTCACATTTTTTATAATGTGATACCTACAAAGTAATGTGTATGAAGTAGGAAAGACCTTTGCAAGCGAATTCATCAATGCGGTATTGTCGCCAGTGACAATGACTTTTGACATATCTTCTTTGTCCTTTAATACTTTCTGACACACTTCTAAGGCTCGGGGAACATTTTCCTCTTTTTTCGCTGTCTAGAAATAAAAACCCGACAAATATAAGTCTTCTAAGTAGGGGTAAAACCAAAAAATTTCAATAGTGAAATTTTGTACTTGTTGGTCTTATAGGTTGAATCAATGACGAGTATAATGGGAAACGTGTAAAACATCTTTATGGAATCAAGACGAGTCTAAAATATATCTCGAACGGTTACTCCATTCTCGCACATTTGATACCTAAATACATAATTGTTGTTATCCAGAAGTTTCTATAGTTGTTGTATTTAAGTTATATTCCCCTTAATGCCTTGTTGTTAAGGACACGAATATTGTATACTTGCTTGATATTTGAGATATTTTCGTGTTTTTTACATTTCAAAGTTGCAAGTATGTTTTTGGGCTGCACCATATTCAGTGTCATGTCCGAAACAATTTTATTATCTTCTGGTATAAGGTGATATACAATGGAATGATTGACTAACTTGTCACACATATCATGGTTATGCAAAACACATATCACATTACATTTATATTTGTTATTTGTCAAAAGATAACCACACAACTTAAAAGGACAATCACATTTTTCCGAACCGATGTCATCTCATTTGAATTTCTGGAGAGGAGTTTTGTATTTTCCACTTTTTTCAAATCTGATATCTCTATCTGAACCATTGTTGGAACTTTCGATTACAATATCAAACCCCAATTTTGGAGGCCTCCATGTGAATCCGTTGGAACACATGATTATGAAACTCAAATCATTATTCATTTGTAAATTAGTTTCCAGCATCTACCACATTCACATCAACATGTTTGTCATCCGTAGACATAATATGTTTAGGGAAAATCTCACAGTTCATCATATCTAATGCATGCAATAACATAAAATATTCAAAAACATATTGAAGTGAACACATAAGGACTCCGAAAACGCCCTTTCGTAGGAATTCATTTGGAATCAGAAATACATTTCCGGACGAAACATGACTTTTCCAACTAGAAAGCAAGATTAATGCAAGCAATGATGTATAAAATAAATGATACTTACCTTAAATTTCGGCTCCTTTTGCTCCTTATGATGTGATGAAACTAAATAATGAAGTTTTGGAGTGTAAATCTTTATTGAGAATGTACAAATAATTTTAATGGTTTTGTGGAAAAAAGAAAGATTGAACACAAATGAAGTAGACCATGCATGTTCCATTTTATTAAAAAATCAAGTTTGACAGTTCCAAAAATGTACCTCACGAATTGTCTAATATGCAAAGATGACAGATATTTAAATTTCCGTTTCACAACTTTAGAAATACACTTTCTGATGTTTCATTAGGTTGTTAAATTTTGAAATAAATTAATACGGTGCGTCCGAAGATGCATCTCTGGACTAAATTTTATAAAATATTTTTTGTGTAATTCAGTTGAAAGATGTTTTATTAAGACTCAGAATGCGTTTGACAATGCATTTCCAAAATTCAACAAATATTTTTATATTTTTATAACATGTTTTTCCTTCACTTAAAATAAGATAAATAATTTCCCATAATAAACGATCTTATAATGTTACATATCATCACCACGTTCAAAAGTGTTTTTTTTTCATAACGCGTTAAAATTCTCTTAAAAGTTTCTCCAAAACGAATTAACTTTAAAAAGACTCTAATAAATGTTATTATTAATTTTAATTAGTCGAGAAAAGAGTTGTGCTTTATTTATTAATTAATAAAGCACTAGGGTATAAAAATTTAAGTAAAAAAATTAAGTTATAATTTTTTAAAAAAATACTAACCAATGTTTCGGGAACACTCTTTAAGAATTTAATACATTAAATATTAAAATAATAGATTTGTTTACAGAATAAAATATGTATTTTTCTTTAAATGACTTATATTTAATGCAATATTTTTTTTAATTTGAAATTGTTAAAGAATATCATCAGAGCACTCGTTAGCATGAACCATAATTTAAATATAACTTGTTAAATTCCGCATCTTCAATAATTTGGTGACAAATTTGAATTTCCAACTTCTTCAAAAATGTATTTGTAGATTGTGAGTTTTCCTCCCCCTCCTCCTCATCAATATATTTTAAGTGATGTTTTTAGTTATTGAAATTTAAATGTTATGTTTTGTTGCATACTAATATACTTTTCAACTCAAATTCTATCGTCTCAAAAGACTTTAGGATTATTCCCTATCATAAATTAAGTGAATTTTTTAACCTATTTCATACTCTTCTAATGCACTAAGTGAATTTTCACTAATGTCCTTAGAAACCAGAAATATATTTACGATTCGTTTCCTATATCATACAAAACTTTTTGAAAATGGTTTGGTGTAAACCAGAAGTATACCTCTAGTTCCAAATCATAAATAAATTTTCGGTTTCTGGATGCACTTAAAGGGCGTCAAACCTTTCCCCTCCCCATAACAACACGTTTTTTAAAAAACAAACCAAAACTCTCTCAATCACCCATTTCAACCCTTTCTCTCAAACTTAAATTTTTTCTCAAACAATCAACGCAAACCATCAAGCATTGGATAAATATAGCAACTAACAAAATCAAGCAAGCAACAACCATCTTCAATCAATCAAGTAAGTGATTTAAGAATTTTTTAGAGTTTATGTAATTTCTATTAAAATTAGTGAAATATGGTTTTAAATGTGTTATTTTTGGTAGTTTATATCATTAGGAGTCATTAGAACATTAGTTGTAAACTATTTTTGACGATCAATGCATGTTTTAAACGTATTTGGGATTTTAGGGTTGGCTGTCACGAAACTTTGTTTCGTAGAAGAAACCAGAGGTTTATTTTCGGTTTCTGGGCAAGAACAAAACTAGAGGTTTATTTCCGGTTTCTTGCTGCATTATTTTCTCCTTCATTTTTACTCTATAAGCCATATGCTAATGTTTCATTCTTACTTCTACAAGAGATATGTCTGAGAGACTGTCACGTTTGAGACATAGTCGGGTTGCACAACATACTTCTGTACGGAGATAGAGGACTCGGGCCACACAGGTTCCTTCGAAATCCATATGCACATTCTGTTGGTTCCAATTTTACCTCTTCTACTTCTTCCTCCCGTAGCAAACGGGAGTCTTCAGTCCATCCATCGTCGCCTCCGTCCTACTGAAGATGCACATGCTCACCACCGTAGATTTTTGAGACGGGATCCTCATCTGCATCACAGGAGAGGCCATCTGAGGCGAGACCTGATACTACACTCCCAGTACCTGAGGTACCAGTGCCACCGAGGTATCGGTGGCACCAGAGGCACCACTGCCATCAGAGGCACCGGCGGCACCAACGACACCCCAGGCCCCTCAGGTCTTTGGAGGGGGATCTTCTGACTTATCTATACTCGCTCTTTATACCACCCATGTGGCTAGACATATATGGGATAAAGAGTTATTAATTATGTTATGAATATTATTATAAATTCTAACAATGAATTTTTTCTTGCAGGATCACGATACAATGAAGGTCATAAGTCATAGGAGGAAGATTAACAGGCTTAATCCCCCTCTCGAGCCATGGTTTGATGAACTTCTTAGTCTTACAAGGTTACATTATTTGACCCTCTATGGATATAGCATGGTCAACTAGGGGATGATCAATGCTTTTGTAGAGAGGTGGCATGAGGAGACGTCTTCGTTTCATCTACCACATGGCGAGATGACGATCACACTCGATGACGTCGCGTGTCTGCTTCACCTGCCGATCAGAGGGAGGTTTCTGGATCACTAGAAGTTGGAGAAAGACGAGGCCATTACTTTGTTGGTTGATAGATTGGGAGTTACTGTGGAGAAGGCCCTGGAGGAGGTTGATAAGACACGTGGTTTCCACGTGAGATATAGTTAGTTGAATGAGGTTTTTGCAGATGAGCTTGTGCTTGCTACAACAGTTGATGGTGATCCCGAGCAAGTTACCCTTTACAGGGGGTGTGCCATGAGAGCATACCTCTTGTATCTTGTTGGCACCCAAATATTTGTGGGCACTAGTCTCACCTACACTAACATCATGTACCTCAGGTTCTTTGATGATTTTGACGTGGTCATTGGATGGAATTGGGGGGTTGGCTGCTTGTTTTACTTGTATACCAAGTTGGCCGAGGGGACTAAGTGGAGGACGAGGCAGATCACTGACATCATGTCTTTGTTGACGGTATACATTATTTCTCTTAGCTTCATTTTTTAATTATTTTGATTTGAAAACTAGCTGGTTTAATTTTGATATTTCAAAGATGGATCCTACAACACTTCCCCCGCATTTATAGATGAGAACTTGCTGAGGGTTATACTGAGGATATGCTTGCTTGCGCATACGAGCAGCTCAGCAGGAACCAGGAGACAGTCGTATTGGATTTACCTGGACCGAATAGTACATGTGGATACTCACTTTTGTGTCTATGCCGGCCACCACGAGTTGTACCATTTGATGGGATTTCTCTATTTACAAGTTGGTTGGTCTGCGGTACTCGGAAGACTGCTGCTTATATGCTCGAGCGAGTGATGCGTCAGTTTGGGTATACTCATACCATTCCTCGTCATCCTGTTGTATCTGCCCCTCCGACAGTGAAGAGGAGGGATATGAATGAGATTTTTTATGATTTTGAGAATCATCTCGTACCTGAGGAGGCGAGGAGTACTGTGACTCCAGACGACTGGAGTTACGCGTATAGTTACATGTTGTGGTTCTTCAGGGTTTTCCATCCATACATGATACAAGATGCTCCAGGGAATCCTCCCAGGTTGGTTCATCAGGAGATCCTGAAGGAGGAGTAAGAGAGGATGGATCATGCCCAGGACTGCTGCCTAGGTGCCGTTGTATCATGGAGTTTGCTAGGGATGACATTGACAGAGGGCCGTTTCCTGACGGATCCGATGTCAGAGACGTTTTGGAGGCTATCATGGCGGAGGCTCAGGGTGCCCTGTCATACAGGAGGCAGCGGAGGGACGCCTCGAGGGTGACAGGCCGACTCATCATTCGTCATACGCAGTAGTTTAGTTTGATTATATTTTGACTTTAATTTTTTTATTTCGTATTGTATCGAATTTATATTTTGAATACCATTATTATGAAATGCATTTTGGATAACATTTTAGTTCTATTATTCGATTTAAAAATTGCAGGTCTTTATTTCGATTTATAAATTTAATAGTTTGTTAAATTGGTTATTGCTTTAGTTCTATTTTTCTACTAACTGTCATACCTAGAATCGAATGTATACTTCCGCTATAGAACCGAAGTCATACTTCTGATTTTCACTCAAATATTTCAAAAAATAGTGTGCATCAGAATTATATTTTCGATTTTCTTGAGACATTTTCAAAAATACATAAGATTTAATTCCGCTCTATAGAATGAATTAAAAAATTAACAAAATTAATGCTCAAACAAAAACAAATTAAAATATCAGGATTCTCAATTCTCTTTCTTTCTACTCATGTAACTTTAGAATTTTCTACTCATTTTTTTCTTACTGAACACACTTAACACAATAACATTATTGAAGGTAATCTTAGCATATTTAGTGACTGAAATGTCTGTATTAAGTTATGAAAATTGGCTATAGCTAACAAGTATATATTAAACTTTAGTGAAAAATATATATCTCATTGTAGAAACTCACAATTCCCTTGTTAACTTTAATGAATAATAAAATATTTTTGATGTCTCAAAAGTAAATCCAAATATGCATTAAATAAAATATAGATGCGGTGAATTTAAAATGAAACTGCAAGTGAAGAGAAGCGTGAAGAGACAATTACTTTTAGGAGGCGTGAAAGTAACGCGCTAGGAAGAGGTTGAGGGATAGTGAAATTGTGAAACATCATTTTCAATTCCATGAAACCAACATCCAAGAAAGACAGACAGACAGACCTATGCTATTGGGTCAAGACCACCTCATTGGGTGTTCCGCAGCTTTTCTTTATTTTATTCATAAAAAATGTGAATTTTTTTTTGTTGTTATATAAATTGAAGTATGTGTTACATTTATTTTTTTATAAGCTGAGTAATTGTATAGAGTATATTCTCTTATTACTACTATTATAAACAATTTTTTTTTTTTAAATATTCAACTATTAATATATCTAATTTATATATAACATCAAATATATTAATAATTAAATATAAAAGATAAAAAATGTTTATAATTACATAATTTAACAGTTGTTTGTACATGATTGAATTCTTGAATTCCAACATTCAAAAACATTTTTATCATTTCAACTAAATTATTAATCACATACATTTAAAATTTAACTTGAACGCTAACACAATAATATTAATAATAATTTAAAAAATAAATACTTAAATATGAATGTCAATATAAATATTTGATATTATACCGTCGTAATTTTCTCAGAGGGGGTGTCCATCATATTTAAAGATTGTTATTTGATTAATTAATTAATTAAATTAATTCCCTTGTTGTCGTTACTTGTTGGGTTTTTATCACTTGTCTTCAAAGCTTCAACACAACACAATCATCATGCTCTTTTCTTCACTTTTCCACTCTCACCTCCTTTGAATCTGTCACAGTACTTCCTGTTCCCACCCGTAACACCATCCTCTGAATCATACAAACATCAACCCAAACAACAACATTAAAAATTTGTTTTCTTCTTGTTTCACCTTTTGACACACACAAACACAAGATGATACCTTGTTCGTTTTTATCCATAACCAATGCTTTAGTAGGATCTACCATTCTCACTTTCGGTGCTGTCTCTTCTTCTCGTTACAATGCCTGTTGTTAGGCGTTACCTCATATGGGTTGAAGAATGTTGTGGTGGAGTTCCAAGTTTCTTGAGATCTTGGGATTGTGAATGTTATCAGCTTTTTAGTGTTTTTTCAAAACCTACTTTGTGGTCGCTATGCAATTAGGTAAATTTCACTTCCCTTACCCCTTTTCATTGCAATGCTATATGTTTTGTGTTATTCTCTAGAATCGCCTTTGGCATAATTTTTCAACTTTAATGTGTATGTGTGATTGTGTATGTATCATGTTCTATGTATGCTGTATCTCAAAACTCAAGAGTTGAAAGAATATCATTAATAGAAAGTGTTCCCAAATATAGTCTTTCTTTTTATTGCATTTGAGATTGAGACATGAAAGAATGCATATATATGATTTAGAGATATAAACTAGATTGCTTTTATACTATATGTGGATTGATGGGATATGATGTAATGGAGCGGAATCGAATGAAATAAATACATGATTAATCGTTTGGATTGATAAAAAGAGGATGGAGTGGAGCAGGAAATGATAAAATGCATTCCATTCCATTTCATCGCGCACCACTATTTTCTTAACCTCCAATTTGGACAGAATGAGAATTTGGCTTTGTCCCGTCTTAAAATATCCAAACAAATAGAATGAAATCTGTATTCTACTCCGTTCCATTCCCTTTTGTTTTGTTCCGCTCCTTTCCATTCCGCTTCGTTTGTTTTAAAATATCCAAACATGGAGACATATTGATGCAATAAGATTTATCTAATGCATCACAGTTTATAATCACATGAATCAGGTTTTCTGCAAAATGGATTGGATTCATCGCCGGGAAGAAGTCAAGATGGAAGTTTCCGGAAGTCTAACTCTGGTTTGTACTGAATCTTCTTCTGTTAGTCTTTTCCTAGAACTAGGGATATTTATTATGTTTGGTTTTGCGGTGATCGAAATTGATTTTAAGTTATTGAATTTCAATAAAATACGAAGTGTATGGTTTGAAGATTCTTAACAAAATGTGTGAGGATTTGAGAAAAGAAAAATGTTTGCTAATAAATATTTGTTGTTAATATTTTTTATGAACATAATAGTAACACAATTTTCGTATATGCCAGTTATTTCTGCTAGTACTGTCTCTGGGGCATCAGGGTTGGGCAAATTTTTTCCTATTTCGAAAAGAGTGCTTAAGGGACTCAAGGAATATGGAAGAAAACTGGTTGATCTTGAGTTATTCACACAATATCTTGAGGAATGGGTCTTGGAGAGTATAAGTTATGATTCAGCAGATGGAATGCATGGTTTTAGTTCACTCTTTACAACCGATGAGTTGCGCAAGCTAGATATGGCGTTAGAGGGAGTTCCATTTCAGCAACTAGTTCGTATGCCGATATTCTCTGAGGATTCTGAAGAGCTTATAGAAGATCAGTATCTAGCTGCAGAGGATTTCCTTCACGCCGTTATCACTGGTCTATGGCGTACATTTTGGCATAAAAGTGGACCGCTACCGTTATGTGTCTCGTGTCCCTCTTATCCTGGTTCGAAGTTTAGTAGTGTTGAAAAAGCAATATCAAGAGGCAGGTTGAGGGAAATGCGCGGTTTAGGTTTGATATCGAAAACATCGACCAGTTCAAAAGTTAAATGGGATCAAGTGGTTGAGTTTGCTGTATTCAAGCCAGAAATATTGTTGGACAATGCTTTGAGTGTATCGGCCAATACTATTTGTGAAGCTCTCTTTTATGGTTTTCATGTTCTTATTTCTCGGAGTTTGAGCAAGGTTAGTTCTGTCAACAGCGATTCGGTTTTCCTTCTCGTTCTAGATTCTAAGTCTGGATTCGTGATCAAGTTCAGTGGTGACCTTGGAAAACTTGATTTATCGAATTCAAGTAATCCATATTTGTCTGTGGCGGAATGGATCAAAACTTACGCTGAAATTTGTATCACGCCGGTTGAACCGATATGGAACCAATTGGGAAATCCAAACTGGGGAGATGTAGGAACTCTGCAGATACTATTGGCAACTTTCTATTCCATTGCTCAATGGAACGGTCCACCGCGAAAGTCAGTTGCCTCGTTGATCTCAGACCATAGCTTCCGCCTTCAGAAACGCCGAACAGAATGCTGCATAGTCGAGACCGAAAATGCACTGGTTCCTTATCATGATCATCAAGGAGGAGAGATTGTTGCGCTTGATCAAAATGATTTGTTTTCCAACAACCCTGCCTCGCGGCTGAAGCTCAAACACGGTGACATATTGGTATTGGATGATCCACAACAAGGCCAGAAAAGTTTCCAAATATACGAATATCTAGTAGGAGGGAACTATTATCTCTATAGCGCCATATGTCTAGATCATCCCTCAGCGTTACTGTCATTATACATCGGCGCACATCCATCTAGACTAGAGCCTTCTTGGGAGGATATGAGTCTTTGGTATCAAGTGCAACGGCAAACAAAAGTTCTAAACATTTTGAGAAATCATGGAATTTTAAACAAATATTTACCCGAAATTGTTGCCTCTGGTAGGATTGTACATTCCGGTCGTTGCAATAAAGAAAGTCCTGGCGGAAAATGTGATCATCCGTGGTGCGGAACTCCAATACTAGTAACATCACCGGTAGGTGAGCCATTATCGTCTGTAGTTTCCAATGAAAGAACATTTTCCGCCGACGAAGCAATACGCTTATGCCGAGACTGTCTTGTTGGGCTACGAAGCGCGGCCGTAGCTAATGTCCAACATGGCGATATTTGTCTGGAAAACATAATACGCATTGTGGAAAAACAAGGCAATGCTAGAAACCATCACCTACAAGCAATGTATGTCCCGATATCTTGGGGACGTGCCGTGTTGGAAGATAGAGACAGCCCTGCTATAAATTTACAATTCTCATCATCTCATGCACTTCAGCACGGGAAGCTTTGTCCTTCATCTGATGCCGAAAGCATCATCTACGTCCTTTATTTTATTACCGGAGGGACTATGACCCAACAAGATTCTATCGAGTCTGCTTTACAATGGAGAGAAAACAGTTGGGCGAAACGAACGATACAACAGCATCTTGGTCAGGTTTCAGCTCTATTGAAAGGTTTTGCCGATTACGTAGATAGCTTGTGCGGTACTCCATATCCGGTTGATTACGATATATGGTTAAAAAGGTTTAACAATGCAGTGGAAGGTTCAGCTGATAAAGGTAAAATGATTGAAGAAGTAGCCATAATGTTGAGAATAGAGGATGCTGCTGAATCTTCTGGAGCTTCTGGTCTTTGATTTGTTTCTGTAAATTGCAAATGGTGAATTCATATGCATTTTATTTTTAGGACTTTTTCAGGTTCTTTAGTACTAATGTTTTTTGGTGTCTGATGCGGCGACAGGAAAGTTGTATTTTGGAGTCTTTTTACTGGGTTTTGGAATTTGATTATGAAACTTTATTGACAAAAATCACACATGGTTCAAGAATTTGGCTGTTTCAAGAACTTGGAACCATCTATTTTTTTGACTGATGATGTGATGATGAACTGTTATGGTTAATATAAACTTCAATACTGAAACTTCTTTACCAGTTATTGCCTTATTATTTTAGCATGTTAACTATTAGTACTACTCTCTAAATATAAGATTCTTTTTTCATTTTTAAGCTCAAAGACAAAAAGTTGAAGCACATGACTCTATTTATGAACAAATTTTTTAGGTTTTGTTTGGTGCACAGGGTAGAGACATATGGATCATATCCTATTTCAATCTAGTATTTGATGATATAAATTTTTATCCAGCAGAATATAAATTTTTATCTTGAATATTAATTTTATTCTTTATCAAATTAAATATATTTTCTTATAAAGGTAGTTTTGTAATTTACATATTATATATACATATTTTTTCTTAATGGCATTACACAAAAGTCTTTATTACAAATACTCTAGTACAATTCTTGTTTAAGAGAATAGTTGATTCCATCGTCAAAGTGTACATATAGTATATAGTTAGAAAATTCAAATGAATTACAACATTCATTAGCTTTTCATAAACCACAATAAAAAACAACATTCATTAGCTTTTCATAAACCACATTTATTAACCTGTAACATTCATAAACCATAAATCAAATCAACAACCATTCAACAACATTCAAAACAATCCAAAACAACATTCAAAAACTGCACTTTGCAACATCCCAAACATTATCAAAATACTAAATCAAGAAATTCTTAGTACATATAAAAACTTCCTAAAAAAACTAACAAAATATTAATTTTTCTTTTTGTTTGGAGTTATCTTTTAATTTATGAGTATTAATTACAAATAATATGTTCTAAAATGACAAGAAAATGGAATTGAGTAAATGCTAATAAATACATGGAAAATAGTCTCATGTAGAAAGAGTTAAAGATCATTAAGTTAACAAAATGACAAAATAGGATAAAGTGTCACATGAACAAATGTAACGGTCCCAAGTATTATGCTACTTGTCTCATTCATACAACCTCTCGTCGGTGTCGCCAACGATGACAATGACTCCGACTCTAGGTCTGAGGGCGTGGACGTAGAGATGTTAGTGACAGTTTGTAGGCGAGACTTGAGCACGACGCATAAGAGCAATCCCCACAGTCGACCTATCACCAATGCTCTTATTTTGGTAGTTTCTTGTGTTTTGAATTTTGAACTAAAAAATGGCAACACTTCATGTAGTGTTGTAGAATGAAGACACATAACTACTAAATATGTTGTTCTAGGAAAAATATTGTAATTTTTGATAAATGAAAATTGTTTCACCAAGGGTTCTACCTTGTAAAACAATACTAATGTTGCATATAAATACTTCATTCCAGATTCATAAATTCAATTACAACAAACACACATCCTCTAGAATAAATTCCAGACGCTCTGCGTTGCATTCGAGTTTTCATCCATCTTGTGCAAACTCGAGAAGGCTGAATTATCTTGGATATTTCTGCATCAAAACTCTAAGACATTTGACAGTGCTTGAAATATTGTAAGTGTTATGGACCGCCCAAATTCCTGTCGGGACGATCACTTCTTCAAGGTCGGTAACGAACCGCTAACGGAAAATGACGTCCTGAGGGTATCATATGCCCGTCCTACATGCCACATGGCACCCCCCGCTCGACATCCGTCGAGCTGATTAGTCTAGTTCCCCTACCAAGGACTATGCTCGTTATGACCCCCCTTTGGTCGACATAACAACTAGTTCCGAGCATCAGTGCCCGGTCTGACCAGGTCAGCTGCTCGGAATGGCTATATCCACGGGTCCGTATATCCAGACCCAAGTATAACAACCAATGAGAATCCTCCTAAGATCATCTATATGAAACCTCATACATTTGAGGGAAAGGTATCACATTCTTACTATCACAACCCTAATATTCACTATTCTCATCTTGATTATTTGCTTACTTTAGCATTAGAGTGCCTTGCAGGTACACCACCCCCTCGTCATCAAACATTACTCGAAGAACCTCCATTCTCTCTGGCCATCTCCAATTGTGATGAATAGTCAAGATCAATAAGGAAAGTGTTTCATTCACGATTCAAGCTTAGATTCATTCAATTTCGAAGGGTTATCTAACAGTCTTGTAGTATCTAAAACCATGGCCACTAACAATTCAGTTTCAAGTATCCATCGATATTTCCACCAATTTCACAATTTTTTTCAGAATAAAAATCCCAAAACAATAAAACATTGGTCCAACGCCTAGTCTTTTCCAAATCAATCAACCGCCTTTCATGGCACTTTTCATAATAATCATTTTGGATGAAAAAGGTGCTTTAGATTTAGATTCATTCCCTTATCAGGTATTTCAGATACTTTCGTGGAGCTCCCTGTCTAAAAATATATATCTCCTTATAAAACAACTCATCTCATCAAATTTCTCCCATGTGCGAGTCTTTTGCAATCTTTCGCTCAAATGTGATTTCCATCGCTCAAATGCGAATCTTTTTCAATAAACGAGTCTTATCCTCCACACACAATTAAGGTTTTTTTCATAAATAAAATCGACCAACCCACAATATTTTTAGTTCACCAAGAACTATGTAAGCTCTAACTTTTCCATAGACACAAGGTTCTGATATTTTGGCGAGTCCAATAATAAAAAACCAATCTTTCCCCTTATTTTCTATTTTTTCTCACATAATAATTAGAAAGCAAGTAAACATCATGCAAACAATCGATCACAAGACTAACTAAATGGGCACCATCAAGTACGATGAATTTGAGAGATGTTAATACTTTCCCCTTGCATAACCGACTCCCGAACCCTAATTTGGTTGCGACCATAATATTATAAATTTCTTGTTTGTTTGTGGGTTTTCTCGATCTTTTCCCTTTCCTTTTAGAAATAAAAAAAATTAGCGGTGACTCTGTTTTATTCTGAGTGTGCAATGCACTAGACTATTTTTCGCGTTGTAACACATGCCACAACAAGTTTTTATAGCAATGAGTACTTGGTTTCACAGTCTATGAACTTCTTACTTAGGTAGTAGATAACATGTTCTTTTATGCCTATCTCCTCATGTTGCCCTAATACACATCCCATGGATTCATCGAGTACTGTCAAATACATAATGAGAGGTCTTTCTGGGATAAATGGTACTAAGATCGGCGGTTCTTTCAAATATTGTTTTATATTTTCAAATATTATTTAGTAATCATTTTTCTAGTTGATAGCTCGATCTTTTCTTAATAGCTTGAATATTGATTCACAAGTGACAGTCAGATGCAAGATGAATATGTCAATATAATTCAATCTGCCTAAGAAACCAAGAACTTCTTTTTCTATACGAGGTGCTGTCATATTCCGTATGTCTTTGACATTATTAGGATCAAATTCTATTCCTCGTTGGCTTACTATGAACCCTAACAACTTTCCAGATCTGACGCAAAAGTGAACTTTGCTAGATTTAGGCGCAATTCGTAGTTTCTCAATCTTGAAAAAAAAACTTCTTTAGATGGTTAAAATGTGCTCATCCTGTATTTTGGGTTTAGAAATCAGTTAATCCATGTAGAACTCAATCTCTTTATACACCATATCATGAAAGAGAGTTACCATGGATCCTTGATAAGTTTCCCCATCATTTTGTAGGACGAAAGGCCTAACTTTATAGAAAAAGGTGCCACATGGTGTGATGAAAGTTATTTTCTTCATATCTTCAGGAGACATCTTTATGTTATTGTACCCTGAGAAACCATCCATGGATGAGAATACTGAGAATTGAGTTGTATCATTTACCAATACATCAATGTGAGGTAAAGGAAAGTCACCGTTCATACTAGCTTTATTCATATCTCGATAATCAACACACATTCGTGTTAGACGATGAAAACTTATCCAAAGGGGAGGGGTAGTTGAATAGATCCCCAAAGAAAAAATTTACTTAAAAAATATGTTTTCAAAAATAAAGAAAAAATTATGGCAAGCAGAAGGCGTATCCTAGATCATAAGTCATCCAAACCGAACCGATTATTGGAGGCTCGAATATACCTAACATTAAACTAAATTAAATGATGATAAGATCTTAATAAAATAAATCACTACTATAAATAACACTGGTAACGTCAGAAGCGAAGTGCGTTTTACCTCAGTTACCCAGGCGAGGTAAATAAGGTTGTCATGAAAAGTCTCACTTAACACCTTAGTATTTGAAATAACGAGGGTATAATTGAAAATGTCATGGGTTTGATGCCTCAGAACTGCATATTTTTATTATCTATATTTTGTTGCGCGCACCATATATTTGTCAGTTTTAGTTATAATTCGAGGTAATAAGGTATCTATTTACCTCAATTTTATGTAATAACCGAGGGGTTTAAAGTAAGGCTTTTTTGCTATATTTATCAATTTCACTGGTCTGTATCATTTTCACTAGCATGTATCATATCATTATAATAAGTCTATTAATCCGCCGGTATCATTTTTTTACACAGAAAGTACAAAATATGTAACCGAATTGGAATATATATCATATCATTTTAAACCAAAACGTGAAAATTTACATCAAGAAAGAATAACTTGTTTGACATGATCATATATGCACATCAAATTGATAAAACCTCTGTTCATATACAAAATAAAATTATAGAAACCAAGAACAACTATTGTTGTTGTCGTCGAGCTTCATGATGAGATAAGAAGACACTGACCTAACGTGATTGGATGTCATTAATATCTTTTATTGAGTATGGTGTTTGGATGCTAAGCTCCTACAATTAGAATAAAATTTAAACTATGATAAGCTAAAAACAACATTAGTTTCGGAAGTACACACACACACACACACACACACACACACACACACACACACACACACACATATATATATATATATATATATATATATATATATATATATATATATATATATATATATATATATATATATATAGAGAGAGAGAGAGAGAGAGAGAGAGAGAGAGAGAAGAATTTGTTCAGGCATTTCACCAATCGTCCTCGCTATGGCTACGCCTGCCCTCGATTCCATTTGGAATTGAGATAAATTTCTTACTATGAAAATATATTGTTTTACAAGAGATTTGAAGCAATCCAAACCTACAAATCTTAAGTTTGTCGTTGATCCTTGTAATGTCTCTCCTCTTGATCTTGAACTCTACCAAATCTCCTATTTACACCAATTAACTCACAGTCTCACAATACTCCTTTGTAAGGTCCACCGTCTTCAAAGCTCCTCACTCGATCGAATTCACAATTGCGTTATCTTGTCCAAAATCTTCAAATCCCAAAGATCTTGATGGAAAACTTCATCTTGGTTTTCTTATTGAATAAAACCCAAAATCAACGCTTTGATCTTGAAGGACAAACCCTATGATTTTTCTAGATGAAACCCCCTATGATTCTTAACCCAAACTTAGGTAACAAACAACCTAAATTGAATGTTGTCAACCAAGTTTAGATGACACCAAAATAATGAATGATTATGTGTACTTTGTTTGTGTGTATATATATGCAAGGTTGAAGATTATGAGCAATCTTAATATGTGTTTATAGTTTCATAAAGTTGAATAATGATGCATGTATGAATTATATATAGGTGTGTAAGTTAGAGGAAAAGGGTAACCTATAATTTTGAAAAGGAAAATAATTTTTGAGAAATTCCGACACATGTGTCGACACATTTAAGTTACGTATCGACACATGTAATGGCATGCATCCACCTATTTGAGGTCATTATGTTGACTTGAAGTTACAAAATCTATAAGGCTTAAAACAATAGTACTTGTGTCGACATGAAACATATATGTGTCAAATCATACACGATTTCATGCAATATATATCAACCTAAAGTGAATAAAGTGTCCGCACAAAATTACAAAGCCTACAAGCTTTATTATTGATCTGCATGTGTCAATGCATAGAAAAGATGTGTCAACACATGCAACTGATTTTTATGAAAAAATTGATGTTTAGTGCATGACACCTATTTGGGTTGCATACTCTGAAGCATAGCCATAAAGGTTGACTCGTTTCCCAATGCAGTCCAAAACTCATTTCCTTAAGAATGTGATCGACGCCCTTGGTAACCACCATCATACTCTCTATATCCATTACCTTGTTGTAGCCAACTATTTTGTGGCCATTGTCTCCATTATTGATCAACAACATCATTCATCCAAGATCCGTATTGCACATAATCAAAATCAACCATGTTCACATCCTATAGATTAATGTCACCAATAGGTTGCTCATCAACCATAAGAGCATTCTTATTAACCTTAACTTTAGTAGGATTATCAAAATTAAAAATCTTTTTATGAGTACCCGCTATACAGAGGCAATACACATTTGAGACCTTATCCCAATAGTACCCATGTGAGTCAAGGTACTTTGATTGAATTGTTGAGTTAGTGTTGGAGAGATGAAAAAAAGATTCGGAACTTCAATATTGAAGGAGTTGAGAATCTTGGAAATCATGGAAGCATAGCAGAAGGAAAAGCCTTTGTTAGGTTTCTTTATGGCGAACATACGAGTGAAAAAGTAATTTTCACTACTACAAAACGCGCATTCAACAATGCCATGGTCACCATGGGTCTTCCTACATCCTGGTGACATCTCTAACATAAGGCACTGTCATATTTATTTATTTTTATTAAAAATTATTTGTATATAACAGCGGTTGAAGAACCAACCGTGGTGATACAATTAAACTTTTAAAGGTTCGAACCTTAGCACCATAAAATATTTTATTCCTTTAATGTTAAGGCACATCTTTTCTTTTTTATTTATTTTAAAACTCATAATAAAAGGGATATTTCTACGGTGATTTTGATTAACCATTGTCATATAATTATATTAAATAAATACTTATCAATACGGTTGGTAGTGTTAACCGTTGTGCACTATTTTACCCATATATAAGCAAATTAACTCTCACTTATTAACAGTAGCGCCATTTCCTTCACAGTGAAACCCTAGAACCCATGTTTTCTCTTGTGCTTCATACATTAAGGTATTCTTCTTTTTCCATATTATTGTTATATAGTTCTCCATTATATCGTTTGTTGCATATTGTAAATTGTTGATTGTTCTCATTTTTTGAGATTCGTCTTCACAAAGAATATACTTTTGTGTAGCTATGAAAAAAATACAAGAAGCATGAAGCTATGATGGAAACTTCATCCACCTTGTACATCTTCTTTATAACTTCATAAACAAAATGTTTTTCATACTTTGTTGACAAATAAGTTTGCAGTTTCACATGTTGATAACTTTCATGGTTATTGCAGGACACAACAAGAACAAAATATTTTAGTAAATGAATAAACACCATCGAAAACAAACATCATCTATTTTGAGACACAATGAGAAGAAATATAAGAAGTATGAAGTTGTTGTGTAAGCTTATTCCTCTTTATATTTCTTTTTTATTGCTTCACAAACTAGATGAATTTCATAATTGGTTCATGTTCCACGGTTACTTTCAATAAAAGACGTGTTAGTGTTTTAGGTTGGCATTACTTTTTGGTAAAACTAGGTCATGACATGTCTTGATAAATGTCATGACATTCAGAGATTGAAGATAAATCCTACTTGACAAGGATGTTTGAAGTACAGCTCGAGCGGAAACTAAAAGTCGTTGGAAATTCAGAAAATAGTCGATGTCATAATGGATGTTATGACATTCGAGTGACATTCATTCTGTCACTTTTCTGAGACTTTTCAGGAAGTTTGTTGAGCTGCTATATTATGTTTTTTTGTTACTAGAATGCATGCTCACGTGGCTGCTAGGTTAATCTTAATTAAACCTAAATTGGTTGTTGAAAAGACCATATTTTTAGGATTAAATTAAGTGAACCCTAGCTATCTTTTTGGAAGCCCAAAACTGAAGTTTCAGGACTGCTTCTATAAAAGGAATTCAACCCTTATAATGCTGCTGCGCCTTTTGTACTATTAGGAGAGTTAACAGTTGTATTTGTGTAATTCTAGTATCTCTTGTGAGCCAAGCAATTATCAATTGATAAGTGCCTTGGACTAGGATTTGTTTGTAAGGGTAGTTTATCACTCAAAGCTTTGAAGCACGAGTGTTTGTCTCTTGATTGAAGCTTTGAAGCAAGATCAAGATAGTTTATTGAAGTGTGTCTTCACAATTCAATTAATCAATAGGTTGATATCACTGCTGTGATTGAGGGGGAGTGAGTAGGAACTCAGGTCTAAGTAGGACTTAGATTGAAGTTGCATTGGGTAGGTTTAAGTGAAGGAGATAAACGGTTGGTTTATTCTGAATTAATTCTACTAATAGTGAATTTCCTCCACGCTTGGTAGCCCCGGATGTAGGTGTAGTTAGACACCGAAGGGTAAACAACTTATTGTGTTCTTTATTGCTGTTTAAATTTATTGTGTAAATTGTTACAGTGTCGAGATAGTGTCATAACATTCTCTATGACATCACGTATCTGCTGCCAGGAATTTCAATTGGCATCAGAGCAGGCACCCTTCCTGTTATTTCTGGGTGAGATCTAGGGATAATAGTTTCTGGCATAATGGATAAGGAATGAGGATTTGGAGGTAGACCACCTATACTGGATGGATCCAATTATGATTACTGGAAACCTCGTATGACTGTTTTCTTGAGGTCACTAGATATTAAAGCTTGGAGAGCTGCTGACAAAGGATGGAAACATCCCACCAAGCTTGAGAAAGATGGGACTACTGTCTTGAAACCTGAGGAAGAATGGAGCAAAGAGGAAGAGGAACTAGCTCTGGGGAACTCCAAAGTATTGAATGCCCTATTCAATGGCATTGACAGAAATATCTTCAGACTAGTTCATCAATGTGAGCTGGCCAAAGATGTTTTGGACATCCTCAAAACTACTCATGAGGGGATATCCAAGGTGAAGATGTCAAGACTTCAGATGCTCACTACCAAATTTGAGAATTTGAAGATGAAAGAAGATGAGACTATTCATGAGTGTCACATGAATATTTTGGAGATTGCCAACACCTCAGGAGTACTTGGTGAAAAGATGTCAGAAGAAAAGCTGGTGAGAAAGATTCTCAGATCCTTGCCTAAAAGGTTTGCAATGAAAGTGACTGCAATAGAGGAGGCTCAGGACATCAGTACCTTGAAGGTTGAAGAACTTATTGGATCTCTTATGACTTTTGAGATGGGAATCAGTGAAACTGTTGACAAAAAGAACAAAAGCATAGCACTTGTATCCAATACTGATGAAGGATGCAAGGTGGAAGATGAAGAGAAGATATCTGAAGCTATAGCTATGCTTGGAAGACAGTTCAACAAGCTCATCAAGAGGATTGATCCAAAGTCAAGGTCAAATGTCAAGGACATTCCATCTGACATCAGCAGATCTTATGACTACAGCAGAAGATCCAAGTCAGAGGAAAAAGGAAGTCAAGGCAGTGGAATCCAATGTCATGGTTGTGAAGGATATGGGCATATTAGAGTGAATGTCCCACTTTCTAAAGAAACAAAAGAAAGGAATGGCTGTCACTTGGTCTGATGGTGATTCAAGAAGTGAATCTGAGGAAGAAGGAGCCAAACTTGTCACTGCCCTCTCTGGAGTGTACAATTCTGATATGGATTCTAGTGATGAGGAAGTGACATTTGAAGAGCTTGCTGAAACTTACAGAAGTGTATAAAAATGGTGAAGTATGTCGACAAAATAAGCAGAAAAAGCGATTGAGAAATTGAAGTCGAGAATGTGAAGGAGGTGAGAAAAGGAAAACACAACCACTATAAATCACCTCAATAGTGATATTATAATGTTGAACTCAAACTTGATCGATGTCTAAATCTTTCAAAATGTTGACATCCTGCGATAAGTTGGAAGAAATTCTTGACTTGGTCAAAATGCGAAATAAGCATGGTCTAGGATATGTGGTGAAAAGAAACATTGGTGACATTAAGAAGAAGAGACATGGGAAACCAATGTCAAAACAGTTGTCACAACATAAAACAGGAAATGTGTCTGGCTCAGGGTATGTGGCTGCAAAGAGATTTGCTAATAACCAGGAGAGGAACAAACCTGGCAAGTCAATGACAAAGAAGATGTCACACTACAAAATAGGAAATAGGTCTGCCTCAGGATATGTGGAGGCTAAGAAATTTGTTAATAACAAAAGGAAGAACAGACCTAATAAACCAATGTCAAAATAGATGTCACAACATTGGGTTCAACATCAAAATCATAGAAACATGAACAAAAAATTTCAAAGATGGAGATGTCATTATTGTGGAAGGTTTGGTCACATAAAATCCTTTTGCTACAGGCTACATGGATATCCTAATCAAGGCTCTTATGTGAAGCCTAAAACCAACAGGGTATCATACACTCAACTATGGAAGAAGAAGACTGTAGCTCTGGTAGCTCACACTTCTCTTAGAATGTCTGCCAAGAAAGATTGGTACTTTGACAGTGGGTGTTCTAAGCATATGACTGGAGACATGAATCTTCTCAATGATATTAAGCCTCATTCTACCAGCTTTGTTACTTTTGGAGATGGAGCTAAAGGAGAAATCAAAGGTGTTGAAACTCGAATCGTGCGAGTTCCAAACACGAATGGAGTGTTCTTGGTAAAGGTTTGACGCCAATCTCATCAGATAAGTCACTATGTGATATGGGATTCACAGTCAACTTCACTAAGTCTGAATGTCTTGTAATCAATGATGATCAAGAAGTGATTATGAGGGGAGTCAGATCAAAGGACAACTGCTACATGTGGGAATCTGAAAACACCACTCTATCTTCTGTGTGTTCTACAGACAAAGATGAAGAGGAAGTAAAGTTTTGGCACCAAGAACTTGGTCATTTACACCTCAGAGGAATAAATAGGATCAGTTCCATAGAGGGAGACAGAAGGATACCAAGATTTCACATTTATAAAGGGAGAATCTGTGGTAAGTATAAGGCTGGACAAGAAATCAGAATGTCATACTCAATGTCTAGACATCTGACCACTTCTAAAGTACTTAAACAAGGTACTAAGGTCAGGTATGAAAGGCTAACCAAGCACCTTACTGTCAAAAGATATAGGAGAGGAGTCTTGGATAAAACCCTCTTTATCAAAGGAGGAGAGATCATGGTGCTTCAAATGTATGTTAATAACATAGTTCTTGGAGGAATACCTGACACAATTGTGAGACATTTTGACAACCAAATGCAAGCTGAATCTGGGATGAGCTTCATTGGAGAGTTGATTCATTTTCTTGGACTACAAGTATCACAGATGGGAGACTCAACACTTCTTCCACAGAGCAAATGTGCAAGGAATTTTGTCAAGAAATTTGGAATGAAGAATGGCTGCCATAAAAGGACTTCTGCTCCCATACATTTGAAGTTTCTCTCAGATAACAAGTGGAGAAAGTGTTGATCAAAGCTTGTGTAAAAGGTTTTTTGATGGATGTGTCTTCTTGAGAAACAATCTTATTCCTTGGTTCAGCAAGAAGGAAAACTGTGTATTCCTATACAATGTTGAAGCTGAATACATAGCAGCTGCTAGAGATTGCTCTCAGATAATCTGGATGAAGCAGATGCTGACTGAGTACAATATCATATAGGATGTCATAACATTGCACTGTGTCATTGGTACTAAAACTCTTGAGGCAAGTCAATTTAAGTTTTTAAGGGGCAAATTGGATATTTGTCAATATGAGGAGTTGTAGCAATTATCTATGTCTGCAACAAGGGATGAAAGGGACCTTTTACTTCAATTAGTTAAAAGTGGGTTATTTAATTATTTTCATCCTTATTTTAAAAGGTCCAAAAATAGGAAGAGACTCCCACTTATAATACCTTTCTCATTTGAAAGTAGTATCATTCTTACTTCACTCAAAAGAAGCTCTGAAACCCTCTGTTATTTTCGCTCTCTTTTTTCTCAAAAACCATCAGCGAAATATGTCTTCATCATCCTCATCATCTCAACAATCAGGATCTTCATCTTCATCCATGGATGAAGTTAGCAAATGTCAAGCCATGCAAACCAAGCACTAAGGGTTACTCCATTGCGTGTATTGGCTACTGACCCAGAAAGAGTCAAGAAATTGCGTACAAGGAATGCAAGAAGGGCTCAAGCATCTCCTTCTAGTAAGACTTCTATACCATCATCTTCAGTTCCTCCAGAACCAGTGCACAGAGAAGGGTCTAGGTCAGTGCATGAGGCCATAGCTAGGATAATGACTAGTATCCTAAACGAGAATCAATATGTACCTGGGATTTTAGTCCCTCTGAACCATAAGTCTGCTAGCCCTAGTTTAGTAGTTGATCCAGATGTCACTGAAAATGTCAAGACATCTGGTGATCATGTTGATTCTCCTGTTAAGAATGATGTAAATCCCTCTGCTCCAATTCCTGAAGGGTGTAAAGATGATGATGTTGTTAAAACCTCTGCTATCTCTGCTGGTAATATCTCTGATAGCATTCTTGAAGAAACTCCAGAGAAACAAGCTGATGACAACCTGGAAGATTCTCCTGAGGAAGACACTAATCAGAATATTGATTCTCATATCATCAATCTAGATGAGGAGTTCTCTGATAATGACCTCATAGCCAAAGTTAATCCCAACATTTCTAGGAGGGTAATGAATAGGAAAGGGAAGCAAAATGCTATTCCAAGTTCTGTTCAGAAGAAGGTTTCTAAAGTTGCTCATAAGACTCCTAGGCCTGAGAACAAGACTGAAGAAAAATCCAGTAAAGACAAGGCTGAAACTTCCAAAGAAAAGAGTAGGATGAAGACTGCTGGTGGTATCTCTAAGGCAAAGAGAACCTCAATTGTGAAGAAGAGGAAGGCACCTGAACCATCAGAACATGATGATTCTGATTTTGATGTTACAGAGAATGTCTCTGACATTCATTCAAGAAAGAGGCTGTCTCTTGGGAAATTGCCCATAGTCCCTGAAGTGGCAATTGACAACATTTCCTTCCACCACCCTGAGAATGCAAACAGGTGGAAATATGTGAGTTTGAAGAGAATTGCACTTGAAAGGGAACTAAATAAAGATGCTCTTGATTGCAAGGATGTGATTGATCTGATCAAAGAAGCTGGGTTGATGAGAACTGTGGTGAAGTTCTCAAATTGTTATGAAGGGTTGGTGAAGGAGTTCATTGTGAACTTGTCAAGTGGTTGTGCTGATGGAAGGTCAGCTGATTTCAAGACTGTCTTTGTCAGAGGGAGAAGAGTGAACTTTTCCCCAAGTATAATCAACAAATACTTGGAAAGATCAGATGAAGCTCAACCTGAGCTAGAAGAAACTGATGACCACATCTGCCACACTATCACTGCTAAACAAGTGAAACATTGGCCAATAAAAGGAAAGCTAACTGCCAGCAAACTAAGTGTTAAGTTTGCCATTTTGCACAAGATAGGGGCTGCAAACTGGGTTCCAACAAACCACAATTCTACCATCTCCATTGGTCTGGGTAGATTTATCTATGCTGTTGGCACTAAAGCAAAGTTTGACTATGGCACTTATATCTTCGAGCAAACCCTTAAACACGCTGAGAGTTATGCAATTAAGGGACCAATAGCCTTTCCCTCCCTACTGTGTGGAATTTTAGTGGATCAGTACCCTGACATACTTGGTGATAGAGATTCAATATGCAAAAGGGCCCCTACTCTTGGATTTCATTATAAACTCTTCCAAGGCAAACATGTCCCAGATATTGTTGTGACATCTGCTAAGACATCAACTGTCAAAGGAAATTCTCAAAAGGCAAATGTCATTGCTGTGCTAAAAGCAACTTGCAAGGAGCTTGAAGCAAGAAAGCAAAATTTGGAAGAACTGATCTCTACACTTGAAGAGGAGAAAGACACAGAGGTCGAGGAAGAAGGGCTTGATGGTGATAATTCTGCTGCTCATATGGGTGAAGATGCGATCTTGACCAAGCACGTGAAGAAGGCTCTGAAGATGGTTCCTTCCACAGTGCTTCTTCTGGAGAAGAAAGCACTTGAGTTGTACTCCTGTGCCCTGTTGCTTCTGTTTGATTGTTCTGTCAATTGTTTCTTGTTTCTTGTCCTGTATTTTTCCCTGCTTTGTTTATTTGGATAATTGTAATGCTTGTTGACAAAATTGTAATCATTTAACAATGCTGCTACCTCATTATATACTGTTTGTTTGGGGCATTTGTATTGTTTCCTTTGGCCCTTTGTGGCTAAAAAGGGGGAGAAGAACTTTTGTGGGATTCTGTATTGGGAATTTTGGGAATCTGTATGGCAATTTAAATTTGTATGTGGGCAATTGTGGGAATTGTGGGATTTCTGTATGGGTAGAATTTATCTTATCTCTAGGTTCTAGTTTCTTTAAGCTTAGAACTAGTTTGTCTTCTGCTGCATAGGTACTCTGATGGGTTAAGTAGTTTTAGCCAAAAATGTGCCAAAGGGGGAGTTTGTTAGTGTTTTAGGTTGGCATTACTTTTTGGTAAAACTAGGTTATGACATGTCTTGATAAATGTCATGACATTCAGAGATTGAAGATAAATCCTACTTGACAAGGATGTTTGAAGTACTTAATCGAAACTAAAAGTCTGGAAATTCAGAAAATAGTCGATGTCATAAGATGTTATGACATTCAGTGACATTCTGCAGAATCTATTTTTCCTGAGACTTTTCAGGAAGTTTGTTGAGCTGCTGTATTATGTTTTTCTGTTACTAGAATGCATGCTCACGTGGCTGCTAGGTTAATCTTAATTAAACCTAATTTGGTTGTTGAAAAGACCATATTTTTAGGATTAAATTAAGTGAACTCTAGCTATCTTTTTGGAAGCCCAAAACTGAAGTTTCAGGACTGCTTCTATAAAAGGAATTCAACCCTTATAATGCTGCTGCGCCTTTTGTACTATTAGGAGAGTTAACAGTTGTATTTGTGTAATTCTAGTATCTCTTGTGAGCCAAGAAATTATCAATTGATAAGTGCCTTGGACTAGGATTTGTTTGTAAGGGTAGTTTATCACTCAAAGCTTTGAAGTACGAGTGTTTGTCTCTTGATTGAAGCTTTGAAGCAAGATCAAGTTAGTTTATTGAAGTGTGTCTTCACAATTCAATTAATCAATAGGTTGATATCACTGTTGTGATTGAGGGGGAGTGTGTAGGAACTCAGGTCTAAGTAGGACTTAGATTGAAGTTGCATTGGGTAGGTTTTAAGTGAAGGAGATAAACCGTTGGTTTATTCACGAATTAATTCTACTAATAGTGAATTTCCTCCGGCTTGGTAGCCCCGGATGTAGGTGTAGTTAGACACCAACGGGTAAACAACTTATTGTGTTCTTTACTGCTGTTTAAATTTATTGTGTAAATTGTTAACAGAGTGTCAGATAGTGTGTCATAACATTCTCTGTGACATCACGTATCTGCTGCCAGGAATTTCAATTGGCATCACTCACACATTTATAAATTTATAATATATCTTTTTCATCACTCACACATTTATAATATTTGGTTATGTTGTATGGTGTTGTTAGAGTTTATTATATTCTACGTAGATTGTTTGTTTCAATAACCATCACTTAAAATACATTCATTTAAATTGACATAGATACTTATAATCTGAAAATTAAGTTGTATTTGAAAACCAACTTAAATAAATCATTATTTTTTTCTGATTGCATGCGTCTCATTGTTTATTTCATGCTCATTTACATATGTATTATGGTATAATGACCTAGCTCCTTAGATGCATCGTTGTCTTCGATTATAGTTAAATTCATTAACTACAATTTATGGATAATCTGCCTCTTTATCAGCACTTATCATCGTAAAAATTACCATTATAAAAATTACGATGATAAGTGATGATGATGAGGCTGATTATTCAATGTCTTGTTGTTATGGAAATTTAACTATAATCGAAGACAAGGATGCATCAAAGGAGTTTGACCAATAAACCATAATATATATGTAAAAGAGCATGAAATGCACAATGACACACATGCAATAAAAAAGTTTGTTTAAGTTGATTTTCAGGAATAGTTTAATTTTCAAATTATAGACTTCTTCATCAATTTGAAAGCTTGTATTTATTTAGTGAGGTGTACGAAAAATAAGAAATCTACATATTATATAATAAACTCTGGGTAATTTAAACAACGATTATCTGTTGTAAGCGTGACCAAAGGTCGTTTATTTTTTTTACATAATCTACTGCTGATGGGTTTTGAACCTAGTACCTAAATGTATATATCACAAGGATTTAAAAACCTAAGTTATGATATGAGGCGTACGCCCTGCCTTTCGATAATAATTTCTAGACCGTGGTAGAAGCAACAAAACTTACAACCACACACTATTTAACAACGACATGACACACATGATGGTACCCCTTTTCCAATCGTTGTGAAATGGGTTTCCGTAGTAGTGTTGCACAATTGATCTTGATTTTATGAAGAAGTATTCAAATAATGTGAACCTCCATTTGGTCAAACCTTGAATGTCCACCGTTCTTTTGACGTAAGATATGAGATACAAACCAATGCAAGATGTAAGGAATCTATTTCAGTTGGCCAGTCGTAATGCCCTCATAATTGTTATAAGCCTGAAGAGATTTTATTAATTCATTCGAGTGAATTCTCCAACGAAAGAAGTCATGGAAATTTATGTCGGTTATCCTAGGAAATTCATCATTAACACTAGCTATCGTAATACCAAACAAATATCTCCACATATCATTAGTAAACTGATAATAATTACCTCTCATTATGAATATTAACTCACTTCCACCACGTTTGTGCAACCCGACGTAGAAAACCCTAATGAGATCCCCATTTCAATATTGTGACTTCTTCATGAAGTGGTTGATTCCCTGATGCTCAATAAGATCTAATACTTCAAGAATATTGAGTTCCTCAACCACACTTGGGTTGTACATATGTTGTTTCACAACGAGCCTATTTTCACACTTTTCATCAAATAAGGTAACATCCTTAGCATGAATCAAAGCAAAAGCATTTTCAGGCTCATATGATGAAGAATGAGCCTTACCATTGCCACTGACACCATCTTTGTTCCCTGTAGTTCTTGGAGGCATGGTGAAATCCATAAACTTAGCTTGCACAGAAGGTGTTTGATGAAAGCTCTGAATGGAACAACTTGTTGTTTGAGAGATTATTGATTACCCACAAACCCCAAATGCTAGATAATGATACAACACACAAAAATGATAATGAAACAATAAATACATGCAAATTTCTAAATCAAAGGATGTGGGTTGAATTGTATCAAGATACAGTTTGAATTTAGAGAAGTTTTAAGATAGGTACATGAATAAGAGACAGAGGAATTTGAAGAGATAGGCTAAAATCTGAAATGGATGACTCAAGTAATGCACACATCGACCTTTGTTGGACTCATGTGTCGACGCATATGACCCATGTGTCGACACATACTGGACCAATTTTGTTTTTTAGTTTTGTTGTAAAATTATAAGGTGTGTGTCATTTTGACATTGCAAATGGTGTAAATAATGAATATTTTTTGTCAATGTTTTTGTCGGAGAAATGGGAAAAAGGAACAATGTTTTTGTTTTAGAAATGGATAAAATATGGTTCTGTAGGTTCAAACAAAAATATAAAAAAAATAAAAAATAAAAATATTGTTTCCCCTCGGTTAATATTACAAACCAAGGTAATAATATTGCTAGATTACCTTGGTTTTACTTCCAACTGAGAGCAAATTTTGGCCGCGCTATCCAGTTCTGAAAATAATAAAAATGAAATTATTGGGGATTGAACCCATGTGTAAAAATATTTATCCCTCAGTTAATAAAAATTGAGGGGTAAAGTAGAAAGTTAGATTGCTTGTGTAGCTGAGGTTAAATTCCCTTCGCATCCGAAGTTAAATGTGTTTTTTTGTAGTAATGAGCGCCACTTTTGTAACGCCCTGTTTTAATTAATAATATATTATATTAATATTTTCGAATTACCGATCGATATTTATCTTGCGACGAAAATATTCATATTAATTAATATATCTATTAATTTATCTGGCAACGTTGTGTTCGGTCCGGGTTTTATTCCGTTCGGTTCGATAAAATATTATTCGGATCCGATATTTAATTCCCCGGAATTATTTTAATTGATTGAATTAATTATATTAATTAATTAGGAGTGTGAGGATTAATTGGGAAGGATTGGGTTTACACCTTAGTTTACTAGTAAGGTTATCATGAAATCACTTTTCTCATTTTCTTTCCATCCAAACACTTCTCTTTGTTTTCCTTCCATTGCTAACCACAAAACCAAACATGGAAACTTGGCTTACTAGTAGGAAACAACTTATATAAACCATTTTTTCCTTCTTTCCTTCCATTCTTTGAAAACACAAAACCAAATAGAAACTAGAGAGGAAAAGAAGGGGTTTTGGGAGAAGAAGAACAAGAGAAGAAGATGAGGAAGATCTTGAGCAAGAGCTTGAGGTTGGGTTGTTGGATCATCAAGAATCATCCACGCTAGAGGTAAGGGGTTTTATTTCTCTATTTCATGTGATTAGGTTTTGATAGTTGTATTTTGAATTTGGAAAAAAAATTGATGTTTGGATTATAGGGTTTTGGTTGGTTGTTGATTGAAATAGATTAGAAGAGTTGTATTAGGAGTAGAGATTATGGGGTATTTTCATTGCTAAGAAGTAGAAGTTAGAAGTTGAATAAGGAATGAAGAAAGTATAAGAAAAATAAAATTAAACTGTAAAAGAAGAAAACTGTGAAGAAGAAAACTGTATAACTAAAACGTAGGGAAAACAAAAATGGTTGAAGGATGTGGCATGGGGGGAGGCGCCCACCTCCATGTTGTGGGGCGGCCATCCCCCCTTGAGGAAGCCGCCTCCATTTCCTAATATCCCTTAAGGGCGTGCGCCTCATGTGGCATAAGGGGTGCAACGAAAATTCATAGTTCTGTTTGCTGTATTCCGGTGTTTTCTGTTTTTCTGTCAAATGAATTTCCTGCATAATTTTCCTTGTAATAGCTTTTGTTTCTTTCAAATATGTCAATTCCACCTAGTAGCATTTGATGACCATAAAATATAATTAGGGGATAAGATAGCCGATTAAATTTAGAACCCGATTATGTTTCGATTTTGGTAAATTCGACGACGGAGCAAGTTGCTCCGAATTCAACGAAAATTGACGTGCTAGCTAAGTTTGACGTGTAGAACGTAGTGGTGAAGTTAGTTTTTGGAAATTATGAGTTTTTACGAGACGACCCGAAATAGGCCAATTTACGGTAAAATTGAATCGGACGGTGTTTTATTAGATTTAAGATACGTATGGACAATCTGATTTCGACGTCGACGATTATGATTAATACCGGTTGTTAGGAATGGCTTTTGTGACGATTATAGGTGTTTGACTATTTTCCCGTTTTTCGGAATTTAGTGAATTAATTAATAACGATGCGGTGTGAATAAACGTAAGATTTGCGATGGTGTATTTATTAATGAATACTTGTTGATGTGCAATGCGATGATATATGTTTTGTACATGATGATGTGATGATTAAATTGGTGTTGTTAATAAATGCTTCCGATTTGTAAATGCATGACTTTTGGTGAATTTATTAGTGATGTTTGCATAATGCAATTATGATGCGATGATATATTTATCTTGTTTCGGATAAATTATGGCGATGTGGGCTTTATGCCAATTTGGATGAGCGATGATGATGTTTTTGTGTTTGTGTTGTTTTATTGTCGAGTCACATACATTTCATAAGCGAAGAGGGATTTTATGCCAAGCGATGATGGCTTTTATGCCGAGCGAAGATCGACTTTATGCCAGGTGTCCCTAATTACGAACAAAGCGATGGGTACCACATGCATAACATAGTCGTGTCTCATGGAGTCCATTATGTTTATTTTGGAGTCTTTTGGTATTGAGTTTTATTTGAGGGCTAATGATGAGTTTTGCGATGATTTAACTGGATGAAATGCTTAATGCAAATAGGATGTGATGATGTTTGTGATGATGTTTGTGATGATGGGCTTTATGCCATAAGCGATGATGGGCTTTATGCCAAAAGCGAAGATGGGCTTTATGCCAAAAGCGAAGATGGGCTTTAGCCAATTTGTGATGATTTGTTTGTGTTGCTTATATTATTAGCATTATTTAATGTTGTTGTTTAAGACTGCCGTTTTAATTAGTGATGTATTAGCTCATGACGATTTCGTGGTGATGGAAGTTTATGTGTTGTTGTGACGTTTATGCCGATGAGGTTATGGTGATAAAGTGTAGATTATACACAATAGGATGACTAGTGAAGTAAGTGAGTTTTGATTATGTGTTGGAATTGCACTTATTAATCTATACCCTTTATAATTCCGACACTATATATATATATATATGTTTTGGAGTATCTCACCCTTTACTTGTTTCGCCGTTACCTATATATTGCTAACGTGCAGGTTATGAAGATGGAGTTTATAGCTGTTGTTAGTCGTGTCGGTGTCACTCTGATACGTAGCACTCGGGGGGAATATTTATGTTGTCATTGTTGTTGTTCTTTTGTTGCTTTCCTTTTGTAAAGAAGAATCATACTTTATGAAAATATGATTGGTTAAGGAAGTTTAATAAAGAAGATGTTTTGATTTTTATGAATCACCTTATGTTTTCCGTCGATGCTATGTATCTGAGATTTACACTTTAAAGCTAACCGTTTTAAGTGAGTTGTTTTGATGGTGTGACGCCTCAGTATTTAATTTATGAAATTTTAAAATTACTCTGAATTTTGCATCTTAAACCTTGGGTAGAATTGGAGTGTTACAACTTTCATCACAAAGTAACCCTCGATATTAAAGATATCATGAATATTATAGGTCATACATGGGTTCTCCATTACCCCTACACATGCTTTATTGAACCTGCATCACGCTTTATTGAACCTGCACCACTCTATGCCTTCTATGTTGAACTTCTAATACGCAAAAAGAAGTTTTTTTTTCATAGGCTACTTGGCCTAGCATCCTTTCTATGGTTTGACCTTCCCTTGATTGATCATTATTGTTCTTGAGAATGTGAGCATATGCCCTTGAGTCTCCAATTCCTCTAAAACATGGATCCTCTGCTATGAAGCACAAACTGTGATACGGACACCGCGACATGACACAGACACAGACACTCTGATATCGATAGTGTAAAAATATAGGACACCAAAACCGCTATGTATATGACAATATTTGAATTTCATGTATCCCTCTATCATTATCAGAATTAAAAATATCCTATCAAAATTAATATTTTTAATTCTTCATTGATATCATTGTTTTAAAACATGTTTAACCCTTTTAGACGTGTATGAGATTTATCCAAAAAATGCATAAGGTGTGATGAAACAAAAAGAACAATAAGCCTTGTCTGAATTGTGTAACACGTGTTGTATGAGTGTCATACTTGTGACGGACACCGATTCAACAAGTGTCGAAACATATAAAAAAAGAATTGTTTTTGGCGACACTTGTCTGACTTTTCCAACACATGTCTGACTTTTTCGACACATGTCATACGAATTTCATATAAGTGTTGGACACCGCCACTATGCCATAAAAGACCTACGAAAGCGCTTTTTTTGGCCTTTAAAAGCGCTTAAAAGCGCTTTCGTAGGTGGCGCTGCTATAGGTTTTAGCAACGCTTTTTGTTTAGGCAAAAGCGCATTTGTAGGTATACCTACGACAACACTTTTTCCTAAAAAGTGCTTTCATAGGTGGCCTAAGCCAACGTTTTTTTTTGGAAAAACGCTTTCTTAGGCCTACTTTAGAATGTCATTTATGCTTTCGCTTTCTTATGTATACCTTAGGCAGCACTTTTACTCAAAAAGTGCTTTCACAGGTGGCTTAAGGCAGCGCTTTTACTGGAAAAAAAAATGCTTTCTTAGGGTTTTTACTAAAAAACCAAAAACTTATATAATTTTAAAACCTGCATTTTTTGCAGCATTATTTCATAAACCTGTAATTCATAAACCTGTAATTCATATACCTATAATTCATAAACCGGTAATTTACAATCCTAATCCCGTTATTTCAACAAAGATTATATACAAATACCATTATATACCATTGTTATCCAAAATATATATACACCATTGTAATTCAATTCACATATTTTTAACATTACCAAAATCAACCCAAACATAATCAGCTATAACAATAACTTAATCAGTCATAATGTATGAACAAAACACGGTCAATTATATATTCAAGGTCCTGCTCCTGCAAGATATGAACATAATAACACGGTCAATATTGTATTCACACAACAATGTATTCATAACCATTTTCACACAATAATGTATTCATACCTTATAAGATTCTTTGCTCAATAAAATATTGACACAATTCCTCTTTGAGTTCTTCCAACTGAAGTTTCCTGTAATATGCACACTTGTGTTCATCGAATTACTACATAACAAAACAAATAATATGCATGATTTAGTTAAAAATAATAAATTATATAAAATTTCCGATAAATAATAAAACAAATCCTAAGTTATAAATCCATACCGTGACTGGAATCTCTATTTGATTTATTTGAAGGATTTCTTTGATAAACTTCAAAATGAAGTATCCGCAATCTATTCCGTTTTCTTGTTGAGGACACTACATAGAAAAATAAATAAGAATATATAGTTGTCTTGTTTTATCAAGTAGCATAAATATTATAAGCAAAATTGTGGAAATTAATATACCTGCACTTTGATCCAATTAATGTTGTTTGATTTAGATCGTGGTACCCGAGCTTCTCTTTGACATCGAAATACTTGTATTGCGCTAACAAAATAAAAATATATATTTAGAACAATGTCACAGAAATAATTAAATATATAAATACACACGAATATTTAGAATAATGTCACTTACATATCAATCATTAACTTCATATCCGGATAACTTGTCCAATCACCGTCAACCGAATTTAGATAATAGACCACTTCTTTTATAGGATCGATAGCAAGCAACAACCAGTGACATCTATAAATTAAAGCAACAATTTAGATGAAAATTTTCATGCAAAAAATACAAATATTAAAATGAACTTAGAATGAAAATCTAACCCTGAATTATATGCCAAAAGATACAAGATTTCTGTACTGCCAGTTGCCATGAATCTATCGATTAAATGCTCTCTTACTGACTCTGGTTCCCTAGAAATTGTCGCTCCGCTGACACGGGAGGAAGACATTAAATGGAATCTATTTGACAATTGATTCTCGCGCATCAATTTGTCATATAACAACCTTAAATAAAACATAATAAACATTAGACTATTTTCATTGAAATGTGTAAATAAATTGTTCAACTAATTAAATAATATATTGATCGGGTTACCGGATGTATGAGTGCATAACACTGATGCCTAATTCTCTATGAAGAAAAATTTGTTCCATGTCCTCTTGTCCAATTATTTCGGTGCAAGGAAAACCAAAGATACCTGCATCCATATCCATTTGACGAATACCACCATTCATCAAATCTGATGTGCCCACTAGTGTTTCAAGACACTATCGAAATCTAGGCACAAATTTTCTGACAGGAATCGTTTTCTTGGGTGGTACCCTACCAAGTTTCTGGCTCACTTATTGTGACCCTTGAAAAGGTACCTAAAAATAATATAGACTTAGGTAAACTATAAAGTTATGCAGTTTTTTATTCGGATTATATAATTAACACTTTAAACGTACTTCTTTTTGTGATGCAACAGACTCGCCGTGCTGTAAAATTCATTTATCCTTAGATGTGGGTTTTGTAGGAGTCTAAAATTACCATGTAAAAAAATGAGGTCAGAACTGTTAGTTGAATACTTAAAGATTCATAATGGTTTTCAACATACCTGATCATCTATGAAAATAAAGTCTGATGACCATGCAACAAAAGATCCTACTGCATCTCGCAGCAATGTGGTCTCAGCAATAATGTTAGGTACCGGTAGCAACTCATTCAGATCTAAAACAACATCAACCGATACTTTCATGTGTCCATCCGGGAGCGGTCTATGGTGAAGTGAATCTCCCAAAGTGTTATGCACTTTTCCCTTGCCAACTAGCCGATAAGTCGATGACGATAGGTATAGCTGACAACATGAAATGCCCTAAACCAATAATAATCGTTAGAAGTGACTAAAAAAATTATGTAATAATAAACAGATCTATATTGTTCAGTTCACTTCCTTTATAAATTACAATTAAACTTTCTCCAATGGATTATCATCTTAATTACCTCGGGAAATTTATGTTGACAGTTGATACTAGCCTTGTCACTAGTTTCTTTCAACTGCGAACTGCTCTTTTCCGCCATATATGTCTCTTTATCCTTCTGCAATTCACGGACTTATGCTTGTAATTCATACAATGTTTGCATCACTTCTGCATTGCTACGATTTTTTTCCTTGGATTCTTATACAAAGAGGTTGGATTCACACCATGACCTTTACCCCTCACCCGACCCGGATACTCAGCAACATTTAGTGCTCGACTGAGTACGCTCCTGATATCCTAGTTCTCACATGTGGATACCGATTGCGATAGGGTCTCCTGTAATTCATTTACATATAGAAAATTATTAGTGGAGATAAAAAATTAATTATATATTAATAAACATTTAATATAATTTAATTAAAGACACAATGTTATACTTTGCCAACACGAGCTTCCTTCCACAACACATGTGTGGGTAGTGATGTTTCGTCACTTTTCGTCTCTTCTAACTACGCATTGTTACAAATAATAAGATCATCAATTATAACACATTGAGAGAATTAATAAGATCATAGAATTTATATTTACTTACAATTTTTTCCTATAAGCGTGCATATCCCAAACACCCTTTTTCATATGGATATGTGGGTTTTGAAGCTCTCTCGCGATTTACGACACTCACTTTCTTGAAATTCTCGTCTCTTCTTTGGCCTACAAAAGCAACCCATTCTTCAGGTGTAATGAAGCTCTCATATTTCTTTCGACATTCTGGATCCTCTTCAACAAAATTTCCTTCCTCATCTTTAAGATACTTGTTTGTTAAAAAAGTTCTCCACCCTCTGTGTCTTTTTTCGGCCAAAACCATAATCGATCTGAACTTTCAAATTCGAATGCAAGTGAAACTAACATGATAAACCAAATTCAATGCAAGCTATAAATCAAACATAAAAAATCCGGGCAGCCATGAACAAACTTAGTAACGCGCATTAAAGTTCTTCTCAAACAAGCTCAAAATCAAACGGCAGTTACCCAAACTATGCTACAACCGATTTACTCATTATTCTCAACTTAAACATGTAGCAGCACAAACAAAATCAAAATTAACCACCACAAATTCATTGAAACTTCTCTAGATAACATACTAACAATATCCCAAACTCTTCATCCACTCAAAACCAACAAACAAAAATTATTAACACTAGCACTCTTCATCCACTCAAAACCAACAAACAGAAATCATTAACACAAGCAAATAACAACAGTTTGGCTTAAATTTGAATATCGCAAAAAAGCAAGATACGAGCACTATGATTAGCTCACAACATCGAGACTACCTAAACCAGATTCTTCAATAGTTTTCGTCAAAAAGATACTAACAGAATAACATAGATATTCATCACAATTAAAATGAGAAGATTTGGTGCAGCTGAAACTTACCGAATCGAATTCGTAAAGCACCAAACAGAGGTAGCTGAATTAAGACAGAGGCGGAACCGTCGGAGGTTGCAAAGCCAGAGTGAGTACAATGATGTTGATAATGCACAAAGGGACTGATAAGGCTGGTAATGTTACTATTAGATTTCACATAGGAGAAAAAGGAAATTAATAACTAAACAACCATGGCAGACCATTCTTCTGGAAACAAAACAGAGAGATTTTTGGAAATGAAACAGAGAAGTAGAGAAACTTCTGAAACGAAAACACAGTCATGGCAGAAGAATCGAAAAATCTGAAACTTACCAAGGAAGACGATGATGTCAGGCGAAGAAGACTCAGGGCTGAAGACGATGAACGGCAGAGAGTGCGGAAGAACAACAACACAGATGAAGATTGAGAAGGCCAGGAACGGAGGTAGCACGCAACAACAATAGCGATAGGAAGAAGATGAACAGAACGCGAGAGAATGAAAGAATGAAATCGTATTTAGGGTTATTAATTTTAATTATAAAATTATCTATGAAAACGCTTTTAAAAGTGTTTTCTAAAGCCCAGATATAAGAGCACTTTTTCCTTTAAAAGCGCCTTCGTATCATAGGCCTATAGCAGCGCTTTTAAAAGCGTTTTCTTAAGGTCAGCTATAAGAGCGCTTTTGAAAAGCGCTTTCTATGGTTAACCTTTAGCAGCGCTTTTCAAAAGCGCTTTCTAAGATGAGATCTTTCTAAGTCCTTTAGCAGTGCTTTTTGAAAAGCGCTTTCTTAAGGTACCCTATGAAAGCGCGTTAAGGGAAATTTTTTTAAGGCCTATGAAAGCACTTTCTCTTAAAAACGCTTTCGTAGAGGTGTTGCCAAAACTTATTTTTAGCGTAGAACGCGACACGCCTACACCTTGAGATGTCCATGCTTCATAGATTCCTGAACGTTTGAATAATATCTTCTTAGCCACGAATGTTTTATTTTGATTTGTGTTGCCACTCAAGGCATCTCTTCTCAAGCCTAGATTCATAGTTTCATATAATCTCCACCTCCTTGTCTCCTTTGGAACCTTCGTAAATTTACAAATATCTCCAGCCTACCAATGAAGATATTGTCTAGCTTGGTTGCTAATAAACTTTCATTCTCTATATTAAAGAATCTAACGAAGTTGTATCTTCTCCATATATCTCTCTTTGTTGGGATAACTACCCCGTCTATCTTACCAAAACCTTGAATTCTTCATACATTTCCTCAACTCTACACTCAATCGCTATCAAATTATTTATTTTCAAGTTTAAACTGTAATATTATAAATAAAATAAAAATTTTAAACAAAACAAAAACTATTTTCATGTTAATTAACTAATATAGTAGTCGCATGGCAACATTACAATATTATGAGCCGAATGAGGTTAACTGGCTAGCTTCCAAATTTTCAGCCAAAAAAAAAACCTAAGTTATCAATTATATTAACTTCTAAATATTCATGGGTCTGTAAAATCTATACATATTATTATCAGTGACCGCTGTAGTAACAGTCTTACCTATATCTTTGTTGCAGCAACACACTTGGTTTCTCAGAAACCCTAGACTGTAACACAGGCACACACCATGACTAGGAGTGACCTTAGTTTCTTGTTGCTCATCACCATCTTGTGGTTGTTGTTGTAATTTCAAGTTGTCTGTGTTAATTTCAGGACGTGAAGACGGAAGACCAATGGAAAGGTCCAAGTTGAGTTGTTGATGCTGATAAGCTTCTTGATCAGAGCTAACTCCGCTACTGCTATTTGAATTTGACTCTTCACAAATCAATTTGGTTCCAATCATCTTTGTATTGGCATAGTTATCTTTATTGCTGTTGCTAACAATGCTAACATCTTTGATGATAATGTTGTCATGGCTAGTTGTGATTTGACCTTGTGGTGGAACCATGGTAGTGGACACCGCGGAGTCGTTAAGTGGGCGATGAGTTTGGGGATCGACTCCGCGGTTGTAGAGTTTTCTCTTGATGTGAGTGTTCCAGTAATTCTTAATCTCATTATCTGTTCTTCCAGGTAACCTCGCAGCTATTAGTGACCATCTGCATAATAATAAATATAAAATTATTGATATAATAATTTGTGTACAGAAATAAAAGACAAACATCCAATAAACTACGCCGCTATTCATACGGTCAATAATATATATTCATACTTGTTTCCAAGTAAGTTGTGGAGATTGATGATAAGATCATCTTCTTGTTCAGTAAAGTTTCCTCTCTTAAGATCAGGTCTAAGGTAATTGATCCATCTGAGTCTACAACTCTTGCCACATCTCAACAAGCCTGCAAAGAATCAATAATGATATCAAATTCTCAACAATATAACCAGAGTTGTCTCAAATTTTTGAAGACCATGATAAAACTATGTGACAACCCATCATATATATGTCTTTAAAGACGGCCTTGAATATAATATATTGAAAGAGATCTTATCAGGACCATATAATATATAGATATATACCAGCTGCTTTTGGAAGAGACCTCCAACAACCTTCACCATTAGTTTTGATGTAGTTAATGAGACGTTGATCTTCTTCTTTTGTCCAAGCACCTTTGTTTGTGTGTTGTTTTTCGCAGCAAGGAGATCTACCCATGATGATTTGGGGTGTGAGAGAGAGAGAGAAGGGAATGAGAATTGTGAGAGAGAAAAGAGGATATAAATGGGAGGTGGTGATGAAAGAAGGAAAGGAAGAGGAGTGGGAGGGAGTAGTAATGAAATGGAAGAGAGATTTGACCGAGTTGGTGAGAGACACGAGTGGTTAGAATTCACTTATTAGTACTGCTCGCTCGCTCCATTTGGTAGGTAGATGTTGCTCTACTTTTATTTACATCTTCTCCACCTCACCATCTTTCCATTACTTCTTTTATTCATACTTCTCCCATGTGCATACTCCACTCTTTTCTTTTACTTTCTAAAATTAAAATACATACATCTGTCACAAAATCAAAATTATAACTATGCATTATATCTAATATTGACTAAAGTCATTGTTGAATCTGAAATAGTTTAATAATAATATGAATATTAGCTTTTGAGAATGATATATGAGATTTATAATATTTAAAGTTGAGATTAATCATAAATTCTTTTATACAGTTAATGTATTACTATCACTCATATATAATATATTAAATGTAGTTAATACAAAAGTAAACTAATTACAATAATCCGATATTTTTGGATAATTGATATTGTAAAAATGATTTACACCATCAATATATATTAATTATACAGTTTAAAATTATATTCATATTATTATAATAATAATAATAATAATAATAATAATAATAATAATAATAATAATAATAATAATAATAATAATAATAATAATAATAATAATAATAATAATAATAATAATAATAATAATAATAATAATAATAATAATAATAATAATACGATTTTATTGTATTTATAAAAATATCTTTAAGAATAATATTAAGTTATGTCCTTTAAGCACAAGTTAAAATAATAATAATAATTCTAATTTTTTTCTTGCATTTACTTTATTAGATAATAATATATGTTTTTAACTGTTATTTCTAACATGAATTTTTATAATTAAGGTTTTTAACATGTTTCTTTAGAGCATCTTTTAGAGGCGAGGTTAAAATGATCTTATATTTAATTCATTTATAAATTAATATGAGATGTAAAATTAATATAATAATATGTTGTCTCATATGTAATAGGGGTGAGAATGAGCGCAGTCGAATTGAGCTTTGCAACGCTTGAATTTGATCTATTAAAAAATTTAAAGTTTAAGTCTGATGTGTAGTCTATCATATATTTTTTTCGGCTTAAACCTGACCTTTTCGAATGTCTGATTAGCTTATTAGTCTGTTTAAAAAATCTATATCACTTGAACACGTGTAGATACGTAATTCAACTAATATTTAAATATACTAGAGAATCAAACGTACAATGAGACTAAATGTTTGTTTACATTAACTTATTTGAGCTTACGTAATAACATAAAGTTTTTTCAACTTATTTTTTCAAGTTCTTCAAGATTACAAAACTTTTCTTTTGTATTTTAATAGAAAGTACAAAATACAATATAATAAATAATAAATTTATTCATATTTATTGAAATAAGTTAGTCTGATAGATTTAAAGGTTATTTTATGGTCTGAGGCCTAGTCTATTTAACTATACAGGCTTATAAAAAACCTAGGCATTTTCTACTTAAAAAAGTCGGGTCTAGCTTTGGCATGTGTAGACTAGGTCATAGGCCCCTGTCAGTTGGTCTGGCCTATTCTCACCTTAAGCATATGTTAATATGTTAAGTGAAAACTAAGTAATTCAAGTGTTGTGAATGAAGATGGGATAATTTTTAAGGTAATACCATCCTATATACCACAATAAAATGATGTTGTCAAAAGAAAGAATTGATCGATTATGAACATGGTGACAAACATGTTAAAAGGGAAGAATTTTTCGACATAGTTGTGGGGAGAAAAGGTATCCATAACTACCTATTTGTTGAATATGTGCGCTACAAAAAACCTTGAGAAGATAACACCTGAAGATATATGGTCTGGATTCAAACTAAATCTGAATCATTTGAAAGTTTTTGGTTTCGTGGCATGTCAAAATGCTTTGGGCCAACTTAAAAAGAAGTTGGATGATAAGAAGGAGATGATGATACTAGTAAGGTATCACCCTAATGGAGGTTACAAACTATATGTAGCTGGAAACATAAGAATTGTGATCAACCAAGATGTGATGGTTGATGAATTAAAGCAAGTGCAGTAGGTTGTAACTGATTACGAGCAACCTGCAATTGATTACACGTAGGCAGTAATATGCTACCATCAGTATGTAGCGGTTACACCTTTAAAATTTCAGATTCTGGAGAAATAGAAAGTGCAGAAGTGTCGTGCGTCGAAGCTCGAACTGATGAGAATGTAAGAAGACTAACTAGGGAAAACAATTTTCCTCCAAGACTCCAAGATTGCAAGATGTTATGTGACAATGAAGTCAATGATGATGGTGATTTTGTCCATTTTACACTTATGACCGAATCTGAATTCGTTAAGACAAAAAAGGACTTAAGTGATCCAAAGTAGATTTGTGCTATGAAGGAAGACCTGAAATTGATTGAGAAAATAATAATTGGGAGTTGGTTGATCTACCAAAAGGAAATAAGCCGATTGATGTAAGATTGGTTTATTAGGTGAAGTCAAATTCCAAGGATGAAGTAATCAAGCATAAGGCTCAATTAGTTGCAAATGGATATTTTCAAAGAGAAGTCGTGGACTTTAAAGAGGTATTTGCATCTGTTGCTATAATTGATACTATAAGACTAGTTGTTGGTATTATGAATAACAATAAGTTATTCATCTATCAAAAGCACGTGGAATTCACATTTTGAACACTCCGCTTGAATACATGTATGTAAAACAGACTAATAGTTTTGTTTTGAAAAACCAAGATGGAAATTTCTACAATTTGTGCTATACGGTTTGAAATACGCTCCAAGAACTTGGAATAAACTGATAAATAACTTCCTAAAGATTATTGGCTTCAAGAAATGTGTATTCAAACATGATGTATATGTGAAGACAAATACAAGTGAAGGGGTGATCATCCTTTGTCTATATGTAGGCGATTTATTGACACAAGTAGCGGCGAAAAATAGTATGTCTAAGTTCAAGAGTGAACTTAAGAAAGAATTCGAGATGACCAAACTTGGTTTCATGACATACTTACTTGACATAGAGTTTCACAAGTCAAAAAGGGGGCTGCTTATACATCAAAAGAGATACGCTATTGAGATATTGAAGTAGTGTGAAATGGAGCATTGTAATCCTGCTATTACACCAACTGAACAAATGCTGCAACTGTCAATGAATGAAAAGGAGTAGAACGTTGATCCACCTAATATAGAAGGTTGACTGGATCCTTATTTTACTTGTGCAATACAAGATCATATTTGGTGTTTAGTGTCGCTATTGCAAGTAGATTCATGGAGAGACAAAAATGTCTCACTTGGCATCAGTCAAGAGGATCCTAAGATATATAAAATGATATTTGACTGTGGAGTTCTTTTTCCTGTAGCAGATACGGGCAGAACATGTAATTTACTTGGTTTTTCCGATTCCAATTGGTGCAGAGATAAAGATGGTTGAAAGTCTATAGTTGAATACATATTTATGTTTGATGGAACATCAATGTCATGGTGTTCGAAGAAGGAACTAGTAGTGACACTCTCGTCTTGTGAGGTCGAGTATATTGTCGCTTTTATGTGTGTGTCAAGCAATGTGGCTAATGAATCTATTGAAGGAGATAATCAGTAGTTAGGGTGAGGTTGTTACACTCCTAATTGATAACGTTTTCGCGATTAATCTTGTTAATAACTCAATTGCACAAGGGAGGAGCAAATATATTGAGACGAGGTTTCACTACTCGAGGAAACTTGTTAGTGAAGAAAATTTGAGATTGAGATATTGTAAAAGTGAAGACCAAGTTGTTGATTTGCTGACAAGGGTATAACAAATAATTTGTTCAAAAAATTGAAGATTAGCATGGACATGGAAGACTTGAAGCACTTGAATTAAGATGGTGTGTTAAATGAAAACTAAGTAATTCAAGTGCTGTAATTGTTACCACGGGGGGTGTAACCAGTTACAACTTGGAGATAATCGCTTATGAATGAAGAAAAAATACTATTCGAGTTGTCGTAATCAGTTACACTTGATTGCATTTTTCTGGTATTTGTTAGTTGCAACTGATTAAAAGTTTAATATAATCGATTATATGTCAGAGTTTTAAGTTTTTTAAATTTTTAACTTGATGTTTTTGTACCTCAATCACCTGCATATACACATTATAGATACGTCTATAATGTATAATGAATGAACTAGAAAATTTCATTCTCAATTATTTGTCTCTCTAACTCTTTTCTCTATCATTCTTTCTTTTTCCATATATTTAAATTTTTTATTGTTTATCAATAATGTGATTCCATATATATGCATCTAGAAAAGATTCAAATTAATACATAATCTTACTTCTTTTAGTAAACTAATAAAATATTATTCATATAAAGAGGGTAGTATAGTTTTCTTTATACGAAAAAACAAAAACAACAAAAGAGTAAGTTTTTTATTTATTTTTAATTTTAACTTTTTGTTCTGAAAAATACATCTCATCCATGCCAACCGAAATTAGATATAATTTCGTGTTAAGCAGCCTCAACTATTTTCACTCTATTTTTTTTTTTTAATTGTTGTGGTTGATATCATATAAGTGCTTTTGAGCTAACTGCTTATTAAATTAAGTACATTATATATTTTTGTTTCCTCATAAAGGTTTCTAGAACATTGTTAAAAAAAAATTCTAGAAGCAAGTCTCAACTAATTCCACTTTACTCTTGTCAATTCAAGTCGATAGATCACTATAACGTCCCCACCATCCATGGTTGAGATTAGTGGACATTCTTCATACATAGTTTAATTGTTCTTTTCTTTTAATTCTTTCACCTACTAGCCAAGTTTAAATATAAGCACCCAATTTTGAACTTGCCTTAACGGTACCTATAAATTGTATATAAGTTTTCTTGTCTATAAAATATGTGTACACAATTTTTTTCACCATTTTTAGAAATTATATTGCAAATTTTTGCAACCCATATTCGTATTTAAAAATTATTGATGTTATAGTTGCAAAGATATCTTTGAACAGAAATATAATTTTATATACTTTACAATAAATTAATAATTTAATTTCCTTTTTAGTGGTCCCATTCTTATGATATCTTTATGTGTGGAGTACGTTTTGAGTAAATATTCCCGTGAAAAATGGTTTGCAATATAAGGAGATAGATATTGTTGTGGTAGTAGGTCAAACAACACTTGATCTTTATAATATCTAATCACATTATTGGTACAATAATATATTGTCATTTTCAAATTCAACTAACATTTCTTTCGTATCCAACAGTACTTATGCAAAAATAATAGCCGGCCAATGTTAATTTTTAATTTTATATGGACATGGTTGGTAAGGATTACCTTCTTACCTAAAGTTTTTTGTGGCTTCTAGAAACATAAGAAGAAAATCACTATAAAATAAGGAAAAGAATCTTAAGGGTTGGTGACCCACCCTCTCTCTGTCCACGGTTTTCCTACCTCATCTATTTGGTCCTAGCTAGGGCCATTCATTTGTTTGCTCACCTCATGCTACACTCCATTCTAAAGTAGACTCATGCTTTTCAATTTAGAATTTCTTTTAGTTTTACTCATTTGTGTAGCCTCACTATTATAGATTTATTAATGTTGCAAGTTTTGACAGCATTTTGTTCAGTACTATGGAATTTGTTAAAGGCCCGAATATATACTTTTATTCATTTAAAATGTCAAAACTATATTGCTCCATTCGTTTTAAAATGAAGAAAGTTTAAAATTTTTGTACATAAATTAAATAATATAATGATATTGTTATAAAATATTATATTTTTATAAAATTAAGTCTATTAATGTATTAGAAGTAGTATAGAGAGTAAAAAGTAAATGATATAATTGAAAAAATAATAATCATTACTACATTAAAAATTAAAAATGACAGTTATTTTGAAATAAAATTTATTTGTTAAAACCACAATCATTTTAAAACGGATGGAATATAAATTAAAAATATATGATCCAACCAAGATCAATAATAAAAAATCAAAACACAAAAATAATTGAATAAATGAGGGATAAAAATAAGCAAATATCACACAATAGATAATAGATAATGAAGCCCTAAGTTTAGTCATCTTGATTCAATAATAATAGCTCATGAAAATTGAAAGTTCGGTATAAAAAACCTATGTAGGTGGCGGTTGATTTGAGGAAATTCTTGTATCTGATGGAATATCCTATCTGCTAGATACGAAGTTACTCTAACTTCTTTCTTCTTAGGAGAGAGAGTTGTTGATCTTCGCTCAGTGTCTCTTTAGTGGATAGGGGTATCTCTTCTAGGTGTTAAAAGAGAAAACATTTTGACTGGTTGCAAGATAGTGTGGTTAAGAAAGTTAGATATGGTCTTCTCACTTTATTCTAGAGAGATACTTGGGTGGGGGATACTCCTTTTATAGCCAGGTTCCTTCGGGTTTTTTTTTATGTATGAGCATAAGGACTATTCTATGGGGGGAGGTTGACAATGTGGAAGGTTAGGCTTGGGTTTCAGATTTTATGAGGATAAAATCTCATATTTTTTAATCATGAGCATGTGTTGGTACCTAATCTCCACTTAGTTGTCAAGGAATTTAGTCTTTCCTCCCATCCTGATAAGTGGTGATGACGTCACTCTAAAGATGAATCTTACTCGGTGGCCTTAGCTTACTCTTTTCTGCTCACCTGTGAGTTACCTAGTGATTGTCTTGTTAGAATAAGATTTGAATTCTGCAGTATCTCTCTCGTTAATCTATATCTTCCTCTCCTCCTTCTGCACGTGTTTGACATGGAAGGAACGGTTTCATCTTGATTTTTCTCCCTAATTGCAAGATTCAAGGATTTCTCCTTCATCTTCTTCAATCCTCCATTGAAGACTTCAAGTTTCTTCAAGAATTCAAGGTTGATTCCGAGTATTATCATCAATTCATCATTGATTTGGTATTTTCTTTGAAGAACACAAAGAATTCCTCTTCAATTTGGCTCAAACTTCAAGTTCAAGTAAGTGTTAAGCTGTTCTTGACTTTCAGCTTTTCTTGAAATTGAATACTGAAATTGTATGCAAATTCAATTTAGATTCTGAATCTTGCACTTGTAATCTTGAATTCCTTGATTTGAATTGGATTTTGCTGCCTTATTTGTGTCGGAGTGAGGGTTTTGTATATAGCATGCATATATCCTTATGCATTTGTGTTTCCTCTGCAGATGAGTCATAAATTCATACATCTTGCATCATCTATCACATGCTCACGCATTAGAAAGCATTTAGTTTGATTCGAATTGCATTGATACATGATAATTTGAAGCACGATTGGCATTCGACATGTAAACATCCAAGCGTCTTGATCATTAGGCACCTCATGCATTGTATACGAACTCTTTGCATGTGCATTACAAGTGTTTGTGTTAATGCATGACCTAGAGTTGAAGGAAAACTTTTAGGTATCATGACTAGCTCACACCGTTTCTTTACATGAGCATTAGGATTGTTATCGTAACTCGCATCCTTGGCATGTTCATGCATCACTTTGCACACGAGCATTAGGATTGTTATCGTAGCTCGCATCCTTGGCATGTTCATGCATCGCTTCGCACATGAGCTTTAGGATTGTTATCGTAACTCACATGTTTGGCATGTTAATGCATCGCTTCACACATGAGCATTAGGATTGTTATCGTAATTTGCATTCCTCGCATATTCATGCATCTATGAACATTGGTTTTATCGTTCGATTTGACATTCTTCGCATGTTCATGCATCTATGAACATTGGTTTTATCGTTCGATTTGCATTCCTTGCATGTTCATGCATCAATAAACATTGGTTTTGTCGTTCGATTTGCATTCCTTGCATGTTCCTGCATCAATGAATATTGGTTTCATCGATTTGATTTGCATTCCTCGCATGTTCATGCATCTACAAACATTGGTTTTATCGTTCGATTTGCATTCCTTGCATGTTCATGCATCAATGAACATTAGTTTCATCGATTCGATTTACATTCCTTGCATGTTCATTTGACTTTCACTTGCTATGGGACTATGGCCTAACGGTATGGATCGAATTGTGGCATGAGAGCATCATGAACACGTGGTCCAGCCCAAAATAACATTTTTGCAGGTTGCAGGTCGCGCTTAGCGCGGTCAAGAGCATGGTAAGCGCATTGGCTTCTGTTTGGGCCGCGCTTAGCGCGATATGCCAGGCTTAACGCGGTCAGTGCTGATGCATTTTTCTGTTCTTACTTGATTCTAACATCAAACAGTAGGCACCCTAGCCACGCCTAGCTGCTGTTTGTGCTCTGTTTCATGCAGGGGCTTGTGTGGCATATACATACGACACATTTCTCTGATGTTTGCATACATATGTATACATTCTTTTACTTACTTTTTGGGTCTATCTCCCTTCTTGTAGGTGTTGTGTGCTTGTACACCCACGTGTACGGCTCTCCTGTTTTACTTTTGCTTGTCGTAATCTCGTTCTTGCAGGCATTATTGCTTCGGATGCGTATCGACACGCATTCCGCTTGTTTTGATGCTTTGAATAATTCTCACCAGTTTACTCTTATTGCATGGCTTCAGTACTTGAAGTTTTCCGGCTTATTTCTATAGCTTGCAGTGCTCTTCGGATTCTATATCCGTTCGGTAGTTTTTACACCGTTTATCGCATTCTCTTACAACTTTCCTAGACATCATGAGAAGTAGGGCTTTACAGCTTTCTTTTTCCATGAGAAGTAGGAATAGAGATGCATGATGGGGCTTCCGTAGTTGGAGCATGTTCAGGAACCCCTCTAGTTTATTTAAAGACCCATTTAGGGCAATTCTACCTGTGGATTGTGTTTGCTTGTTTCTTGCAGGTTCCCTGGGTTAGAATAGGTTCTTTAGCCTAGACATTAGGATCCACAACCTATGTATGTCAACATAGGTAGAGATTCCTTTGCATCTTAAACCAGAGGTCCAACCTTTGCATGACAACATTAGGGTAGCACTTAGCTAGTTTCCCTTTTGTTTTGCTAGTTTCTTTTGCATATTGCATGTGATTAAAACTAAAACTTGCTTTTCTTTTCTCTTTGAAAACAAAACACTTAATAATGGTTTAAACTCTTTTCTCAAGGTAAAAGAAACCAACCAACACAAACTCTTTTCGCCTTTGCGCGCTCCTTTTATTTTGTGTTTAAAACCTTTTTCACAAGTAAAAAACACAAAACCCACCAAAACAAGTGAGACGAACTACGACGCTCTGACTTTCCCATTGCACGCGGGAATACGTAGGCCTCTTGTCACGGGGCTCGATCGAGCAAACTTTGTAAATACTTCCTTCTTTTCCCCGTGGTTTTTTATTTTTTTTCTTTTCTTTTGCATTGCATGATAACGATTAAGCATAATAGATATAACACACCCTTCATCTAGAAATAGAAAGTGGATACCGTAGAGTACTATAGGCATGTGGGGTGCTAATCCCTTCCCCTCGCGTAACTAACTCCCTTACCTAGATTCTCTTGATCTCTCGGTCATAGGACCACGATTTCTCCCTTCAGGTTTACTCGATGTTTTCCTTTCTCTGTCGTGAGATAAAAGATGTTCGATGGCGACTCTATTGATACACCAGTTATCAGTCGGAGGTTCAACCGGATGATTTTAGTAGCACAAGGTTATAGTCAGCAAGAAGGGATAGACTATACAGAAACATTTGCTCCAGTCGCCAGGTTAGAATCCATCAGACTTTTAATTGCATATGCTATTAATCACAATATCACACTTTATCATATGGATGTAAAAAGTGCATTTATAAATGATTACATTGATGAAGAAGTATATGTCCATCAACTCCCTGGCTTTGAAAACTCAAAACATCCAGAATTTCTTTATAAGCTCAAAAAATCTTTATATGGTCTTAAACAAGCTCTCAGAGCTTGGTATGAAAGACTAAGTAATTTTCTATTAGAAAAATATTTTACCAGAGGGAAAGTGGACACAACCTTATTTTGTAAGACATTTAAAAATGATATTATGATATGTCAAATTTATATTGATGACATAATTTTTGGTTCTACTAAATCCTCCCTTGGGAGATAACTTGCTAAGTCTATGCAGGCAGAGTTTGAAATGAGTCTCATGGGTGAAATCAAATTCTTTCTGGGAATTCAAATAAATCAGACCTCAGAAGCAACTTACATACATCAGAGTAAGTATGTTAAAGAATTTTTGAAGAAATTTGTCATGTCATATAGCAAACATGCTAAAACCTTATGCATCCCACGTGTATCTTGGAGAAGAAAGAGGTAAGTAAGAAAGTAGATCAAAAGATCTACAGAGATATGTGTCATACCCCAAAATTTTCCCTCTTACTTCACAAGACATTCCACATATCCATGCTCAAAGATTTCACAAGGGTTGACCAGACAAACCCTCTCCTAAGCAATCAACCCAAACTAGGGTTTGGCTATCCTCAAATCCAGGAGTCCCTCTAACACTTTCAGTGGTCATCATGCCTCATCATATGCTTCAAATAATCTCCATGTCAAGTTTCAAGCCTTACAAGTCAAGTTTCCTCAGACAATTGCTCAGATGGTTGAAAATCAGTTGTATTGGACAAAAAGTCAACTGTGGTCAACATACAGTCAAACATCATAATTTTTGGTCAATATCAATATTTTGAAGTGATATTCACCATTTGATCAAGGGTTGATCATGATTCATCAAGAAAAGTCAAGAATTGATCAAAAGTCAAACTTTCCAAATTGGGCTTTCTTAGACAAAAGTCAATAGAACTTTGACCAGGCATAACTTTCACATACTTTATCAGAAATTTTTCCACCACAGCTCATTTTGAAGAGAATTCAATTCTCTACAACTTCATGTCTCACAAGCTTGGGCAAAAAATGCTTCATTTGGAAGTTATGGATCAAAACATTACAGGTCCTTTTCAAAGTCAACAAGAAGTCAACTTTTTGTAAAGAAGTGTTCATGAGCATGGAAACTTCAATTGAGATGAAACCAAAGAGGTTGTTTAGAGGACATCTTGAGATTTCTAAAAAGTCCAAGAACACCAAAAAATGTTAAAAATTGAGCAAGATACACCTTGCACAAATTGAGCATTTTTAAGGAGGTGCACAAAGAGAAATACTTGACAAAATCAAATTTTTTGCAAATGGGCCTAACTTTTCTTGGTGCAAACATGTTCCTTAGATGAATTGGAACCTCCAAGCCCAAGGCCACGAATTTCTCTTTTTATTTTCTATTTACTTTGGATTTTTAATCATTTAAAAGCCAATTTAATTAAAATAAAAGATAGAAAATCAAAATTAATTGCAAAGTGGATTTTTCTCTTATTCTTGAGATCCAAGCAAGCCATACAAGCTGTCAATTTCGAAATTGCATTGATTGGCAAAGGAATTGAATGAGATTTGATGAAAAAAGGCAATATTTGGTTTTATACCAAATCAAATATTTTCTCATTGATTGGCACATAATTTCTTCATGATTCTTGACCTAATTCACTCTACTATAAGTACACAATGCATCCACAAATACAAAGGACGAAATCCTTGCCTCCAAGAACCCTACCCAACTTTAAAAAATTCGTGGCATTCAAGCAATTGGCAGCCTTAGTTTTGCTTCAATTCAGACGATTCCAAGCTTGGCAATCGCTTCCTGGAGGTCCCTGGAGTCATCCCAGACATTCACATATCACAAATACCCCTAGAATCACGATATCACAATCACGGTTTGCCCAACTTTTATCCAAATTCGATTTCTATGACTCGTGCATTATAAATACATTTTAATTGCATATTCTTGTTCGTTTTGATGTTTGGAATGTTTATGTATAGATCAATTTGAGTTTAGACACCAGAATCGTAACATGCCATTGTTAGGTTTTCTGAGCTTCGAATTGGGGTCCATCGATTTAGGCAAAATTGGACGAAACTAAGGGTACCTTCGTGTTCAGGGGGTCGATTCCAATCGAACCATGTCCTTCTTATAAATTTATATTGCATATTGTGAATTTTGCAAAGTTGCAGGTGTTTTAGCTACGGACAAATCTTTGGTAAAGGATTTAGCTACGAACAAAAACCGTAGCTAAAGGTTTGAAAATTCAAACGAGGAAGATGAAGTTCTTGGCGTGTGATCTGGCATTCAGAATTCAATTTCCTTTAAAATGTTTTTGTTTCATATTGCTAACACCAAACGCAGGTTGGCCCAGTGGTAAGCAGCGCGCGTGTTGAAGGAAAGGGCATGGGTTCGATCCCTGGCTCCAGCAATATTTTTTTTACACTTTGCAAAACTAACTCTTTTTTCTTATTTTCTTCATATTTTTTCTTTTAATTCAATTTATTTTCAAACAATTTTCTAACACATCAAAAAATCACCAAAAAATATTTTCTTTTTGCATTTAGGATAGAAAAATGTTTATTTAATTTTTGACATAAAAATTAATATTTTTTGCATGCATATTTTAATTAATTGTTAATTAACCATAAAATTGACTTTTAATTACTTTTCCATACTAAAATCAATCCAGAAAATTCCCAAAAAATTATTCTATCATCAAATTGGGATTACTAACCTAAAAAAGTTTTCCTAACTTAAAAATCTTTTTTTACTAACACATTTTCTCTTATGCGAATTTCTTTTCTTTTCCGATTATTATGTATTTGCTTCCAGGTTGTAATAGTTAGGATTAATTTTCTCGCATTTCTTTTTCCATTATTATGTAACTGCTCATGAGATGTAATAGCTTAATTAGGATTTACTTTCCGCACTCCTATATTATGTAACTGCCCCAAAGCAATGTAATAGCGTAGGACTTTACTTTCCGCAATTTACTTTCCGCACCCATATAAACTGCTAGTAACTAGGCGTGTATGGCAAGATAAAAACAAACATAGATCACTTCTAATTTCAAGATAATATATCTGAATTCAACACACTCTTTTCACACATGTACCCCCTAGGCTATTCTCTCTCGTTGCCTTTCGAATAAATGGTCAAGTCCCTCGAACGTAGAGGTATCCTAGCACTGTTGCCTACGAACATATCATCATAGTCCCTTCGAATTAAAGATCATAGTCCCTCGACGTGGCCTACGAATACATGATCTAGTCCCTCGATTGTTGCCTACGAAAAGTGATGATCGTCCCTTCGAATGTGCTAGGATACTCCTACAAGTTGCCTTCTATGACCATCTGATGTCCCTTTCGAATGTCCCTCTTACATCCAACGAATAGGGTTACCTACCAACTAATGGTATGGATAACGCTATTCTAAAGGAAAGTAAAATAACACGAACACGACCATTCTGAGTAGGTAATAAGACTTTTAGTTGCTTGCGCTATCAAAATCTTTTCACACCTCACACTTTTGTCAAAGTTAAAACACTTTTCAAAATGAAACATTTCCAAACACTTCGTATACATTCCAGCGTGAATCATTACGAAGTCAAAGCGAAATGCCTTTTCAAAACATTTTTCAAACACACACACATAAAGCAATTTTTAAAGTGAGCTAAAGCAACTAAGAGCCCGTAGATAACTACGGATGGAAAGGGGTGCTAATACCTTCCCTTTTCATAACCTTCTCCCTTACTCAGAATCTAACGAAGGTCTTTTTCTGTTCTTTTCATCTTCCCTTAATTGGATAAAAGAAAAGCCGGTGGCGACTCTTGCTATCCGCAACATTTGCGATCAAAAGCAAAACAATCCAAAGGCAGTTCTCCCACCGTGTTACAGTGTGATTGGATCTCTATTATATTTAACTGCTTCAAGACCTGATATTTTATACATTGTTTGTCTCTGTGCTAGATTCCAGTCAGGTCCTAGAGAAACTCACTTAACTGCTGTTACGCGAATTCTCAAGTATTTGAAAGGTACTACTAATCTTGTTCTATGTTACATAAAATCCAGAGAATACATACTTGTAGGATACTGTGATGCTGACTTTTCTAGAGACAGAATAGAAAGGAAAATCACTTCTGGAAGCTGCCAGTTTCTGGGAGAAAATCTAATATCTTGGTCCAGCAAAAGACAATCCACTATTGCACTATCAACTCGTAGTAGAATATATTCTGCGGTGGATGCGACTCAGATGCTCGATGAAAAGTCGACGAGGACTTTCATATATTCGAGAGTAACATTCCTATCCTCTTTGATAACACTTCTACTATTTGCTTATCTAAAAATCCTATTTTACATTCTAGAGCTAAGCACGTAGAAATTAAACATCATTTCATTAGGGACTATATTCAGAAGGGGATTCTTTCCGTAAAATTTATCGATACAGACCATCAATGGGATGATATATTTACAAAAGCCCTTGCTGAAGATAGGTTCAATTTCATTCTAAAACATCTCAGTATGGAATTATACCTAAAATGAAAAGCTTAATTTTATATGTTCAACTCTTAGAATACTATTTTCTGTGAACTTCTGATCAATTGTCCTTCAGAAGTGAGAAGGGTAAATGAATTAGAATCTATCAGAAGATTTGAAAGATGACTCAGCTCGAGATAGAAGCATGCAGTTCACCAGAACAACACATGTCAATCTTGATCGTTAAAGTCACTCTCAGAAAATAAACACATGTTCAAATTCTAATAGAGTGAAACGCTTGAGTTGCTACATTGAGGCGCTGGACACATTGGTAATTGTTCAATATATTTTCACGCCACCTCTCTTGTCATAAATCATTATGTTTCTTAATCATCATTATTTTTGCACTAAAACAAATTAATTGCATATTTTTAAGAAATTTTTATATACTCAGCCTTTAACATTTTTTCAAAACCATAGTTTTCAAATCATTTGCACTCCTCTCTTTCTTTTGAAAACTCTTATTTTCAAATTTTCTCTTCTTCTGTTCTCATTCAACAAATTTTCATTTTCTGCACATTTCCTTCTGCACTCTGCTTTGCTCCCTTCATACAATTATCTTCTGTTTTTCAACCTTCAATTATCTTCTATTTCCCCCTATTATTTTCTTTTTGATTTATGACAAAAAAGGGGAGAACATAAGATATTTTGAACATCATAGTTACTGATAGACTAAGTCTCGAAAATTCTGATATCATCTTTGATTTCATTTATGTCTAAAGCTTAAAACAGGAAATATCAATTATGGAAATCAACTTGGAACCTTCATCATACTCTGGACGAAACTCTTCAGGGAAGTACAATGTCTCTAAATTTATATGAATATTGAATGCAGGGGCAGACCTCTCTTTGTCAAAATATTTATGTTTTTCCATCATCAAAAAGGGGGAGATGGTTAGAAAATTGTTTGGTTCTACACCTACCTTAGAATTGTTGATGATAACAAGTACGGTTGATGACAATTATGTTCTGACCCTGATAAATAAATATTTTGTATGAAACATTGTTGTCTCCTAATTTTGTTTAATAAAGTATATAGATGAAGTTCTGACCTTGAAAGGAAAAGAAGAACAAGTTATGGTTCTGATAGTAGAAGAAAATTCTGATCTGAATATATATAGAAGTTCTGATACGATGGATATGTGTTAGAAGATTCAACCATGATCTAAAGTTTAATTTCACGTTCTAATAGAAGTTCTGATGAACTTCTAAAAGCACCAAAGGCTGCACCAAACTCTGATCAAAACCTTGTCCGATGATCTAAAAACTTTAAATCTCTGCTACATCATCTTTTGATCAAGACATCAAAGATTCAAGTCAAACTTCTGAAAGCACCATGCTGCTCTACAAACTCTGATACTTTTATTCTGGTTGCTTTGTTCTGATGTGTTACTATTTATTACATAAAGATTTGAAGCAACGATTGAATTCCAACAGGATCTCATTTTTATGGAAAGAACAATTAAGTCCAAATATCATCATTCCATATATAGATTATATGTCTCCAACGGATAAGTTTTCTTGACGCATATATAAAGATCCATCCATGAAGAGAATAATAATAAGAACTCCTACACGTACAACAAAAAGAGAAATCTTAAAGAAATCATTCATAATCTCTAGTTCATAAGTGGTTGAAATATTGTGTAAAAATCACAGTTGTGATATAGCTTTTTATAAGCATTGTAAAACACACAGCTTTGTAATTGACTGTAAAGTTGAAATTCCTCGAGAAACCGAGTTATGGAAAGGGGCCATGGCGTGGTACAAGAGTTTGCCCGACGGGTCCGTCACTTCTTGGAAGTACTTGGGGAGACTGTTCTCCAGGCACTTCACCGCCTCTCGGCGCCATCCAAAATCTGAAGCATCCTTGGAAGCCATCATCCAAGGGAAATAGGAATCTCTTTGAGCATACATCGAGAGATTCAATCAAGAGGCCGTCCAAGTCTCGGCTATGAACGACATGAAGAAATACCTCCTCGAGAAAGGACTACGCCCTCGTAGCGACTTCACGAAGGCGGTAGGCATTGAGACACCTTCCACGTTGGATGCTTTCCTCTTGAAGGCTCAAGCATACATCCAATATGAAGAAAAAGAAGTCGTAAATTCTGCTCCTGACACCTGGCATAGGGAGAATGTCAAGAGCTCTAAAAATGAAGAACCCTCGACATCTCGTCGGGGAGGAGAACTAAGGCGGGAGGACAAGCCCTACGATTAAAGAGATAATAAGGGGCCGGTGGATCGGTTCAGTGAATACACCCCCTCACAACTTCTAGGGAACGCATCCTGACAGATTGTGCAAACTCTGAGTTCAAGCAAGGAGGAGTGCGCTTCCCCCTCCAGACCCCGGTCAAACCGGGGGTAGATAAAAGCAAGTACTGCAGGCTCCACCGAAGTCAAAAACATGTGACGAAGGACTGCATCCACATCAAGGATGTAATTAAAATCCTAATAAGAGATGGGCACCTCAAGCAGTATAAGAAGAAAGAGTCCGCGAAAGAAGAAACACCCTCTTCTAGAAAAGTCGAAGAGGAGAAGCCCGTAGAAAATTCCTTTGCCAGTTGCTTTGAGCGTATCAAGGCCGGAAGATTTCTTTTTTCTCGACCTGGATACCCTCCCGACCTATTTCGCCACTCATAGCCCTTGGGAATCCTTCCCGACGGCCATGGTCATCTCTAGTGGAGGATTCACCAAAAACTCCATCGGATCCATCAAGAGAAGGTTCGACGACCTCGTCAGGACGAGGTCAGACCTGGGTGCCTTGCTCGACAAGAACTAAGGAAAGTCTCATCCACTCGCCTTCTACAAGGAGGAGTTACCGGGAGGCACCCCCAACTCCAACATCCCCTTGCTTGTACGTGCTCGGATGGCCAACTTCGACGTCAGACGCATACTCGTCGACCAAGGAAGTTCGGCAGATATCATGTACACACAACTGTTCATAACCTTGCAGCTCAACGAGACCCACCAGACTCCCTACCTCGGATCGGATCTGCAGGGATTCGATGGCTCAACAGCTAAGCCATGGGGATACGTTGAGCTGATCGTCACGTTTGAGTTTGGAGAGACATGAAGGTCGATCAAGACACAATTCCTAGTCGTGGACTGCCCGTCCCTGTACCAATGCATCTTTGGTCGGCCCACTCTTGCCGAGCTTATCTTCGTACCCTCCACCGTGCATCTGAAGATGAAGTACTATACTGCCAGCGGGAAGGTGGCGACATTGCATGGAGACATCCAAGCAGCCAGAAGATGCTTCAAGGCATCAGCGAAAGGCCTAGATTCCATCAACCTCCAACAACAGACCAAGGGAAAAATTGACCTTCAGGAAAGATCTCACAAACTCGAACTTCTCCCTTGAGTCGACGCCATCGACCTTGATAGCCGTCTCGAGCCAGAGGACCTGGCCGAAAGAAGAAGGAAGGGAAAGACCCCTATGGTCGAGGAGGACCATTCTGATGGTGAGACTTTAGGAGCATCCTCAGGGAAACACATGCGCCAGATCCTAGATGGAGATTTCAAACTAGTACCATTGGGCGACGACCCCAACAAAGGCGTGAAGATCGGAGCTGACCTCCTAGAATTGGCTCGAGAGCAACTCAAGGCATGCCTAAAAGATAATGCCAACCTCTTCGCATGGAGCGCTGCTGAGATGCCTGGACTCGACCCCGAGGTCGCTTGCCACCACCTCACTAATGATCCGGCCCTTAAGGCAGTAGCACAGCGTAGGCGAAAGCAGTCCCCAGAGAAAATCGAGGTTGTCGAGTAAGCTGTTAGAGACCTCCTAGAGGCTAATTTTGTAACGAAAGTCGGATACACTACGTGGCTATCCAACCCTGTACTAGTTAAGAAAAATAACGGAAAGTGGCGCATGTGCATTAACTATTCTGATCTTAATAAGGCATGTCCAAAGGACGCCTACCCCCTGCCCAATATTGACAAACTCGTCGACAACTCCGTTGGTTTTAAATTAATATCGTTTATGGACGCCTATTCGGGCTATAATCAAATTCCAATGGCTAAGACAGATAAAATCTATACGGTCTTCATGACTGAATCGGGCAATTATCACTACAACGTGATGCCCTTCGACTTGAAAAACGCCGGTGCAACCTACCAATGAATGATGAACAAAGTCTTTAAAGGTGAAATCGGGGACATGCTCAAGGTGTACATGGACGACATGATCGTGAAATCCCAAGAGGAGGTCGATCATGCTCGACATCTCAAAAAGGTCTTCGACCAAGCCAGAAGTGCTAAAATGAGGTTCAACCCTGAAAAGTGCACCTTCGGAGTCCGGGCAGGAAAATTACTCGACTTCTATCTCACCGAGCGCGGAGTAGAATCTAACCTCGATAAATGTCAGGCATTTTCTGAATTACCCACTCCAAAATCCAAAAAATCAATCCAAGTCCTCAATGGGATGCTGACCTCGCTGTCCCGGTTCGTCGCTAAATCGGCCCAACACACACTCCCTTTCTTCAAGTTGTTGAGAAAGGAATCCGTGTTTGAATGGACAGAGGAATGCGAGCGGGTCTTGAACCACTTGAAGCAAACGTTATCCCAACCACCCGTATTGTCTCGACCGGACAAGAAAGAAATATTATACATGTACCTGGCCGTGACTGTCGAGTCCATTAGCTCTGGGCTCATTCGAGAAACGCAAGAAGGTCAAAAACCCATCTATTTCACGAGCAAGGCGTTACAGGGGCCCCGAGCTGAGATATCAACAAAGCGAGAAAATCACCCTCGCACTGGTCAAAACCGCCAGAAGACTCTGTCACTACTTTTTAGCTCACACCGTGGTAGTCCGAACGAATCAACCCATCGAACAACTACTAGGCTGACCATACATGGCTGGTAGAATGCTCAAATGGTCATTAGAGCTATCCGAATTCGACATCATGTATGAGAGCAGGAAGGCCCTCAAAGCACAAATTCTAGCGGACTTTGTGGCCGAAATGACTTTCCCAGCACTCCAAGAAGGAACCAATCGATGGACCATATACGTCGACGGTACCTCTAGCTCGTCAAGAAGCGAAGCAGGGATAATCCTAGAGAGTGAAGAAGCGATCGTCATCGAGGTATCCCTCGCCCTTTCATTCCCTACTTCAAACAATTAAGCGGAGTACAAAGCCTTCCTTGTCGGCCTCCGGCTTGCCGAGGACATATGAGCAAGAGAAGTAAAAATCCTCACAGACTCACAGCTCGTAGCTTCCCAAGTTCGAGGAGAGTATCAGGTCAAAAACGACCAGTTAGCTGAATATTAGACCCTCGTCTAGAACCACCTAAAAATTTCACTTCAGTGGATATACAACACATTCCTCGGGAGCACAATGCTCGCGCAGACGTTCTATCCAAACTTGCCAGTACAAGGACTAAGGAGGAAACAAGTCGGTGATCCAGGAAATACTCCCTCGACCAAGCATAGATAAAAGTTGCCCTGGCCACAACATCTTTGTCATCGAAGAGAACATTTCCTGGATGACCCCCGTCTACAGATACCTGGTCGATGAGACCCTCCCCGACGACCCCAAGGAAGCAACCGTCATCAGACGAAGAGCCTGCTCGTACGTCATACTCGAGGACAAACTCTACAGAAGAGGGTTCTCTATTCCCCTCCTCAAATGCGTCGAAGAAGCCAGAGTACCGAATATACTCAAAAAAATACATGAAGGCATAAGCGCCCAACACCTAGGAGGCAAATCACTCGCTCGCAAGACTCTTCGAGCTGGTTATTATTGGCCGACCATGCAGAACAACACCAAGGAGCACGTTAAGAAATGTGACAAATGCCAACGACATGAACACATGCACCTGGCCCCACCAAACGAGCTCAAATCCTTTTCCTCCCCATGGTCATCCTCGTGGTGGGGGCTCGACATCCTCGGACCATTCGTTTTGGGCGCCTACCAAAACAAATATTTAATAGTAGGTGTCGACTATTTCACTAAATGGATAGAGGCCGAAGCATTAGCCAAAATCAGTGCCCAAAACATCCTGCATTTCTACAAAAGGAACATACTAGCCCGATTCGGCATCCCACAAGCCTTTGTCACTGATAATGGGACGCAGTTCACGGAAAAAATTTTCCAAGACTTTGTAGCCCATCTGGGAACCGTGCGACACTTCGCCTCGATCGAACACCCTCAGACAAACGGGCAAGCCGAGTCGTCCAACAAAGTCATATTGCGCGGACTCAGGAGAAGGTTGGACGAATCAAAAAAGAAATGGGTCGAGGAATTACACAACGAGCTCTAGGCCTATCGGACAACTCCCCACTCGTCTACTGGGGAAACCCTATTTCGGCTTGCGTATGGAACCAAAGCAGTTATTTCAATAGAGATTTCTGAACCTTCACGAAGAACCAAATCTCCCCTCGACGTGGAGATGAACGACCAATCCTTAAGAGAAGAACTCGACTTGGTCGAAGAGATAAGAACGGGGGCTGCCCCTTAGAGAAGCATCGATCAAACAAAGAATAGCCATCCGGTACGACTCCAAAGTCATTCCCCGGGAATTCGACGTCGGAAGCTTAGTCCTTAAGCGAAACTTGAAGAGCTCCACCAAAGGGAAGCTCGCAGCGAACTGCGAGGGCCCCTACCGAGTCTATGCCAAAATGAGAACGAGGGCATACTACCTAGAAAACTTGCAAGGGGAACAACTCACTCGATTGTGGAATGCTAAAAAACTCAAACAATATTATAGTTAAAATAATAACGGTCGACACACACCAGGAAATCAAATGAATACCTAAAGCTCGACACCACACACTCACCTCGGTACCAGCGTTGCATGGAATCATGGCACATAAAGGGACACTCGCTCCATCATAATGAACCAGGTCCTCGCCCTGACGCGGGGGACTCAAATATGCCCCGCTATCTAAGTACCTCTCCCGGCAGAACACCCAACTCGCGATGGGACGCTCACACCACCGACCTCAAGCCTTTAATCGAAGCTTGAGTTCCAGAACAAGCCCAGCGATGAGCTGGCCCATTTTGAATAGTCTCCCCATACTGTCAAAAATTCGTGCACAAATAACAAGCGTTCCTCCCCCAAAAATAGCAAACAATATATACACACATATACAAATAAACAACATAAAACACTTCATAAAATTACAGCCACAAGGACCGGATATGTCTTGGAGTTACAACGGGGACTCCACCCCAACAAAGAAAATTAATTAGAAAACGACCGACCAAGGCCAAAATTAAGAGCACAATTATATAAAAGGGCCAGGCCCAGACAGACATGATAAGAATAAATCGATTCCCTTCAACAAGTTGAGTTAAGGTGTCCCCGACGACCATCTGATCAGAGGTATCCTCTGCCATCATATCAGCAAGGAAATCAGGCTTCTTTATCTCACTATCCTCAACATAAAAATGAACTTCCATTCCTTCGGTCACCAGCTCCACACCTGGGTTAAAGACCCGCATCTGAGCCATAACATTTTCAAAACTCCTCGTCGAAGCTACCTCAGTGTCATCATAAGCCAACCGTACGCGCTCGACCAATTCTCCCCGGGTTCTCAACCCCACCAAGTCCTCGGGCTCCCCCATAGACGGGGCACAATCAGCCTTCAACCAAGCCATACCATCGGCCAACCGCTGCTTGTCCGTTCTCTCTGCATCACGTTCCTCGACGATCTGTTTAAGTTCGAGGGATAGCCTTTCTCGAGCATCCTCTCGAGTCTTGGCAAGTTCCGTTGTCTCTTTCAATTTGGCCCTGAGTTCCCGAAGCTCAAACTCGGGAGATTGCCCGAGCTTGGAATAAGCGGTCGCCATTTCAAAAATGCGCACCCAGGCTCCCGCATCTTTAGCTAGGGTTGCCCTTTTTGACAGTCGGTCCATCACTTCCAATAAGAGTGATTCTTCCCGGGGCAGAACGACGCTCCTATTTTCAAAATATGCACGATTGTGCCAACAAGGAGGAAGATTAAATTTTCCCTTCCCCTTTTCTCCAGTTAAGTCCACAGGTCCTTCTCCCTGAACCCTCTTGTTCTTCCAAGGAGTAACATAAGGGGAAAAGGCCACCAAGCTCGCAAATGACTTCCCCAAACCAATATTCAAGGAGCCACCCATTTCATTTGGCGACCCAGTCCCCTTCTTCTTCTTCTTCTTCTGCAAGAGATTCCGAGCTATGTGCTCCTACACAAGATTCATCCTAGCTGAAACAAGAAAAAATATACATTAAGACCAGATAAATTTTGAAGCAGTCAGTAAAAGCATGAGAACATAAAGGAAAAGATTCAGACTAATCTACCCAAATAAGCTTTCGGATCCCCGCTAAGAAGGAGTTCTCTCACACTGATAAGTTTGGGCTCGTAAATATGATCCCCGTCTTCACTCACGAGCGATTTCCCACCTCTGCCCATGCGCTGGACCAAAGGAAGCCCCTCAACATAAAATTACAAAGCATCCAAGCTCTCCAGGTCCTCAACGTTCAACTCATCCCTGGACCATACATACTGGTCGGCATTTCGCTCGAAATGCTCGTTCTTCCAGTGGAAGTTGAACTTGGGCACGAGCTGGCACACCCCTTCACCCTGTTCGTTCAGCTTAGGGGTACCATCCTCTAGCAATGTCGACCGACTCGAAAAAACGTTGAAGAGGGCCCATTCCGAAACTGGGCGGACCAACATAAACTTCTCTTTAAAGGAACAAACGGACTCTTGATACGGCTTGAACAACTTCCCATTCTGCTACCGAAGTGACACCCAATTCCACTTAACTAATCCATCCTTCTTCTCCGAGCCCCTTTGGAGATAGAATATGTGGAAGAGTAGAGGAAGTGTAGCCCAAATCTCCAAATACTCACACACCACTTCGAACGCCACGACGAACGCAATCGCGTTCAGATGAAGTTGAGATGGAGCCGGGAAGAGATGATAAAAAACGGCCACCTGTAAATCAGTGAAAAGGAGGCGAATCCCAAGTTCTCTAAACCAAATATCACACACCGGGATGTGGTACGCCTCATATATAGAGAAAACTCAGTGCCCTTCGGTAGGAATAAAAATGGCCTAGTCCTCCACTCCATCTACCTCAGTTCCTCCCTCCTCGGTAGGGCCGTACCAATCAATCTTATCGAACAGGTCGTTTGGACGAGCAATGAAGTGAGATCCTCTCGAGCGAACATCCGAAGCCACCCAAGCGGTCGGATCCCGACTACGAGGCTGCACAACCGAGGACGGGTCCTTGGCAGATTGATACTCCTCCTCTTTCTGGGGATCTTCCCTCAGAATATCATCCGAAGTGGTCTCCTCATCGACAGAGTCTACATACCCTTTCCCGGAGCGGCTCGTAAATTGACTACTATCTCCACTTTCATCCGACATGACACCTAAAAAGTAGACAAAGACGATGAGCTCGACATTAACGTCAAATCCACCCCTCCACCACTAATTAAGTGAAAGGGCTCAGACGAACGAGGATCCGCTTTCTCGGTCAACGACCCTCTCTCAGAAACAGACTACCATTCAGAATAGTGTCCCTCTACTCGGGACAAATACGCATAGAAAACCGCCGACATATGAAGACGCCTAAAAATGGCGGAGCAACCGTTCATCGCTAAGAAAATCCCAGAAGAAGGGAACCCTAACCACATGCATCCTATAACAATCAGGAGTTTAGGCCTAAATCTAGCTAAATTACGCAAAAGAATAAAAGAACATACCATCTAGAAGGCTATTAAACCGTTCCAAGAGGAAAATCAAACACTGGTACGACAGTGTAAGGTGGTCCGAACTCAGAAAGACTCAATTGTAACTCCTTGGAATAATGGCTAGTGAGTTCGTTATGCGCGAGCAAGGTGGAGCAGAGAAAGTTCTCAAATGAAAGGACTCTTCTCCTTTTATAGGCCTCTTCCGCGCACATGCTCTTGCACGCACCTATGAAACCTAGGGAAATCATAATTACCCCTTAATCCCTAGGCCTGACACGCATTTAATGCACACGGATCGAGGCCACGCATGCTGGAACCTCCAAATTTCCTAGACTTTTCGGCTCCTCGACAACAACCCTCGAATGATGCGACAATGGTTGCGCGATTCAAGTCATCACGCCCTCGGACACAACGACTTAGGGGTTACTATTCTGAACTTCTCGAATGCTCGACGGGCAGTCTAATATTCCCGGATCCCAAGACCCTCTGCCCGACTTCTATCGTACAGAGTCAATACTTAGGACGCTTAGGGCCATGCTCGGTGTGTCCCACCTGCCCGACACAATGGCTGGTTACGAGCCTATTTGCCCAGTTTTGACCTAGTCAGCTCTAACCTCTATATTCGCGGACCCGCATATCTCGGCCCAAATATAGCAGCTAATGAGGATCTCTCAACATCTATTATATAAACCCTCATATCTTTGAGGACGAGGTATCCGTTTCTTACACTCTAAACCCTAAATACTTTCTATCTTCTCATTCGAACATTTGCTTACTTTAGCATCAGAGTGCCTTGCAGGTACACCACCCCCTTCTCCTCACCAACTTGCTCGAAAGATCATCAACAACCCGGCCGTCTCCAGTTCTGATAAACAGTTCAGATTAGGTTTGGTTACTTTTTGGGGTAAAGCTATAATATACGTTGTTGCCATAATATTCGTGTTTGAATATGAAGATTGAAGTATGGTTTTATGGTGACGTTGTGAATTCCGTTTGCGTTGAATACTAACTTGTGGTTTACCAATATGATTGAATGAGGAAATCATTTATAGCATAGTTTTTATGGTTTACCGATATGATTGAATGAGGAAATCATTTATAGCATAGTTTTTGTGGTTTACCAATGTGATTGAACTTGTGATTGATAACATCTTATTGGTTTTAATTTTTTGGATGGATTTATAACATGTGATTGATAACATGTCATTCATGCAATTTACACGAATGAAATACATGAGTGCTTAATTGAAAATTACATGAGTTGAATACTTGAATTTGAGTAATTTCTTTTATTGATTATTAAATGATTGATGATGAATAGATGTGGAATCGGTTGAATTTGTGCCTAATTGTTTGGATCTAACGGAGTTTGTGCGTTGAAATAATTTGTTGTTCATGATTACTTGAGTTTACGTTTCGAAATTTGTTTACGAACAATTAATCATTGATGATATTTGATTTTCATGTGTTGATGCATAAATTTGAATCGATTTAGTTATGATTTAATTTTTTCGGTGTTGAACCCTTTGATTCGATTAATTGCATCAACACTTGAATAATTTTGTTTAAAGCTTGAAAACCATTGCTTGGATGTGGAATTAATCGTTACAACAATTTTGTTCAATTTCGATACATGTATATGTTGCTGCCCAAATATTATAAATGTATTGTGAATTACATTTTAAATATTGTTTGATGCATACTTGAGCATAATTGTGCATTTATTGACCGTTGATGTTGAGATTTATCGTTTTCAACGCGATTTTCTAGGTAATTTTATGATATGGTGTAGTGCTTCCTGGGCATGGTAAGTTGGTGCAAATGTGTGATTTAATTGATGTTTAATGCACAAGTTAGGTTGCTTTGTTGTTTGGATGACATTTATGTCGAGTTTGAATGGTTTTAAATTGACTTTTTTTGCTTGGTTCATGATATGGTGTGTTGTTGTCCGAGATTTGTAAATGATAACATATCTTAGTTTTAATTCTTGAATATTGCATTAATGAGTTTAATCAGGCATTTGTTTAGAATTGGCATGAAGTTTGTTTGGTTTTGATCAAACTTTTTGTGTATTAACATCCGTTTCATTATAATTCCATTGTATATACGCATTATTCATGTACATTCATACATTCTAATTTCTTGTGGATTTAGAACTTACTTTGAATTTGATTTTCCATGTTTCTAATGTGAATTGAATAATAACTTGAGTTTCTTTGGTTTTAGTTTCATTTTTTAGTTGAATTTCTTGAATGATTGATTACTTGGTTCTTGAATTGTTCATGTGCATCATATAAGTTTCTTGAATTGTTTTATATGTTATGAATTATCCTTGATGTTGTTTTATATGTACAACGCTCATTCCCTATGTTTTCGTGAGTTTGAATTCTCGACGTTGTTGTTCGGTAAATCCGAGGTAAATTTCTTCCTCAAATTACTGGTATTGGGATGAATTTGTCTTAAATTGCGTGAATATGTTGTGTTTTCTTGATACGAATCCATTCCGTGTATACTTTGTGTTTTGACAGAAACGCAGTATACTATTTTGTGTCCTAATTAGTTGTTTTTGTTTAGCTTAATTAGTAAAACCATGGATAAGACATGGATGTATTCCAATCGATTGCCGAAAGAGTACGAGAATGGGGTATCGAAATTCGTTAAGTTTGCTGTTGTGTATGCCAAAGACCCCAGTCGAATGACATTTCCTTGTTTGTGTTGTTGTTATGGGAACTGGGTTGACGCGGTTCAGTTGGCATCACATTTAATACGGTATGGAATTGATAGAAGTTATACATGTTGGAATATGCATGGTGAGAAAAGTAACGGGAATGTTGAATCGGGGGATAATAAGACCTATGCTTCAAATAACTATTGCACAGATACATACGATTATGGTCGAGTCGAAGAGATTGTAGAAGCGCTTGAAGAAGATCTTAATGATTGTCCCAAACTGTTCGAGAGGTTTTAAGCAATGCAGAGAAACCGTTGTATAACGGTTGTACAAAATTCACAAGATTGTCTGCGGTATTAAAGTTGTACAACTTAAAGGCGGGTAATGCATGGCCGGATAAAAGTTTCACAGAGTTATTAGCCCTTATGAAAGATATGCTACCAGAGGATAATGTTATTCCCAATCGAACTTATGAGGCCAAAAAGATGTTGTACTCTACTGGCATGAGCTATGATAAGATACATTCATGTCCAAAAGATTGCGTTTTGTTTCGAAACGAGTATGCATCGTTAAATGAGTGTCCTAAATGCGGTGCCCCTCGATATAAGAAAAAGTTGTCTCCGACAAAAGTCTTATGGTATTTTCCTTTAATTACGAGATTTAGACGGATGTATCATAGTGAAACCGATTCAAGACACTTGACTTGGCATGCAGATGAAAGAATTATTGATGGAAAGTTTCGACATCCGACAGATTCACCACAGTGGATGAAAATTGATAATGATTATCCTGAATTCGGAAAAGAAGCAAAAAACCTTCGCTTGGCATTGTCTACTGATGGAATGAACCCACACGGTATTCAAAGTATCTCGTATAGCACATGACTTGTGATTCTTATGATTTATAACCTACCTCCGTGGCTATGTATGAAGCGTAAGTACATGATGTTATCTATGTTAATTTCTGGGCCTAAACAACCAGAAAATGACATAGACGTATACTTGGAACCTTTAATCGAAGATTTGAAGATTTTGTGGGAGAATGGTGTGGAGGTTTATGATCGATATAGGAAAAAAATAAAAATGAAATGACAAATATAAAAATCCATAATCAATAATCCATATATATATATATAATGTTGTTTGATCCAATTAAATCTTATTGAATAACAACTATTTCTTAGAAAAAAATAAAAGTATTCCGATGTCAAAGAGAAGCTCGGGTACGACGGTCTAAATCAAACAACATTAATTGGATCAAAGTGCAGGTATATTAATTTCCACAATTTTGCTTATAATATTTATGCTACTTGATAAAACAAGACAACTATATATTCTTATTTATTTTTCTATGTAATGTCCTCAACAACAAACCGGTATAGATTGTGGATACTTCGTTTTGAGGTTTATCAAAGAAATCCTTCAAATGAATCAAATAGAGATTCTAGTAACGGTATGGATTTATAACTTAAGATTTGTTTTCTTATTTATCGGATATTTCATATAATTTATTACTTTTAACTAAATCATGCATATTATGTTTTGTTATGTAGTACTTCGATGAACGCAAGTGTGCATATTACACGAAACTTCAGTTATAAGAAATCAAAGAGGAATTGTGTCAATATTTTATTGAGCAAAGAATCATATAAGGTATGAATACATTATTGTGTGAAAAGTGTTATACATTATTGTGTGAAAAGTGTTATGAATATGTTATTGTGTGAATACAATATTGACCGTGCTATTATGTTCATACCTTGCAGGACCAGGCCATTGAATACATAATTGACCGTGTTTTGTTCATACATTAGGGCTAATTTAGTTATTGTTAGGGTTGATTTTGTAATGCTGATTTTGGTAATGTTAAAAATATGTGAATTGAATTACAATGGTGTATATATATATTTTGGATAACAATGGTATATAATGGTATTTGTATATAATCTCTTTATTGAAATAATGGGATTACAGTTGTAAATTACTGGTTTATGAATTACAAGTTTGTGAATTATGAAATAATGCTGCAAAAAATGCAGGTTTATGAATTATACAAATTATAGGTTTATTAAAAACCCTAGAAAGCGTTTTTTGAGAAAAAGCGCTGCCTAAGGTATACATAAGACAGCGCTTTCAAAAGCGCTGCTTATGTATACCTTAGGCAGCGCTTTTTCTTAAAAAGTGCTTTTTCTTAAAAAGCACTTTCATAGGTAGGCCTAAGGCAGCGCTTTTCCTAAAAAAGCGCTTTCTAAAGATGCATACAGAAAGCATAAAAGGCATTCTAAAGTAAGCCTAAGAAAGCGCTTTTCCAGAAAAAAGCGCTGCTAAAAGCCTACTTAAGAAAACGCTTTTTAGGAAAAAGCGCTGCCTTAGGTAGACCTACGAAAGCACTTTTTCCTAAATAAAAGTGCTGCTAGAACCTATAGCAGCGCCACCTACGACAACACTTTTAAAGGTCAAAGAAAGCGCTTTCGTATGTCTTTTTTGGCGTAGTGAACTCAAAATTGACCTAGATTCTTGTTTTCTTGATATTTCCATCCATGTTCATCATCATCTCTCCAATTCTTGCAAGTGAAGCTACCATGAGAATGAGTAGCTAAGCTCCTTTGTGTCAAGATTAAAGGTAGTTAACTTAACTTTTATGTATTTCTTTTGATCTCTAGGTATATGAACTTGGTTGATGATATATATATATATATATATATATATATATATATATATATATATATATATATATATGTTGAATATCTTTGTTTTACTATCTTTTTATGCTTTGGATCATGATTGAGAAATATGCTTCAAAGTTGACCTAAGATATTCTTCTACTAAGGAACAAATGCTAGATATAGATTTGTGAGTTAGTATTTACTTGTATTGAACTTAAAGATTATCATGTCAGTGGTTAGAGTGAGACATCATCTAAAGATTAACATGATAAAACTCACAATATTGGTTTGAAATCAACAATATTGAGAGGATACATAATTATATCGATCATCAACTAGTTCATCCGCTTGATTAATTGAATTTATATGAAATTAGGTTAATGAAACTAATCTTGACATGCTTTTACCAATTGAAAACCAACCAAAACTCTTTTTAATCCAAACAACTCTCTTTTGGAAAGAAGACTAAACTTGTTTGATTGAAATTTATTATTTTTGTAGTTAGAAAACAAACCCTTTTGTTACCAAATCTTATAATATGCTTTAACTATTGAACGACGGTAATATCACATCAATCCCTGTGAAAAACGATAATTAAAAATACTTGTTTAAAAAATACGTACAACAATTAACACTTTTAATATTTTTTCATCTTCTTCATCTTGATATTAAACACCATCTAAAACAATAAAATTTCAAAGTAAAATATAAATAAATTTTTTTAATCCATTCTTAAGAACAAGTTATAGTTTATGAGTATATTTTCCTCTTAATATATTAAGAGTATTTTGACCATGACCACGAGACCCAACACGTGAAGGACCAACCAATATATAAAATCCGCCGTTTGTTTTGTTTTGTTTTTTTTAAAAATGATTTTATAGTGTTATAAAATTGTGTAAATAAAATTTATAATTTTTTTATAAAAATTTTAATTGAACATTTTGTTTGAATAATTATTCTTAAAATATTATGTTGTGTATTTTATTTTTTTATTGAAATTTTTTTGAATATTAAAATTTTAAAAAAATCACTTAATTTTAAAATTATTTTAAATAAATTTTTATAAAAATAACTTTTAAAATATAATATTTAATATAATTTACAATTTTGATTATGTGTTGGTCTTAATCTATATATTTATGTTATATAATATCAAAATTAGTTTTTTAATTTAAAATAAATAAATATAAATTTTTTTAATATTTTAAAAAAATGATTTTAAAAATACAAATTTTTTTAAAAAAAAAATTGAAACAGATTGCACAATTTAAATAAGAAGACTCATTTTAATATTATAGTTTTAAAACTCTTTTATATATTAGTACAACTGTTCAAATTTAATCCGACAAATACCAACACGAGTGTGTGAATGTAGAGCTTTAAATTCAGAATCTCAAACCCAAGTCGTAGAAGAAACCTCGTCTAGTCTTGCACATGGACCTAGCGTCTATAATTGTAACTAAGATTTCTTATCTCCCATTCTTACATGGCTGACGTAATAATAACTAATAAATGGTTTTGATTTTGTTCATGTGCTTTTTTTTAAAGTGATTCTAATAATCGGGGAGAATCGAGCGATGAATATTCTTAAATTTGAGACATTTCGGCTCTGACTCATGATATCAATTGTTGGCGCAACAATTGAGAAATGGTCGAGCGAGGAACATTCTTAATTACCCACTTATAAATGTTTAAGTCATCACATTCTTATCAATTGTGAGACTATTATTCCACACTCACACTTGTAATGGCTCTGGCTCATGATACCAGTTGTTGGCGTAACAATCGGGGGATGGTCGAGCGAGGAACATTCTTAATTTCAGGATATTTTGTTTGAGCAACACATCTTTATGGGAGACACACCACTTGTCCACCTAAAATCTTAAGGTGATAGATGAGTGGATTCTTCCACTTATAAATGCTCAAGTCACCACGTTCTTATCCAATATGAGATTATTTCTCCACTCACACCTGTAATATTTTCAATAATTCTGCGGTTGGTACAAGTTTTATGGTTTAAAGTTATTGGTAATTCAAAATTTTTATGTTAAACTATATATAATTGGGGTATTGAATAAATTATTTAATATTTGAATGTTTACAATAAAATGTGAAATAAGGTGTTGAAAATAATGTGGATTAATTGATGTTGAAAAGATTTAACATGTTGAATGAGGAGGAAGTGAGTGTCATATATAATATTTTATAAAATTTTATTGATTGTTGTAATTATTTAGATTTTTAATGTGTTGTGAATGGTGGTGGAGTATGGTATAAATTTTTTTAAATAAAATTATTGTAGTGAATAAAAAATTGAATGAGTATTAATCTATTAGGTGTAAGAAAAAGAAGATGATATGGATGATAAAAACTAAAATTGTAGAGCGTTGAATAATAAAATCATTGTAATAATCTTATTATTAGAATCATTTAATTATTGTTGCTTAATTATTCAATTTTAAGATAAAATTTATAAAACGTACAAATATAATTGCCTATTTGTTACAGCGACTAATTTCTAAAATAGACTTAATGTCATACATTTTATATCTCCTTATATTGATCTTTTGCTATAGTATAATGAAAGAAGTTAGTTTTATTTTATTAAAAAAAATTGTTCATATGTTTAACTGGGGACTTACATACCACCTAACTAGTGTATCCTACGTGTGCTTTTGTGGAATGGAAACTACTACTAGGCCCAAATTCAGACACCAACAACGCTACTCAGGTTCTAGTTCAACATCCAATTTTTTTTTTTTTATTCCATCCGTCTCATAAGAAGTGTTTAATTTAAATAATGAGTGATTCTTAAGAAAATGATTAGATGTGTTTGTTTTAGTGAAAAATTTAATGTCGTTTACTAAAATATTCCTATTAATTATACTTGAATAAAGTAAAAGTTAATAAATAGGGGTGTAGTAGTGGAAAATAGTAATAAATGATGCATTGAAAATATAAGAAGACAATTATTACAAATTTTAACAAAAATTAAAACGCATATATTAACACACTCAAATAATACTAAGGTTGCCTATTTTTAAATAAGAATTCGAGCGCGACTTAGCAAAATTGTTATCGTCCTAACAGTTTAAAACCCCCAACGTGTTAGATTGATTTAAGTACTTATTATACCAACACCTTAAGACTTAGTTTTAAAGTAGCCCCGAGTAGTTTATTAAGCAGTCGGCACCGCCTTAAACGACAAACTACGTGGAGAATCGATGAATATAAGTGATTGATCAAGATTTTTAAAGAAATTTTTTATTAGAAGATGCGCTTATTAAGTTAGATGGTCCTTACCAGATCATTTAATTCAACGGTTGCAGAAACTATAAAATATTTATGCAAACATCCATTATGAATTGGTTCAGTGGTCCCTGGTACTGAACTTGGTAGGGCGGATGACGATCCGATCCCCCGCAATTTGTAATTGGATAAAGGAGTACCAAATATAAGTACCAGGACTCCTAGCTGGATTATAAAGATCAAAGTCACTAACCGGTTACTCCACTATGTGCGCGTAAGGTAAAGGGCTTAATGTGATTGCACCACAGAATGAAAACGGGTGAAACGAAACGAAAGTATTGGGTCGAGGTATAATTCATGACTTAAATTGGTCTGCAAAAATGGGGTTGTCTAGTGTTATTACGGTGATTTTGGTGTCAAAGTCTAAACTCGAGTTATCCAACAAAGAAGTGAATTGCAACCTAGTACAAATTGAATTGTGTTATATATCTGCGTTTGATTATGCTTAAGTGATTTTTCATTTCTACTTTTTTGCTTGAGGACAAGCAAAGGTTTAAGTATAGGGGAGTTTGATAACACGAATTTATATAACATATTTGACGTAATTTTCATAGACAATGTTGCTATTTTTATTTAATTATATTACTTTATTTCCGTATTACGTTGGTATTTTCTATGTTTCAGGTATTTGTATTAAATAAAGATAAATTGAGCAAAGACGTAAAATCGAGGAAAAATCGGATTAAAAAGCAAAAGAAATGAAGAAAGGTGTGTGCAAATAGAAAAGAAGGAGTATAATATAAGAGATTGCAAAGACTAAGCCCACAACAAGCAGGCCCAGTTAAGCCCAGCACGCAAGCCAGCAGCCACGTGGCTGAGGCGACCGTCTCAAGCCCTCTCTTCCCTTGGAGGCGCCCGCCTCCTTCAACGCGGGGTCCACCACTTTCCCAACATTTTGAGACGCACGTCTCAACCTCCTTTTGCCACGTGGAGGCGTCCGCCTCCTACTCCTAAGGCAGTATTTTCTCCACGTTTTGCTTGCATACGAAGTGGAAAGAATGGGAAGTTACCAAAGTGATCTATAAATACAAGTTCAAGTTTCAGAATCAGGGTCGGATTTTTACCGAACAACCGTTAATTCTTTATTTCGCAATTTATTTTCTTTTCAGCTTTGCACTTTGAATTTATTTTCCAGTTTTCACTGATCTAACCTTACGTTAGATCTAGTGCTTTTTATTCTTTGTTTATTTTCTTCTTTCGAATTCAAGAAGTCTCCGAGCAGATCCAACCGACCTGTGGTGGATGCTCGTTTATTTCGAAGAACAAGATTATTTCCAGCATTCTTAATTTCAGGTTTAATTTAATTATTTTATTTTATTTTATTTATTGTTGCCTGATATTATTTATTTGATTTCGGAAATGTTTAAATATATCGAATCGTATTATTTATGCATGTCTGAATTAATTAATATGTCTGGCTAAGTCTTTTTGATATTGGTATGTAAATTAATCGATCCAAAGGAATCTGAAAATTAAACTGGCATAATGTTACGTTGTTAAAAATATTCTTTCTGACTTAGATATCTAATTTGATTTATTAAAAGGTTTAGAAACTAACAGAGCGAAAGTTTGAGGTTAATAAACTGGACTAAGGTTAGAAACCAACAGAGCGAGAGTTTGAGGTTTAGAACCAGATAGTGGATACTAGGTATTAATTTTAAAGATCTGGCTTTTAAAAGAGATTAAACTTTATTCATTTTCAAAAAGTGTTTTTAAATTCGGCGGGATAGCGAGAGCATACGTTAGGATTTAATTGCATGATCCGATTCAACAGAGCGACAGTTTGAGATAGGATTTTTAGATGAGTATTGTTTGCTGAAATATGATTTTTTATTCAACTTGAGTAACACGTCAGTGGAAATTCAGATCCCCTTAGGTTAGACGAATTACATACCGATATCTATTTATTTATTATATTTTCCTTAACCAAAAATCTTAAAGAATTATTCGCCTTAGCTGTATACTGTAACTTAGGATAACAATAGATCGATTTATAGTCTCTGTGGGTTCGATATCTTTTAAAACTACGCGATAGGACTGTGCACTTGCAGTCTGCTGATTAATAGACGATAAAGTCGCGATCACATAGTATATGGTTTTAGATATTCTCAAGGGAAACTTTAGAAAGACCAAAGTTTTTGAAACTTTTAGAATTATCTAAGGTTATTGGGAATTGGGAAACACTTCTTTATACTTTGGGTTTTTGTTATTCATATATTGAAGGTTGAAGAGGTTGGAAAACACTTGTTTACACCTTGGATTTGAGTTATTCATATATTGAAGGTTGAAGACGTTGGGGAACACTTGGGTAAAAAAATAGGGTAATTTTGGAAGTCTTCAGGGTTGTTCTTGAGAACCTAAAGGCAAATGCTATTTTCTTATAACTCATATGTAATCTTCTATAATAATTTTCCGAGTATAATGAATCGGAGAGCTACTCTCTCATCCAAAGTAGATCGTTTGATCGAACTGGTTAAGTAAACCTTCGTTTTTTTTTTGCCTTATCCTATTATATTATTTGTGTACGAATTATTATTATTGTAGACCATTTATTTTAATTGCTACTATTCTTTACCTCACAAATTAATATTGAATTTTGTTGTAATTAACAACAAGACTCACATCATGTGCTATATTAGTTCATTAAAAATAGTTCAATTATTCAAAATGGTCCTTACTGTTAAATTTCTAAAAAAAATATTAACTTTGCCTAAGTGACATGACAACAAGGCAATTTATAAATAAAGCGAGTCAACATATTTATTAAAAAATTAGTATTTTATTTAAACTAGAGAAATTTTGTTTTCAGAGGTTAAAAACCCCACAAATTGTTAATAACATGTAAAAAAAATAACACCACATTGTTATCACATTAATCAACAAATCGTTCAAAAACAGAGTAATCGCTCACACATCAATAGAGCATAAAAAAACAAAATTCAGAAATATGAAAAATCAACAACCATCTAGCACAAATTTATATAATATTACTTCTAACAATTGTCAGCATCAAGACCCACATCTGTATGAACAAATCCAACCATAACCAAGCCTCTTGAACAAAGTTCTCATCTGCAAACCCACCCTTCTTCAATAGCTTAATATTTCTACGGGAGGAAACTTGAACATCTGTTAGTGATAACATTACATTTGACCGCGAAACCAAATAAGATATACATGTTGCATTATTTTGCTATCCATTTTTATAGCTCAACTGTTCAGGTGGTATACGTAGTGCATTATTTTATTATCCAATGTTACTAAAATTAAAACTAGACACTTCATTCTAGATTAATAGTAGTGTTTTTCTAGCTAGAATTTCAATTCCAAAAACATTATAAGGTCCCTACAAGACCAAACAAAACACAGTAGAACACTTGAATGCATACAAAAATACACATTGCTAGAAGCAAATATCAGAAGTATTATGCATATATATGAGTCATATCCAAGAGAACATCCAAAAATAAGTTATGCAAGCAGATAAGTAATTGGAATCTGAAGCTCCTTGACATTTGAACCTAATTGCAACATAGGTCATTAAAGTATAGTTTCATAATGAAGTGCAAGCCTAGGCCATTAATGCAAGACGAGATATTATGGAGACGAGATATAATCCACTTAATCTTGTTCCAGCCATTACTCGCATGGGTTATGATAGGCACGTTGTTGAAATGAATAATGGTTTCGCAGGAGGTCTGCTGCTTGCATGGGACAGTATGCATACAACAGTCGAGCTTCTACACCAGAAATCTCAATACATACATGAATTGCCTCGAAAAAATCATCATTTATTCGATTACAATGAAGTCGCCATCGAACTTTTATTTATTCTAAAAGTGGAAAGGGAAAGTATCGAATAAAACCCACAAGCAAGAGATAAGACGGTCTATTAGACCAAGAGATATGAATTCGGGAGTCGGTTATGCAAGGGAAAGGTATTAGCACCCCTCACATCTATCGTACTCGATGAGAACTGTTTAGTTCATGTGTGCGTTGTGTGTTATCGTAATAATTCTATCTTCTAATTAATGATCGAGAAATGAGAAGGAAGAAAGGGTTTTTATTTTTAGTATTTTGAGTTCGCCGCAGTTTCAAAACCTTGTGCCTACGTATTCCCTCGTGCAATGGGAAAGTCAGAATTCCGTAGTTCTTCTAGAAAATGCTTGTTTGTTGATTGATTTTAAATGAAGAGACAAGTTATCATTTTTAAAGGAGAAGACTCGTCTAAACACCCACAAGGTGTGATAAAGAATAAAGGACTACGCACCAACACGAGGGAGGGTTTGAGAACACCTATAGTACTCAAATAGAGAAGTTGAAAACCATGGGGATAGAGGAAGAACATCTCAATTATGAACAAATCATGTCTAATCTTGAAAAAAAGGTTTTAAATGTAAAAGGTGCTCGGGCGCACAAAAAAATTTGCATGAGTTAAGATTGATTTTAAGTGGGTGAAAAGTACCGAAACATTAGGCTATTATCTAATGATTCAAATACTAAAAATTGGACGAGTGAGCTCGTCCAATCGTCTATCATCCCAAAAACTTTATTATGAAATTGGTGCAGTGAAACGGGGTTCACGTTATTAAGTGTTTTGAGTGAAATAAAATATTTAACTTATTGGGCTATCATCCAATAACCTAAATATTCTAAATTTGATTAAATCGTCGGGTTATCATCCAACAACTTAAACGAATGCCACTCTAGCTTTTGACACAGATAGAAGTTTTTTAGCTTATTGGGCTATCATCCAATAACCTAAAGACTTCAAATTTATTTAAATAATTGGGCTTTCATCCAACGACTTAAATAAATATCATCCAAGATTTATGAAATTCATTTTTGAAAAGTCACTCGATGTTGGATCGAGGTTTGTAACTTTGGTTATGAAAGTGTTTTGATGTTGGTTTGTGGATAGAATTTGATCGGGTCATAGTTAACCAAGGTGTCATACTTGATTAACCTCGTGAGAGCAGGTGCTCCTACTCCCAACCGTGAAACCCTTTTGCCTGGAACACTTGGTATATAGACCAAGGTGAGAAATCGGGTTATGATTAACCAAGGTCAAAACTTGATTAATCTCATGAGAAAGGCCATGCCCAAACTCAACTATGAAACCCTTTTGGAAAGGCTTGGTATGCGGACCAAGAGGATATGAGAATCCGATTAGAGAAGTAAGCAGGTAGGAAAGCAAGCGAGCTCATACAAGGTGGCTATATGTATGCTCCTAGAAAGTGGGACTAGTGTGGCACTAGTATGCTAAACGATCGGATAGTTGTCGCTGTAGAAAATCCCAGGACCAAACTATGAATGTGTGCAAGTATGCACTGAGTATGTATATCTTCTCATTGATGAAGATCCCAAGAGGAGGCTATGTGTTCTAATATGATGAAATAGGCATAATTTGAACAATAATCAAAACTCACAAGAAAATGAAATCCCAAGCTATTACAAACCATATGGGGATGGGGATACATGTTTATGAATGAGGATACATCAAATTGAAAAGTCTAAATAAATAATACAATACAACCCCATCGAATTGAATCAGAATAACTAATAAATAGTAAGTTTTTGTCGCGTGGTGCAAAAAAATCTCCTCTGATAAACTCAAGATGTCGGATAAAGTTGGGCGCATTGAATGAATAACAGATACAAGTCCCTGCATCAGATATAACTCCAACAGACAGACTAAACTTGAAATAATCTGAGAAGCCTCAAAAGTTGGGCATTTAGTCGGTTAGAACCAAACGATAAAACAAATGAAATATGGAAGTGAATGCTTAATTAATTAATTTAAAAGTTGATTAAGTTAATTAATTAAGTTAAGAAAAATTAATTAGTCGAAACTAATTAATTTTTGGCAACCAAATTAAATAACTAAAGTAGCATGAAATGAAGGTGAGAGCTTAATCGATTAATCAAGAGTTGATTAACTTAATTAATCGAGTTAAGAAAAAAGAATTAGTAAACTAATTCTTTTTTAATAACAAAACTAAATAAGTAAATCAAAACTAGCTTAATCTATTAAGCGTGGATAAAAGATGGGAAGCGAAAGCATCGACTTGAGAACCTTGCACAAACTAGCAAACAAGTTAGATATTTCAAGGTAAAATCGGAATGGTGAAGCTTGCATGATCGAAACACGGACCAATAAAGAACCAAACAATCAAGTTAGTATCCCCAAGACAATTTAATCAATTGAAATTTGCATGACGAAAACAAAAAATCAAGAATTATTGTCCCACTCAAGCTCAAGATATGACAAATTGATTTCAAAGCAAGATACATCCGATTACACTATATTCGGGTAGCCAAGGCAATGATAGAGTGATGCTTAAAGAAATTCATTTCAATTATGCTCAATGACTTAAAGAAATAACAAGCAAACTCCACAACCAAATTTATCTTACATTTTTCACAATCGAATTACGTTCAAACCATATCAATACCTCCTTCAAATGAACTTAAACAAGCATGACAACAACAAAAGTCAACTCAAGAATGAGACTAATGCAAATATTTTCAACACAATTTTATGACTTAGACCTTAACACTAATTTACTACTAGGAGCAGTATTGGTAACAAGAATCCAATTCCATTTTGACATAATCAAACAAGATAATGATGTCAAATTCCTCATTCAATTCTAACATGAAACAAATAGACAACTTCAATACCATAAGCCGAATCAAATAACAACATCCTTGGTTCACTTAACACAAGCTAAGTATGGTATCACAAATGGATTTTATCACAATTTAAGCATAACAACAGTGAAAGTTCGACATGATTTAACACAAACAAAACAAATTTTCAACTTCTAGACCTAACACACGACAACTTGCAATTTTACTCCAAATGAAATCAAGACCAAAATACATCGGAACTTAGCATGGTTAGCCCTAACAAAATGTTGCTAATCAAACTTTCAGATTCATAAAATCAGAACAAGAACAAACAAATTCATGAAATCCACCTTGTATACACAACCATCCAGCAAAATAACTTACATTAGAATAGTGAGATGAAATTTATCAAACCTTAAGTATTGAAGCCAGTTGAAGTTCGTAGCTGAATCTGAGAGGATGATTAGCGATTGGTTGTTGGAGTATGAAAGTTGGATGGAATTGTTATGAAGGTTGTACAAGTGAAGGGGGATATTTTGGAAAGTTTGTATGGTGTTTGTGAGATATTGGATCGACCTCTATTGGATCGAAGGTAGTATCTTGGTTCGACAGAATTTAGCATGCAGTCGAAGGTTGCTCACATGCTGTTGTCAAAGTTTTTACAAGTTTTAGTCGAAGTGTGTTCCAACTTGTAGTGTCGAAGGATGCTAAGATTGTTAGCATCGAATTGGGCCTGTTTGTTATGTCCAATTTGTTATGTTAGCTTGTACCCTAAGTTAGCTTGTAATGGGTATTTGTGATAAAAGCCCATTAGTTTAGTGTGTTAGGTTTATTATAAATAACATACTAGTCTCTCATCATTGCATACTGCAAATCCTAATTTAGGGTGAGAGGGTTATTTGTTATTCTTGTAATCTTGTTTTGAAGATAAAGGAAAGAATAGCAGTTAATAACCAATCCTTATGTTCATCGTGTTCTTCATTAATTTTCTACTCTAATTATTTCTTGATCATTAAGCAACAAGTTTATATTTTGTTCTAAGGCATCCGATTCACAAAAAATTGGTGCGGTGAGCGTGGAGAAGATGCCTTCGACAAAGTATGAGATTGAAAAGTTCATCGGAGTGAACGATTTCGGTCTGTGGCGCTTGAAGATGAAAGCCCTATTGGTTCAGCAGGGCTGTTTGGAAGTGTTGAAGGGAGAATTAACCATGAACGAAGCGTTAATGGCAACTGAGAAGATGGCAATGATAGAGAAGGCCCACAATGCAATTTTGTTGAGCCTTGGTGATAAGGTTCTTCGACAGGTATCAAAGGAGACGACGTCGGCAGGGTTATGGGTGAAACTTGAAAGTTTGTACATGACCAAATCGTTGGTAAATTGACTCTACCTGAAGCAAGCTTTGTATCCATTCAAGATGATTTAAGACAAAGTGGTGGCTTAGAAGTTGGATATGTTCAACAAGATGATTCTTGATCTTGAAAATATTAATGTGAAGATCGATGATGAAGATTAAGTGTTGTTGCTATTGTGCGCGTTGCCTAGATCACATGCTCACTTCAAAGAAACTCTCTTGTATGGAAGGGAGTCCCTGATCTTTGAAGAAGTTCAATCATCCTTGTATTCGAAGGACTTGAACGAACGAAAGGATCATAAACCTTCGACGGTTGGTGAAGGTTTGGCCGCTAAAGGAAAATTCTTGCAAAAGGATAATAAGTTCGATAAGAAGAAAGGTAAAAGTCAGCAGAAGTTTTACAGTGGTGAAGCATCTGGTATTCGATGCTATCATTGTAAGAAGGAGGGTCACACAAGAAAAGTGTGCCCTGAACGCCTGAAAGATCATGGAGGAAAGGATAATGACAATGCAACTATTGTTCAAGATGATTTCGACTCATCTGATGTTCTTGTGGTTTCGAGCAGCAACTCGTCGAAGGAATGGATTATGGATTCTGGGTGCACTTGGCACATGACTCCAAACAAAGACTTGTTCGAGGAATTATGTGATCAAGATGGTGGATCTGTATTGTTGGGAAACAACAAAGCTTGCAAGATTGCAGGTGTTGGATATGTGAGATTCAAACTCCATGCTGAGTCAATAAGGTTATTGAATGATGTCAGGTATGTACCTGATTTGAAGAGAAATTTGATTTCTCTTGGTGAATTCGACAAGAAAGGATATATTTTTCAAGGAGAGAAAAGTATCCTAAGAGTCATGAAGGGGTCGAAGGAAGTCTTGAGAGGCGTGAAGAAATAAGGCTTGTATACCCTTGTGGCTGAAGTTGTAAGTGGTTCGACAAATGTTGCATCCACTAAACCTTTGTTGAAGACAGAAATTTGGCACATGAGATTAGGCCATGTCGGTGAAATGGGTCAGGTCGAATTGGGGAAACAAAATTTGCTTGGTGGAGACAAAGTCGAAAAACTGAAGTTTTGTGAACCCTGTGTATTGGGAAAATCTTGCAGAGTGAAGTTCAACAAAGGCAAACAAAGAACACATGGATCCCTTGATTACATCCATGATGATTTTTGGGGGCCTCCAAGGTGTCCATCACATTCAGGAGCAAGATATTTTCTATCCATAGTAGATGACTATTCTATAAAGTTATGGGTATCCATTCAGAAGACTAAGGATGAAACTTTTGAGAATTTCAAAGGTTGGAAGACTCTGGTCAAAAATCAAACTGGCAGAAAGGTCAAGAGGTTGAGAACAAACAATGGTCTTAAATTTTGCAATGAGGCATTCGATAACTTTTGTGTTGCCTCTGGTATTTCAAGGCACATAACTACTGCAGGTACTCCACAACAAAATGGTTTGGCTGAAAGGTTTAATCGAACCATCTTGGAGAGAGTTAGATGCATGTTGACTAGTGATGGGTTAAAGAAGGTGTTTTGGGCTGAGGCTGTTTTGACAACAATATATCTGATAAATAGATGTCTTTCGACTGCGTTAGATATGAAGACACCTGAAGAAGTTTGGTCGGGACATCCACTAAATCTCGACAAACTGAGAGTATTTGGCTGCGTAGCCTATGTTCACATTCGGCAAGACAAGGTCAAACCTAGAGATATTAAATGCATGTTCATGGGATACCCTGAAGGAGTCAAAGCTTATAGGCTATGGTGCCTAGAGTCAGGTCACAGAAGGATTATCACCAGTCGAGATGTTATTTTCAATGAAGCTGAAATGGCTTTCAAGAAAACGAATGATGTTGGTCAAGTGCGTATATCGACGAAGAGTGGACAGTAGAGATTCCTGTTGAGGTGGAGCATGTTGATGCTGAATTGCATATCCCAGATAAAGTCGAAGAAGTAGAGGATGCTGATGAAGTTGAGGAAACTGTTCATGACTACCTATTGGCAAGAGATAGGACACAAAGAGTCATCAAACCACCTCAAAGATTTGGGTATGAAGATATTATAGCTTATTCCTTAATCTCTGCAAGTGAGGTTCTAGACGAAGAACCAAGAGACCATAAGGAAGTTATGAGGAGTCGAAATAAGACTGAAGGGATGAAGGCCATGGATGATGAGATGAAGTCTTTTCATGATAACAACACTTGGGAATTGATCAAGAAACCTGCTGGATCCAGGTTAGTCAGTTGTAAATGGATTTTCAAAGTTAAGGAAGGAATCGAAGGAGTGGCGTCGAAAAGATATAAGGCTAGGTTGGTTGCAAGGGGTTTCACTCAAAAAGAAGGTGTAGATTTTAATGATGTGTTTTCTCCTGTTGTGAAGCATAGGTCCATTCGAATGTTGCTTGCCATGGTGGCACAGTTCGATCTTGAACTGGAACAGATGGATGTGAAGACTGCATTCTTGTATGGTGATCTAGATGAAACAATCCTAATGAGGCAACCTGAAGGGTATGTCGAAAAGGGAAAGGAAGATTATGTGTGCAAGTTAAATAGATCTTTATATGGGTTGAAACAATCTCCTCGATAGTGGAATAGGAGATTCGACAAGTTCATGACACGCATAAGTTTCGTTAGAAGTCAGTTCGACCACCGTGTTTACTTCAGATTTCATCCTGGTAATTCATTTGTTATTTTGTTACTTTATGTTGATGATATTCTCATAGCAAGTAACAATGTCGAAGAGGTAATGAGGGTGAAGGCAAAATTTAATAAGGAGTTCGAAATGAAGGATCTAGGAGCAGCTTCCAGGATTCTTCGAATTGACATTCGAAGATATAGAAAGTAGTCGAAATTATGCTTATATCAAGAGGCATATTTATGAAAGATTCTCGAAAAGTTTGGTATGTCGAATTCGAAGCTTGTTGTGACTCAAACAAACCCTCAATTCAAGTTGAGTATTGATCAATGTCCCAGTATTGAGGTCGAAAGAACTTATATGAATAGCATCCCATATGCTAATGTAGTAGGTTCTTTGATGTATGCTATGGTTTGTACTAGACCTGACATAGCATATGCAGTAAGTCTTGTAAGCAGGTACATGGAGAATCCTGGAAAGGCTCACTGGCAAGCATTGAAGTGGATTCTAAGGTACATAAATGGGTCTCTGAACAAAGTCTTAATTTATGGTGGAGGCTTTGGTGAAGATAGTAAAATAGTAATCGAAGGATATGTTGACTCTGATTATGTAGGTTGTATGGATTCCAGAAAATCTGTTTCTAGATATGTTTTCACTTTGTTTGGTACAACAATTAGTTGGAAAGCAACACTTCAGAAGGTTGTTGCATTATCAACCACTGAAGCATAATATATTGCTTTAATTGAAACTGTGAAAGAAGAATTGTGGCTTGAAGGCTTTGCTAAGGAGCTGAAAATTTAAGGTGAAGTTATCACTGTTAAATGTGATAGTCAAAGTGCAATACACCTGTCGAAGAATTTAGCCTATCATGAGCGAACCAAGCACATTGATGTGAGGCTGCATTTCGTTAGAGGAGTAATCGAGTGTGGTGAAGTCCAAGTGCTGAAGGTTTCGACAGATCATAATGTTGTTGATATGATCACTAAGACATTTCCTAGTTGCAAGTTTTTCCACTGTATGCAGTTGATAAAGCTGCATGAAGAAAACTAATTTTTTAGTTGATAATAGAGTTTGTTCCAAGGTGGAGGTTTGTGAGATATTGGATCGAAGGTAGTATCTTGGTTCGACGGTTCGACATAATTTAGCATGCAGTCGAAGGTTGCTCACATGCTGTTGTCGAAGTGTTTACAAGTTGTAGTCGAAGTGTGTTCCAGCTTGTAGTGTCGAAGGATGCTAAGATTGGTAGCATCGAATTGGGCCTGTTTGTTATGTCCAATTTGTTAAGTTAGCTTGTACCCTAAGTTAGCTTGTAATGGGTATTTGTGATAAAAGCCCATTAGTTTAGTATGTTAGGTTTATTATAAATAGCATACTAGTCTCTCGTCATTACATACTGCAAATCCTAATTTAGGATGAAAGGGTTATTTGTTATTCTTGTATACTTGTAATCTTGTTTAGAAGATAACAGAAAGAATAGCAGTTAATAACCAATCCTTGTGTTCATTGTGTTCTTCATTAATTTTCTACCCTAATTATTTCTTGATCATTAAGCAACAAGTTTATATTTTTTCTAAGGCATCCGATTCACAACAGTGTTGAACAAAACATAGTGGAAGTTAACGGTAGTGGATGGTGGGCGTATCGGTATGGAGGAAGGGTGGCGGCAATGGTTTTCCGGAGGGAGCGACGGAGGAATCGGCTAAATGGTGGTGATGGAAGCTGGAGGGGGTATGTTACAGTGAGGGAGTTGGAGGTTAGAGGAGTAAGAGAGGTGACGAGGGGGTGTTAGCTCTGGTGAGATGATAAAGACAGGGAGTATGAGAATGAAGAGATGATGAGAGGGAGGCGAGAGAAGGTTGCTGAAGAAGGGAGGTTAACGTTGATGGAGGATTTAGGTGATGGAGTGGAGGTTGTTAATGGGTGATACGGAGAGTGGTTCAACGAGAGAGAAGGGTGGTGTTTATGAAGAGGAAATTTGTTTTTTGCCTTTTTTTCTTCTTTTCCTCCGATCCTCCGTTTCCCCCTTACATTTCTTTTTTCTTTTCTCGTGAACAGTTCCCCCTCAATGCTTCGTGGACAGTAAATATATAGCAAGCAAAATTAGGGTTAGATAATTTTAAAAAAATGCCTAAAATGACCCTAATGATAAAATGGACTATTAAGCCTAATAGGATAAAAATTAATCTATCCGAAAACATTTTTGTTTTGATTTTTTGAGATAAAAAATGGACACTTAAAATTGTTAAAAAACGATATAAATTCGAACAATAAATTATTCGAAAAAATAAAATGAGCACATTAAAATAAACTACGGGTTTCAGAGATTAAAGAAAAATTATCAAAATAATTAAAATCGAAATAAAATGATAATAAAGAATACCCGGCTTTAAAACACTCACGGTTAAAAACGAGACTTCGAAATGTATCAAAAAATTAGAGAGAGCAGATTTTCATGATCTACGCGACACGTAGATTCATAAAGTAGTGAGTTAAAGGCGAAAACTTGAAATATATTTTCGCTAATTTTCTCCACATTGTCGAATCGCTTTTAACGGTCTGTCTATAAAACTGAAATATCGATACCATCGACATATAATTAACTTAACACGATGCAAGTAGCTTGTAAGGAGATAAAAATGAATGAAGTGGAACATCAGGTATTTTACAACTACAAAATGATGCATATGTCGATTTAAACTGACTTTTGGTTAACTTAAGTGCGACTGATGATTCAAATGCGATGTGTAAATGATTGTTTTATGTCAATGGCTTAATGGAAGCATACGTAGGTGAATGTGAAGCCTAAGCCAGATAAAATCAAGATAGGAGGGCAAATTTTGGGGTGCAATAGTTGCCCCTATTTAATCGTCTTAAACCTGAAAGTGAGATTGGCGCTAGCCTTTCGAACATTCAGGTAGAATAGGATTAAATACTAAAAAAACCTTAAAATTTGCGCTCCGAAGAACAAGTAGAAATATTTGCTCTTTTTTGGAAGCCTCCACTAACAAGCTTTGGCGGATAATGATATTCCTGAAAGATTTCCGTGAAGGGGAGAGGAATTATGTTGCCTATCTGCAAAGGCAAATGGAAGACGAAATGATGCTTAATCAAGCGTATTTGCAAAAGGTGAATACGAACTCCGCTGGGGAATACCATTTGTCGCGCACAAGGTAGAGAAAAGACACAATGAAGATTCACAACTGGACGACTCAACAATAAGGTTACTGGGTGACGACCAGGTTTTGAAAACAAACCGTTGGTAAAAAGGCTCGACTTCAGTATGGTTACTAGATTACGAGTCAATCACGTGATTGAGATGATAAACATTTTAGGTTATAAACATCGGTAGGGTTACTGGGAGATAATTATTTGGTAAAGTTACCAACTTCGTTAAGGTTACCGGAATGCTTCAATCAGGTGATTGGGCAAGAAATGATATCAAAATGGCTGACATCGGTAAGGTTACCGGGGGTATCACAATCAGGTGATTGGAAAAGAAAGCCAAAGTGAGGTCATTATCATCGATGGGGTCACCGGAAAATCAACAGGGTAGTACGGTCAATAACGTTGGTAGGGTTACAGGAAGACATCAATCAGGTGATTGGGAAAACAAAATTAGCAAGGTTGCTACATCAGTTGGGTTACTGGAAGACATTGATCGGGCGATCGGGAAAACAAAACATACAGTAAGGTTACTGGCATCGGTACGGTTATCGGAAGACATCAATCCAGTGATTGGGAAAAACAAGATTAGCAAGGTTGAATGATGATTATTATCTTCTAAGTCAATTTGAATGATGATATTTGTTTATTGAGGGATAAGGAAAAACATGTGATCCACATATTTATAATAGACTCTTACATATACAACCACGATTGAAATATATAATCGTGGTGAAATGATAATATTATTTGTGTTTTAAATAAATTATTGTTGTTGGGTTTCAAACCCATGAGCTATATATATCACAATTGTCACTTACTATAACTTTTGTGATGGATAGCGCACTATCTAATTTACCACTACGGTCGGACATCCGTTGTAAGAAATAATATATTTACAACTACACCCTACCTAACCACGATTGGTTAACCGTCATAATATCCGTTTTTCAATCTTAGTAGAGTGGTCTTTACATAGAAGTGTCTCCTATTTTGTTGTTTCTTCGATGTATTGCAGATACTCATTGTTTCTTCTTGTTCTAAATCCATTTACCATTACAAAATTAAATTGTTTCAAAAATCATATTTATTTAAGTATCCTATAACTTTTATATTTTTAAACCTTTTTTTTTTTGGAAGCAACTACACATCTAATTACCTCTTCTATTCATGAAGCATTTGTAAGATGGTGTAGAAGAGGTGCATATATTTTATGTGTTCGATGAGTTCCAATAAATTACTTGTAACTAATTTCATAACCGAAGGAACATCATCTACGAAATGGAGTTAAAAGCCAAGGTTTTAAAGTAAAATATAGAATTAAGTGTTTACACTCTCCACCTTTATAAATAGATAACATATTGTTGTACTAAGTGTGTGGAAATCATGAACACGACACACATTACATTGTTTTTTATTTTGCTTATTCTTCTTCCTTTTGGTAAGTCTTCTCCTTTTCAAAACAAGGGTTATTTTTATATTATCAGTAATTTTGAAAGACAGACATTTTTAAGAGGATAATAGTGTTTTTTAAAAAGCTTCTAATATTATTTGTGTTAATCATAATGTCTGACTGATGCATGATTGCAGAGATGATGGTAAAAACTGAAGGAAGTATGTGCACTGATGATCAATGCAAATTGTATTGTATTTCTAATGGTTGTATTGATGGTAAATGCATATCTCCTAACGAGTGCTTCTGCGTGGTCCATCGTTTCATTGTTCAATGAGCATACAACCTTATTTATATTATCTCTAGATTTTGAGGTCTGTGTTTCTTTGATTGTATTATGGTGTATATGTATACCCTTTAATTATGTTCACCTGCGTGTCTCGTTTTATTTAAATTAATAGTAATATATTTTCAATTAAACAGCGGATTATAATATATTAAATTTGAAAGAGCATATTATATCAAAACACATGTTAATAAAATTTTATTAACATTTTTAAAATCTTACTTTTACTTTTTAAAATCTCATAATTCTACGCGTCTCTTCCAAAATCTTACTTTCAATTTTTTAAAAAGTAATACAAATTTTCTCTATTGGAGGTCACAGATTCAAACATTGAAAAAGACGAAAAAATCTTAATTTTTTTAACTAAAATAATCTAACACAATTACTATTTCAATTTTCTATATTCTTCTTAATTCTACTTTAAAATACACAAGTGAATCTAAAGTTCTAAATACTAAAATAATAATTATTTATTTTTTAAAATTATAAAAAAAAAAACTTAAAACACATATTTCTAATCTCAAAGTAGTTATAGTAAAAAATATATTAAATTATAATTACCTACTAACTTAGATAAATATATTATTTTCATAAATATATATTATCAAAGTCAACTATATTTTCCTCTTTTTCATTTATAATAGTGATCATAGATAATACAATAAAAGTATTGACAATAATGTCTAAAAAAGAACACTCCTATTTCAATGGATATCAACTATAAAACTAGATAAAGTTTTACAAACTCATTAATAATTCTAAAATAGTTATATAAAAATAATAATTAAGTTGCTATAATAATTAATATTTTCAAATCTTTATTCATTATATTACTAGAGTTTAATAAAATAAATATAAATCTTATAAAGATAATAAAGTTTTGTTTGATAATAATTAAAAGTAAACTTTTAATTTTATAAATTCACAATTTTAACAATTTTAAATTAAATATATATAAAAAAGATAACTATTAAAAAGACATGATAATCAAAATAAAAAAAAAATTATTTCATACTTATTTCCATTTTCAAAATTAGAAACAAGACGATCTCTCACCATCCAGCCCCACAATCAAATAACACATTAAAAACAAACGTGTATTTTATTTTCAAATAATATGTATCTTTTTATATATGAGTAAGACATATCCTTATCTCAATTATATTTTACAATAAATTAATGTAATATAAATTTATAGAATTTCTGCAATCCTTTTAATAAAATCAAAATAGATATTAAAAAAAAATTAAGCTACTTTACTAACTAGCATTTTCTACTATTTATTCATTAAATAACTAAAATTTGACCAAAAAATATAAATATTCTTAAGCTAATAAAATATATTATTAAGCTACTTTACACACATTTAACAAGCATGGGAATCAAATAAAAAATTATTTTATTTTTATTTATTTTTAATTTCATTTACAATAAGAATAAATACACACCTTTAACAAGTATGATGATTGTAACACCCTGAATTTAATTAATTATTTAATTAAATTATATAAGGAATTATCTATTGAAATTGTCGAAGTTGAAAAATTAATCGTAGTAATTGAATTTGTCGGTATTATTATTTAAGAGGCATATTTGAACTATTAAGTCGGATTTTAGTCGGATAAGTCGAAAGAATAACATTAAGGATGATATTATTGATTTAATTAGAATTATTCGGAGAAGAGCCGAATTATGGATATTAGTTGGTTTAATCGGAGAATCACTATTAGAATATTATTTGCAAGTTGGTGTTATTTAATCGATGGATGAGAAAATGTAAAAAATAATATTAGAAATAATATTATTATATGGGATCATTATTTAATTAAATTGGATTTAGTGGAGGTGTGAATAATAGATCCAATATATTATTATTATTATTATTATTATTATTATTATTATTATTATTATTATTATTATATAAGTTGGATTTAATTATAAGAGATATAAAAGGAGGATTATAAGAGTTTAGTGAATATTTTTGGGAAAAGTTGTAAGTGGGAGAAAGAAAAGAGGAACAAGGGTTTGGAGGAAACTGCCGCCGGAATAGGAATTGTAGACCGGAAAGCCAAATCGAAATTCGACCGGAAATTATAGAGAGACCGTCAATCCAAGGTAAAGGTGGGGTTCGAACTCTCTAAACGGGTTTATGATGAATCGTATGTGGGGTTATGATTATGTAAATTCTCGCCATGATTTATTGATGTTCCGTAACCGAATGAATTTGTTGTTTTGAATTATGAATTGTTAAATTGAGTTTAGTCGATTTAATTGAATATTATGAATGAAGGGATTATGAGAATAAAGTGTTTGGTTGAATTAGTTAAAACTGTGTAAATTTTTGTTGATGTACGAAAGAACTGGAAAAGAAATTGATCGACGAACAAAGCTGACCAGAAAAGTTGATTGGATTTCGTTGGTGGGGCCCACGTGGCAAGGGAGGCGGGCGCCCCATATTGTGAAGGCTGAAGGGGCGGGCACCTTGTAGCTATAGGAGGAGAGGGCGGACGCCATGATACCTTAGAGAAGTGAGGCGATCGTCTCATTTAGTGGCGTGGGGACCACCGTTTGTGTGTGTTATCCCTTCTTTGTCTGTCTGTTCACGGTTTGTTTAATAACTATATGTAACTTGCAATCTATTTAATTTAGGGAGTATAGATGGTTATAACTTAATGTGAATACTAGTTGAAATTAATTAATCAGAATAAATCAACTTATAGAAGGTAGCAGTAGGATTTAGCTGTGTTAGTATAGACTAATATTTTGCGACAGAGGAGGATTTTGGTGGTGGCATAATTAGTGTAATTGGTAAACAAATTTTTTAATGTTGATGTCATAATTTTAGATGCATTTTAAACAGGAATAGTAGGTAGATAATTATAATATTGAGCCATAACAGGTAGCAAGAAATTAGTGAAGATAACAGGAACTGAAAATAGAACCGAATAAGCCGAATTAACCGATTTAGTAAAATTAGTCGGTAAAATTAGTTGCTCGGAATTAACCGAAAATTGTTGTGGTAGTTCGTGTTTGTTAGTAGGTAATTGTGATTGGTTTGTTTTGTGAAATTATGTTGAGTACGTCGTGTTGTTATTTTTCTGTGTGAATTATTAGCGATGTGTATATTGCCATATGTTGTTGTTTTATGCGAAGTTGCAGGATAGGTCAGTGACGATAATTACCTCTATTTATTGGTAATAACAATAACAGTGATATAGGCGTATGCCTCGTGAAGTGAATTTATGATGTTGTTGTATGTTGTTAGCATTGCACTACATTTGCATCTTTGTGAAGGCCTATATTGGCGGAATTGTGAAGAAGACTTATGCCTTGTGCCTCTATTAATTGGCAATAGTGAAGGGAGCTGAAGCTCTGTTGGTACCACATGCATATGCATTGTTGTGTCTCATTTAAATTGTGTTGTTGTTAATTGTGAATTTAAATTATGTTGTTGATTGACTGTGAAGTGAATTATGTTGTTGATTGACCGTGAAGTGAATTATGTTGTTGATTAACTGTGAAGTGAATTATGTTGTTGATTAACGGTGAAGTGGTTTTGTGTTGTTGTTAATTAGGAAGTTGTTATGATGTGTTAATTGCGATGTGATGATTTTGTATGATTTAATCCTAGCATATTATTTATCATACACTTGTTTTATTGTTGGATATCTCACCCCTTCTGCTGATATTTCCCCTACCATGAGAAATGGGCAGGTACTCAAGGATAGTCGTGGAAGTTCGAAGTAGCATTATGAAGTTGTTAGTTGCTGTTAGTTCGAATTGGTGTCTTGCTCTGATACGTAACACTCGAGGGATGAACGTTGTTATTTAATCATCGTTGTTGTTTAAGTTGTTGAGTTTATGAATAATGTGAATATTTATTAAATGAATAATAATAATAATTTGAAGTTGTTTCTCGTTGAATAAAAGAACAAGTTGTTAATGTTGAGGAATTTTAATCATGTTATTTATCTGTTTAATTGAACTAATGGAAATATGTTGTTATAAGTTCATCCATGATCTAAGTGTTATGTATCTGTATGATTGTGATTAAATGCACGTAGTTTTGCGAAGAAATTGTGACATCCCTTGTATGATTATCTTTTCCGTACTCTGATTTAAATAATATACGTTGGGTAGATTTGGGGTGTTACAATGATCAAATAAAATAAAAATTATTTTATATTTACGAAATATACAAAATTAATTAGGAATGTCATTTTCCATTTAAAAACATGCATGTTTCTTTTAAATAAAATTTATCTTTTTATATATGATTGATTCATGTCATTGTCTCCATTATATTTTCAATTAAATTTTTGTTATATAAATTTTGTAATGTATTTTCAAAACAAATTTTTAACATATTTAAAATTCATTAAAAAAATTAATATATTAATTTTACAATCGCACATCACGAAACACTTAATCTAATTTGTTATTAATTTAAAAAAAAAACATTAAATTAAAATTGACACGTGGTGACCGACAAAATTTGTAACTATATGTTGATTTTCACATGTAAAATCATCGTGTTACTATAGGTTAAATTTTTGTATTCATATAACTCTTTTAACTTTGTTTTATAAGAATTTAATTTATTTTCATATTTAAAAAGGTATTTTGTAAATCTTTCAATTTTAAAATCAATTTCTCTTATTAAATAATAATCTAGCTACTATATAATTTTTTTATTTTATCTCTTATTCTTTTAATTAAATCATTAAGTTCTATATTTCGTAATCCTTCCTAGACTATACTCATTTTATTTTTAAACTATTTTAATTTTTCTATTTAAAATTTTAATTTTATTTCATTTGAATCTGAGTGCTCCGATACCAAATATGTTAATACCCTATTATTTATTGAAATAATTGTATTTTTATTAGTTTAACTATCATTTAAATAGACTTAAATTTTGATTTTCTTTTTAATAATAAAAAACGTAAATAATCATGTTTTAAAAATATTTACGCAAATAATCATGTTTCATAAAAAGTATAAAAGTAGGAGCCATATAAGATGACTCCTACATTGTTTTTTTACAAGGATGAGCCATCTGGGATGGCGCCTACATGCATGTTTTTTCTTAAAAGTCATCTCAGATGGCGCCTTAGCATAAAATAGAAGAAAAAAGCCATCTGAGAGGGCACCTATGTGTTAAAGTAAAAATATATATATTTTTTCTATTCAAATTTAAGTACGGGACACTATTGTGAAATTAAACTTTAAATCTAAATTTTTATTACAAACACAGCGAATAACAATTACATAGATTTATTGTTGGCGGTCCGGGACATGTAGATGACCACGAGTTTCAAAACCGCGTCCTTTCCTAACTCGTATATCACGTGGTTGTTGAGCCTGTTGTGGTTGGGTCGATGCCCCTTGTGGTTGGACGATAGATTTAAGTCTGTAACGGATAATGTGCATTCGTTGGACGATAGATTTAAGTCTGTAACGGATAATGTGCATTCGTTGGACGATAGATTTAAGTCTGTAACGGGTAATGTGCATTCGTTCTAGACAAGTTGTCTATCCTTTTTATACTTTTGTTTGCATTTAATTTCTGTTTATATCTTTTCTTTACTACCCATTTAACCCCAAACTCATTAACGAACGAATTGTCAAACGAAAAATCAATAACCAATCTATGTGGACACGATACGATATAGCCTATATATCACTCGGTAAAATAATACTTTACTTTTTGCTTGTCGCTATTACGCTTCAACAAAATGGTGCCGTTGCCGGGGATTTGTTTTATGGATTTTGCATCGCAATAATTCCTTTGTTTTTTAGTTTTGTAATTAATGTATATATATGTTGTATAGACTTTATATATGAACTTGTATATTGTTACTTGTACATGTTATTTGTTTACTTTATATACTTATGCATATTTGTAATTTTCTTTGTAAGACATGGTCCCAACGGTTTTTCCACATCGTACAAAACTCCCTAGCAAAAGTTTTCCAATTTTTATATCCCCATTGGGCATCAACCCTTTTGAGATGCCAAGGATCCAAACATATCAGAACGCGCGGTATATCTTGAAACATACCGAACTGCATCTTCACACGGTCGTTGTGGTGCATTTCCATAATTATAAACCGTATAATAGAAGTCTTCACAGTCCAAACCTATGCATCATCTTCATTGGGTACATGATCCAAACCCAGGTATGGTCTCCATATAAACTATGATAAAAAATATGCAAATTATTGATATATTTTAAAATAATAAATGTTAAAAATAGTTGGAGTTAATAGAAATTACGTACATCATCCGAGCCAAGGTGGTCTAATAGATTACGATAAAGGACAACATTGAATCTCAGATTTCTTCCGTAATCCATACCCGTTACACTATACCTAAATGAATGAACATTTAATATATAAGATTTTATATATATGAAAGACATAAATAATTTAATAATTAAGCAATGTACTTACTTTGTTGCGTAAGAAAATTGAACGATAGGTCGTTGACATGATTAAGGGATTGCATTCTCCACCAACCCCAAGCTTGAAGCAAGAAAGTGCATCTATTAAAAGTAATCGTGTCTTTCTTACAGTTTTTACGTAAGAAACTATATAGTTGGGCTAGACAGCGGAACCCCAACTATATTTTCCTATTCTAACAATGTACCCAAGCAAACTTAAGTACATAAAATTTACGCTATTTCCTGTACTCTCGAGGAATAATAGGCTTTCAAACATTAACATAATATAATTTCGTGTCTTAATTATTTTTTCTTCCTCAGTGGAATTTTCGTTCAAACCAAGGAAATCATAATGCACTCTAAGTGTGCTTAAAAAAATACCTTGGCCTCTTTCACTAGTACCTTCCACCAAATCTCTATCCAACATCTCCTCGCATAGAGTGTTGGCTTATTGGGCCGGACTATTAACCGCCTTACCATTAATCGGAAGACCCATCAACATGTAAACGTCTTCAAGTGTGACGGTACATTCACCTACAGGAAGATGAAAAGTGTGTGTCTTGGGTCTCAACCTTTCGCACAATGCAAGAATAAACTTTGAATCTATCGTACGGTTGGAGATTTTAATAACATCCCCAAAATCGGCACGTTCAAGGTATGAAATGATAAATAGATCAGGAGCAACGTAATTATGTGACCGGCATCTAAATTTTTTCATTTCCTAAATAAAATGTGAAAAAATATGGTGTATAAGAAAGTATAACAAATAATAAAATATTAATCAATGAATATTTGAATAAGAATATAAAGGATAAAACTTACAAACATAGCAATGTTTGCCCTTGTCCCTTGGTGAGAATCTCCTAAAGTCAAAAGACTCATGATTGAAATTTTTTCTGATTATGTGAGAGTTGTATTGGAGGTAGAGGTAGAGTGAAGAGTGGTGATGTAAAAAACTCATTTGAGGTGTCATATTTATATACGACTCACTCAACAAAGAAATAAATGAGGTGGTTGGGGAATCCATGCATGCATGCCACATGTCAGAGAGAAGCCATGTGAAATGGCACCTCCTCTATATTTAACACATAGGCGCCATTCAAGATGGCTTCACCTAGGGTAGGTGGCATCTATGTGGCAGGGCTATGGTGGCAGGCTAGGTGGTAGCGTGTAGCATGACTAGGCCTGCAAAAATCCATCCAAGATGGCGCCTCCTCTCTTTTTTAACACATAGGCACCATTTGACTTGGCTTCTAAGTGTATTTATGAAATTTGAACTTTGTCTCATTCATTCTCATACCACTACTAGAAAATTCGCTTTTAGTGACCGATTTAGTGATCGAAAAATTTCAGTCACTATAGAGACCGAATTAGCCACCAAAAATTGATATTTGTGAGTCAACTTTAAATTGGTCACTAAATCGGTTACTAAAATAAATCAGCCACCGATTTAGTGACTAAAATTTTATGACCACCTATTCGGTCACGAAAAAATATATTTAACTAAAATTTAATTTATTGGAAAATCAGAGACCGAAATTTCAGCCACAAATATTTTTTTTGTTTTTTTTCTTCTATTTTTTAATCCTCTTTGTTATGTTACTATTTCTTTTCCATTTTTGTTAATATATTAGTTCTCTTTTGATTTTTTAGTAAAAATTTCATCCTTTTACTATTTTAACAACACAACATATATTTATATAAAAATAATATTATTTTATATTTATATTTCAATCAAAGTGAATTCTATTTTTATTATATAATTTTGATGTGTGCATAATAAAATAGCATGATAAAATCCAATTTATATAGTGTTTTTCTAAATTTTATTTAAAAAAATTTATTTCTTTTATATTTATAAACTTTTAAACATATAACACACCAAAATATGTTGAACGATCTAGTGGTAAGGCTTTGTAAGAATTCACAGAGGTCATAAGTTTGATTCCTAAGTTTGGAAAATTTTATTTTTATTTTGTAAAAAACATAAAATTCAGTCACAAAATTGGTCTCTAAAAATAGGTCACTAAAGTCATCGCAAAAGCTTAGCGATTGGAAAATTTTATTTTTATTTTGTAAAAAATATATAATTCAGTCACAAAATTGGTCTCTAAAAATAGGTCACTAAAGTCATCGCAAAAGCTTAGCTATTAGCACTTTTCAATCGAAAATTAATGGTCTCTAAATCAGTCACTAAACAGTTTAGTGACTGATTTTTCAACTTTCGGTCTCTAATTCGGTCACTAAGAGCGAATTTTCTAGTAGTGTATAATCATCTGCCACCTCTATATATATTTTCATACAATCAAACATTTTCATACAATCAAACATTTCAAACAATCAAACCCAGATAAAATGTCATATGTACCACAATATGTTGTCACTGTACATTTCAATTGTGAGACGTACAATAGTGATGTAGCAGGTTTTTTATTCAGAAACACAGAAAATATCCAATTTTGTCTAAATAGCAACGTGAATTTTTCGTATTTCAAACAAAGTCTCGAGACCAAACTTTGGCAAGGTCCGATGTGCCACATTTTCTACTAACATCCTATTTTTACTAGTGAAAACCAAGTAACACTTTACAAGGTAGTCGTTGAAGACGACGAAAACCTGCACAACATGTTTTGTAATCATGAATATTCTGGGTACGACTCGATTGAGTTATACGTTGTGTTCTAGGAGACAGAGATGGTTGGTCCCATAGAGGAGGAATAAGCTGAGGTGGATGTTGTTTAGCAAGACGAGGAAGCTGACGAGATGCAATTCAACAACATGGTAAGCGAAGATTCACAGGCCGATGAAGAACGCCAATTACCTCTGTAACGCCCGTTTTTATTTAATATTATATTATATTATATTAATATTTTGAATTACTGTTTGACGATTGTTTGGCGACGAAAATAATTATATTAATTAATATATTTATTAATTTATCTGGCGACGTTCGGTTCGGTATATAATATTCGGATCCAATGTTTAATTCCCCGGAATTATTTTAAATTGACTGAATTAATTATATTAATAAATTAGGAGTGTGAGAATTAATTGGGAGGAATTGGGTTTACACCTTAGTTTTCTAGTAAGGTTATCATAAAACCACTTTCCTCATTTTCTTTCCATCCAAACACTTTCCTTATTTTCCTTCCATTCAACATACCAAAGACAAACAAGGGAAAAAGGGGGAGCTAGTAGAAACATAACTTATATAAGCCATTTTCCTCATTTCTTCCCATTTGAAAAACAAAAGCCAAAAATAGAAACTAGAGAGGAAATTAAAAGAAGGGGTTTTGGGAGAAGAAGAACAAGAGGAGAAGATGAGGAAGATCTTGAGCAAGAGCTTGAAGTTGGGTTTGTATAATCATCAAGATCAATCAAAGCTTCCATGGTAAGGGGTTTGATTTCTCCATCCATATAGTTAGGGTTTTGATGATTATATTTTGGATTTGGGAGAAAAATTAATAGTTGAGTTATAGGGTTTGATTGATTGTTGAAATGTTTAGAGGAATTGATTTTTGAATAGAGATTATGGGTGTGGTGTTGATAATGTTGTAGAGTATGAAATTATAAAATGAAAATGGAAAGAAAAATTATAAACTGTAAAAGAAGAAAACTGTGAAGAAGAAAACTGTTTAAAACCATAACGCAGGGAAAACAAAATTGGTTGAAGGATGTGGCATGGGGGGAGGCGCCCACCTCCATGTTGAGGGGCGGCCATCCCCCCTTGAGGCAGCCGCCTCCATTATCTAATAGCCCTTAAGGCCGTGCGCCTCATGTGGCATAAGGGGTGCAACGAAAATTCATAGTCTGTTTGCTGTATTCTGGTGTTTTCTGTTTTTCTGTCAAATGAATTCCCTGCATAATTTTCCTTGTAATAGCTTCTATTTCTTTCAATTATGCCAATACCACCTAGTAGAATTTGATGACCATAAAATACAATTAGGGGATAAGATAGCCGATTAAATTTAGAACCCGATTATGTTCTGATTTTCCGATTTCGGTAAATTCGACGACGGAGCAAGTTGCTCCGAATTCAACGAAAATTGACGTGCTAGCTAAGTTTGACGTGTAGAACGTAGTGGTGAAGTTAGTTTTTGGAAATTATGAGTTTTTACGAGACGAACCGAAATAGGCCAATTTACGGTAAAATTGAATCGAACGGTGTTTTATTAGATTTAAGGTACGTACGGACAATTCGATTTCGACGTCGACGATTATGATTAATACTAGTTGTTAGGAATGACTTTCGTGACGATTATTGGTGTTTGACTATTTTCCCGTTTTCGGAATTTAGTGAATTAATTAATAGTGATGCGGTGTGAATAACGTAAGATTTGCGACGGTGTATTTATTAATGAATACTTGTTGATATGCAATGCGATGATATATGTTTTGTACATGATGATGTGATGATTAAATTGATGTTGTTAATATATGCTTCCGATTTGTGAATGCATGACTTTTGGTGAATTTATTAGTGATGTTTGCATAATGCAATTATGATGCGATGATATATTTATCTTGTTTTGGATAAATTATGGCGATGTGGGCTTTATGCCAATTTGGATGAGCGATGATGATGTTTTTGTGTTGTGTTGTTTTATTGTCGAGTCACATACATTTCATAAGCGAAGAGGGCTTTTATGCCAAGCGATGATGGCTTTTATGCCGAGCGACGATCAGCTTTATGCCAAGTGTCCCAAATTACAGACAAAGCGATGGGTACCACATGCATAACATAGTCGTGTCTCATGGAGTCGGTTATGTTTATGTTTGAGTTGTTTGGTGTTGGGTTTTTGTTGATTGATGGATGATATTGAATTGCGATGATATATGATACGATGATGTTTGTGATGATGTTGTGAAGATGGGCTTTATGCCACAAGCGATGATGGGCTTTATGCCAAAAGCGAAGATGGGCTTTATGCCAAAAGCGAAGATGGGCTTTAGCCAATTTGTGATGATTTGATTGTGTTGCTTATATTATTAGCATTATTTAATATTGTTGGTTGATGTTGTTGTTTAAGACTGTCGTGTTTATTAGTGATGTATTAGCTCGTGACGATTTCGTGGTGATGGAAGTTTATGTGTTGTTGTGACGTTTATGCCGATGAGGTTATGGTGATAAAGTGTAGATTATACACAATACGATGACTAGTGAAGTAAGTGAGTTTTGATTATGTGTTGGAATTGCACTTATTAATCTATACCCTTTATAATTCTGACACTATATATATATATATATATATATATATATATATATATATATATTTTATCATGCCTTTAATTATATGTTTTGGAGTATCTCACCCTTTACTTGTTTCGCTGTTACCTATATATTGGTAACGTGCAGGTTATGAAGACGGAGTTTATAGCTGCTGTTAGTCGTGTCGGTGTCGCTCTGATACGTAGCACTCGGGGGGAATATTTATGTTGTCATTGTTGTTGTTCTTTTGTTGCTTTCCTTTTGTAAAGAAGAATCATACTTTATGAAAATATAATTGGTTAAGGAAGTTTAATAAAGTAGATGTTTTGATTTCTATGAATCAATTTATGTTTTCCAGCGATGCTATGTATCCGAAACTTATACTTTAAAGTAAACTGTTTAAGGTGATTTGGTTTGATAATGTGACGCCTCAGTATTTACTTTATGAAATTTTAAATTACTCTGATTTTTGTATATAAAACCTTGGATAGATTTGGGGTGTTACAACCTCCACATGAAATCTACACACCACCACCGTACACGACTACCCTCGATATTGGCACTAATGACCCATCACCTGATATATTCTACCACCCTCATGTGTAGTCAGATACAAATTTAAAAGTGAAAGACATATTTCGTTCAAAAGAAGATTGTGTGAGAGAATAGAAAAGTTCCACATGATAAACAACTATGACTTTTGGGTGGATCGAACAAATGCAGACAGATACAAAATCATCTGTACCCACCCTGAGTGTAGGTTTAATCTAACTACATCGTACAAGATAAGAAGTGATTCCTGGGTGATAGGTTCTATGACCGAACACACTTGTGTTAATTCCATGCAATCACAGGATCGCCGCAAATTGAGTTATGATCTCATTTGTCAATAAATCTTAGCCCTTGTCAGTTGATATCCTTCATTTAAGGTGAAAACAATAATCTCGCACATCACAACAACATACAACTATACTCCCTCGTATATAAAGGCCTGGTTAGCAAAAAAACAAGGCTACTACTACTTCAATCAAGATACACTACTACTTCTTTCTCCCATATACAAGTCTGAGACCTTGCTCAACGTATACAACAATGCCTTCGAACCGGTAGCAAAACCAGATTATTGGCCTGCGTACGAAGGGGAAGTTATTTGGCACAACAATCATATGTGAAGAAATAAAAAGGGTCGTCCCAAAAGCAAATGTATCACAAATGAAATGGAAGACCTTGAAAAACAAGAAACAAAGTGTGGTTTATGCCTTCAAGTCGGACACAATCGAAAAAATTGTCCCACAACTGAAATGGACGACCTTGAAAAACTAGAAAGAAAGTGTGGTTTATCTGCACTTTTTAATATTAAAATGGAACTTTTTTTCTTTCATTAATAGCATTTTTTACAACCATCAATATGCAGACAACAACATAAAACACATCACGAATAAAACAACAACATAAACAACATGAAAATATAACTTAAAAAAATAACTAAAACAACATGAAAATGTAGCATCAACAACACAAACAAATATTTAAGATACTACAGCCGTCACAACAATTTCATCGGATCCATACCTAATCGCCATAACGTTTACGTCTCTTTAGACTTCCTCGAACCAAATTCGAGGTCGTCCGGTTGTGATGTTCACGGTCGTTCTCTTCCTCTGTATCCTTCTAACTTCTTCATCAACTTCTATTTCTCCCTTTAACCATCACATCTATACTCCCTCGTATATAAAGGCCTGGTTGGCAAAAAACAAGGCTACTACTACTTCAATCAAGATACACTACTACTTCTTTCTCCCATATACAAGTCTGAGACCTTGCTCAACGTATACAACAATGCCTTCGAACCGGTAGCAAAACCAGATTATTGGCCTGCGTAAGAAGGGGAATTTATTTGGCACAACAATCAGATGTGAAGAAATAAAAAGGGTCGTCCCAAAAGCAAATGTATCACAAATGAAATGGAAGACCTTGAAAAACTAGAAAGAAAGTGTGGTTTATGCCTTCAAGTCGGACACAATCGAAAAAATTGTCCCACAACTAAAATGGACGACCTTGAAGAAAATGTGGTTTATCTTCACTTTTTAATATTAAAATGGAACTTTTTTTCTTTCATTAATAGCATTTCTTACAACCATCAATATGCAAACAACAACATAAAACACATCACGAATAAAACAACAACATAAACAACATTCAAATATAACTTAAAAAAATAACTGAAACAACATGAAAATGTAGCATCAACAACACAAACAAATATTTAAGAAACTACAGCCGTCAAAACAATTTCATCGGATCCATACCTAATCGCCAAAACGTTTACGTCTCTTTAGACATCCTCGAACCAAATTCGTGGTCGTCCAGTTGTGAAGTTCATGGTCGTTCTCTTCCTCTGTATCCTTCTAACTTCTTCATCAACTTCTATTTCTCCCTTTAACCATCACATCTATACTCCCTCGTATATAAAGGCCTGGTTAGCAAAAAACAAGGCTACTACTACTTCAATCAAGATACACTACTACTTCTTTCTCCCATATACAAGTCTGAGACCTTGCTCAACGTATACAACAATGCCTTCGAACCGGTAGCAAAACCAGATTATTGGCCTGCGTAAGAAAGGGAAGTAATTTGGCACAACAGTCAGATGTGAAGAAATAAAAAGGGTCGTCCCAAAAGCAAATGTATCACAAATGAAATGGAAGACCTTGAAAAACAAGAAACAAAGTGTGGTTTATGCCTTCAAGTCAGACACAATCGAAAAAATTGTCCCACAACTGAAATGGACGACCTTGAAAAACTAGAAAGAAAGTGTGGTTTATCTGCACTTTTTAATATTAAAATGGAACTTTTTCTCTTTCATTAATAGCATTTTTTACAACCATCAATATGCAGACAACAACATAAAACACATCACGAATAAAACAACAACATAAACAACATGAAAATATAACTTAAAAAAATAACTAAAACAACATGAAAATGTAGCATCAACAACACAAACAAATATTTAAGAAACTACAGCCGTCAAAACAATTTCATCGGATCCATACCTAATCGCCAAAACGTTTACGTCTCCTTAGATTTCCTCGAACCAAATTCGAGGTCGTCGGGTTGTGAAGTTCATGGTCGTTCTCTTCCTCTGTATCCTTCTAACTTCTTCATCAACTTCTATTTCTCCCTTTAACCATCACATCTATACTCCCTCGTATATAAAGGCCTGGTTGGCAAAAACAAGGCTACTACTACTTCAATCAAGATACACTACTACTTCTTTCTCCCATATACAAGTCTGAGACCTTGCTCAACGTATACAACAATGCCTTGAACCGTAGCAAAACCGATTATTGGCTCGTAAGAAGGGGAAGTTATTTGGCACAACAATCAGATGTGAAGAAATAAAAAGGGTCGTCCCAAAAGCAAATGTATCACAAATGAAATGGAAGACCTTGAAAAACTAGAAAGAAAGTGTGGTTTATGCCTTCAAGTCGGACACAATCGAAAAAATTGTCCCACAACTGAAATGGACGACCTTGACAAACTAGAAAGAAAGTGTGGTTTATCTGCACTTTTTAATATTATAATGGAACTTTTTTCTTTCGTTAATAGCATTTCTTACAACCATCAATATGCAAACAACAACATAAAACACATCACGAATAAAACAACAACATAAACAACATGAAAATATAACTTAAAAAAATAACTGAAACAACATGAAAATGTAACATCAACAACACAAACAAATATTTATGATACTACAGCCGTCAAAACAATTTCATCAGATCCATACATCATCGCCAAAACGTTTACGTCTCCTTAGATTTCCTCGAACCAAATTCGAGGTTGTCCAGTTGTGAAGTTCATGGTAGTTCTCTTCCTCTGTATCCTTCTAACTTCTTCATCAACTTCTATTTCTCCCTTTAACCATCACATCTATACTCCCTCGTATATAAAGGCCTGGTTAGCAAAAAACAAGGCTACTACTACTTCAATCAAGATACACTACTACTTCTTTCTCCCATATACAAGTTTGAGACCTTGCTCAACGTATTAAACAATGCCTTCGAACCGGTAGCAAAACCAGATTATTGGCCTGCGTACGAAGGGGAAGTAATTTGGCACAACAGTCAGATGTGAAGAAATAAAAAGGGTCGTCCCAAAAGCAAATGTATCACAACTGAAATGGAAGACCTTGAAAAACTAGAAAGAAAGTGTGGTTTATGCCTTCAAGTCGGACACAATCGAAAAAATTGTCCCACAACTGAAATGGACGACCTTGACAAACTAGAAAGAAAGTGTGGTTTATCTGCACTTTTTAATATTATAATGGAACTTTTTTCTTTCGTTAATAGCATTTCTTACAACCATCAATATGCAGACAACAACATAAAACACATCACGAATAAAACAACAACATAAACAACATGAAAATATAACTTAAAAAAATAACTGAAACAACATGAAAATGTAACATCAACAACACAAACAAATATTTAAGATACTACAGCCGTCAAAACAATTTCATCGGATCCATACATAATCGTCATAACGTTTACTTCTCTTTAGACTTCCTCGAACCAAATTCGAGGTTGTCCAGGTTTGAAGTTCATGGTCGTTCTCTTCCTCTGTATCCTTCTAACTTCTTCATCAACTTCTATTTCTCCCTTTAACCATCACATCTATACTCCCTCGTATATAAAGGCCTGGTTAGCAAAAAACAAGGCTACTACTACTTCAATCAAGATACACTACTACTTCTTTCTCCCATATACAAGTCTGAGACCTTGCTCAACGTATACAACAATGCCTTCGAACCGGTAGCAAAACCAGATTATTGGCCTGCGTACGAAGGGGAAGTAATTTGGCACAACAGTCAGATGTGAAGAAATAAAAAGGGTCGTCCCAAAAGCAAATGTATCACAACTGAAATGGAAGACCTTAAAAAACTAGAAAGAAAGTGTGGTTTATGCCTTCAAGTCGGACACAATCGAAAAGATTGTCCCACAACTGAAATGGACGACCTTGAAAAACTAGAAAGAAAGTGTGGTTTATCTGCACTTTTTAATATTATAATGGAACTTTTTTTCTTTCATTAATAGCATTTCTTACAACCATCAATATGCAGACAACAACATAAAACACATCACGAATAAAATAACAACATAAACAACATGAAAATATAACTTAAGAAAATAACTGAAACAACATGAAAATGTAACATCAACAACACAAACAAATATTTAAGATACTACAGCCGTCAAAACAATTTCATCGGATCCATACATAATCGTCATAACGTTTACTTCTCTTTAGACTTCCTCGAACCAAATTCGAGGTTGTCCAGGTTTGAAGTTCATGGTCGTTCTCTTCCTCTGTATCCTTCTAACTTCTTCATCAACTTCTATTTCTCCCTTTAACCATCACATCAACTCTATCTTCAGTTTGACCATGGTATAAATGTGCCAAAATTTCATTTTCATCGGAGGTTTGGAGACCTAGAAAATAACGTATCCATCTCTGGTATGGATACATGGTGATGTCATGACACAAAAAAAGAGATAAAATGAGAAGAGAATTTGAGAAAATGTGAAGAATGAAGGAGGTATGGGTGTTGTATTTATAAAAAAACACAAATACACGTAGGAGCCATCTAAGATGGCTCCTACGTGTAACACACAAGTGGAGGCGCCATCTGGGATGGCTTAACCTAAGAGGAGGCGCCAACTGAGATGTCGCCTAAGTGTATTTGTTTAGTGCAGGAGCCATCACAGATGGCTCCTAAGTGTAAATATTTTCAGAAACATAGTTATTTATGTAAATATTTTCAAAACATGGTTATTTGCGTTTTTTTTTTCAATGCATGATTATTGCAAAAAAAAATTCCCAAATTTCATCAGTTTCTATTACAGCTAAATCTATTATAAATTCATAATCATACATACTTTCCACTAATAAATATAATCTATATTCCTTATATCACACGCTATAATTTTTTTTCTTCTGAATGATGGTCTTCCGAAAAATGTTCATCCATATTTTTGGTCCCTCATACTAAAACTGATGCTAAAATCATCGTTAATTCAGTCATAAATAGAAACAATCACTAAAAGTGTCGCTAATTTGTAAAATTTTTCGCTAAATTATAAGATAGACCAAAACTGTGGATGATAATTTTTAGGAGTACTATGTTGAATCATGTTATTTGATAATCTCAACCCAAGCAATCATTGATTCACATTATGCTCAAATCCATATGTTGTAAGGAAGCTTATTGAGCTGAAAAAGAAAATGAAGAAGATCATGGAAGTTCTTAATTGTAAATATACATCGTGGATATACTATTTAATGATATTTCGGAACAAGGATTGTTGTATGGAATATTCTAAATTGAATCAAGATGAAGAAGCTCTTCTCCTTATTATGTCAAGATCAACAAAGCTTTTAGAAGCTTATGCAGAAGAAGACTTCAATCATTTAAGTGCTATGGGTTGTTGTCCGTAAAGAAGTAATTTGAAGAATTAAAAGAAGATCACACATTTGAGATAAAATACAATGTAATATTCTTAGTGTGTATTAGGATCCTTCGATGTACTTAATTGAGTTTATACCTGCTTGTGTAGAAGCGCCCTCTTGTAAGCATACATTTTAAAAACAAACAGTTGTTTGTTCCTCCTAAAGGACCAGTTGGATCTGAAGCTTTAGAAAGGTTTTGACAATTCTTCTAAAGGACCAGTTGGGTCTGAAGCTTTAGAAGGTATTATGTTCCTCAGAGGATCAGAAGCTCTAAATAGACTAAGAAGCAGTCTTAGTGGGTGTTAGTCACTTGCAAGTAGCATGTGCAACGAATATTATATCTAGATTGGATCCCTGAATGGTTCATTAGGTGTTAATCACTTGCAGGTAGCTTGTGCGATGTAATCGGATTATTATAGTGGATTAAGACCTTGAAATCACCTCCGAAGGGTGGACTGGAGTAGCTCGAGGTTATCAAGTGAACCAGGATAAAATCATGTGTTTTTTACTTTTGCTTATGCCTTCTAGTTTATAATTCTACAATTTGTTAGAACCATTAGTTAGAAACAATCATGAGAAACAAAGTTCAGAAGCATGGATAAACGTCAAAAACATAAGAAACAACAAGTTTATCAAAAAGTGAAAACTCAATTCGAGCGCCCTTTCCTGTATTTTCTTCGCACCTTTAGAGAGTTATCTAGGTTCAAGAATATAAGTCGGTTCTTAGGAGAGTGTAGAGTCTGGCCAAACAAGGGTCAGATTTAGTTACGCATGTAGAACCTGCATAAGCCAAGATATGCCTGGATCGTCTGGGATATCAAACAACCGTGTGTGTATTAGTTACACCTTCGGTTACGGTATCCGAATAGCCTAAGGTCTTGAAACTGTCACATGCATTTATTAAATATGTTACCAACAATTAAATAGGCGGTTACGTGTGGTAAACTATAAAGCCTACTAATGTGACTGTTTGGAGAACATGGGGGACCTATATAAATGTTCCTTTGGAGAACAGAAAAATGGGAGGAAACATACACAACCAATCATTTGAACCTCTTTGTGACCGACCTATAGTAGGGAACGTACCTTTTAATGTTTTAGCAAGAACAAGACCAACTCAAGTTTATTTTAACTAAATATATTTTAATAATAAAATTAATTTTCAAAACTAAAAATAATTATAAACTTAAAATCACCCTAACCTTAAATAAATAGCCTAGTAAGTACTCCATATAACATTAGTTAATTGAACTCTAGCTCAAAACCAACCTCAAGTGTTAGTAAAACGAAGCAAAGCAAAGATAGATAAATAAGATTGAAATGTTCCATTCACACTAATACAATTATAACTTGATTAACAATGCTTGTTGCAGAAGCAACCTTTAGGAAATCTCTGACATTCACCGCAACGAAAGCCTTCACTACGACAATCAGATTCACAAATGTGATCACTTAAACAAGCTCCTTCAAATAGATGACCCTGCCGTGAGCGTCCACGATCACGCCTTCCTTCGGTTTTCACAACCATCTCTACGTGATTGATTCATCATTATTAATAGGATTAGCAACTTAAATACTTCATCTGTTTCTATTTTTAGTGTTGTTCTTTTGAAAATATGCAAAGTTTGAAGTGGTATTAATAATTGATTTGTTAGTACACAAAAAAAAAAGACTCACCAGAAGTAAGGAGAATAAGCAAAATGCAGAAAAACCCAAAACATATCTTTTTCATGGTTACCACTTACTATAAAGTTCACTTAAATCTAGTACCTCGTGTAATAAACTAGCAAGCATAGGGTTATCTATTTATAGAGGTGGAGGATGTAAAAAATATAACTGTTTTAATAAAACAAACCTAGCCTTTAACTTCATTTCGGGGTTGATGTTCCTTCAGTTATGACATTAGTTGCAATTAATTTAGTAGAACTCGTGTTTGCCTCGTCGAACACTCATAATGATTTGTAACACTTCTACACCATCCTGCATATACTTCATAAATATAAGAATTAACAAATACTCAATTTTTTCTTTAAAGTATTTTTTTTCACCTTTAAGCTATCATTATGTTTTTTTATATCAAATTAAAGTATAATGTTTCTAAAATGCCCAAACTATCACAATATCAAAAACATCTCAAATCAATGCACATTATATTATAATATTCATAATCTTATTAACAAGATGTTGAATCATTGGAGAAGCAAAGAGTCAAATGAGAGTTCTTTTTTATTTGTCATTGTGTGGGCGTTTTTACTTTTAAAGTTACACTATTTTGTGTCATAAACTTACATCTTTAAGATTCTAGAAATAATAATTATTTTGGAAAATAATCTTTAAGGATTTGTTCACGACTAACATATGGATTTTGTTGAGTACTAATAGCCGTGGCGGATTATTAGATTGCGACTAAGATAAGTCTTGACGGTAAAGAATTTTGTGACGATTTAGTAGCCACAGGTACCTTAAGATGATTGATGTTTTATAAAGGAGAAGGTTCTATCTGTGATTGAAGTTGGTCGCGACGGTGTTCGTGCTGGATTCCGGAGATTTACGTCAGGGTTTTAAGTCCAAGCCTGCATTGTAATTACAGGGGTAAGAGATGACGTTGAGGAGTAGAGTTCTCGAGAGAGTGTTGTAATTGAGTTACCACTTGGGACGATGGAAAGTTATGAAAGGTGTTTCGAATGAAAAGCCTGTGTATTGATCGTTGCGACGGTGCGAGAATAGTGATTATTTAATTCAACATTGGGAATTGAATTGTTACAAGGGGAGTATTCGTTGAAGCCAAGTGTATACGTCGAAGTTCACAAGTGAGATATTTGGACAATATTTGAAAAAGTCAAACTATGTCTTATGTTTAGAGGACCAATGGACGTTGATCAATCGAGAATGAAAGACTGATTCTTCGAATTGATGAAGCTGATGTTGCGAGGTATCTTGATGGGTGTACGCTTTGAACATATCCATTTTGAGTAATTGTGTAGTTGAGGAATTAACCAAGTTGTTTTATGGTTGGCAGCTTATGCATAGAAGTTACGCATCATAGATTAGATATCGAGCATTGAATTGTTAGCAAGTATGCGAGATTTTTGGATTTGGGCTAGTGAGTTATAGTCGCAAGTCGTCTGTACATGCCCTAAGATGAGTGGTGTATCGCAGTTCTGTTACGTTTGTGTAACTTGTTATTAATCAAGGGTTGTGCGTTGGTAATCTACAAGGATGATGTAACCTTGTGATTGGCTGGAATGAGAACGGTGACTGCAAGTGTAATTCTTGAGTTTGTGCTTATGCGTGAATGAAGGCATCTTTTTCGTGTTTGCGTAACACGCGTGGTTATATCCTTTTCTGATTGTTTGAGCTTGGGTTTGTACAACCATTTTGTTGTTTTCGTTTTAGCGATGGTGTCGGTGTTGTGTTGTAGGACTTTATGTTCCTATCTTTGGTGACTCGTTTCCGAGGTGTCGGTTCGAGTGTCTGGCTAATTCTATGGTTGAGACGTTAGGATAGTATCGATCTTGTTTGTTTGGTTCTCGAGTGAACCGGTGTGTCTGCGACTTGCTTAGTTGTTGGGTGTTGGTTGGTTGTCGAGTTCATTGTATGGGCTTTGCATCTCGGCATGGTTGTTCTTGTCAAAACGTTGTGGTTAGAGAGATGCCCTTGTGTTAGGTGTATTCTATATGTTGTTTAATTAACGCGAGGATTGAGTAGACGAATGTGTAGGCATGTCTCGTATTGTTCGTTTTGGTCGAAATTTCGAGGACAAAAAGTTTATAAGTGGGGGAGAGTTGTAACACCCGTTTTTATTTAAAATTATATTATATTAATATTTTGAATTACCGTTTGACGATTGTTTTGGCGACGAAAATAATTATATTAATTAATATATTTATTAATTTATCTGGCGATGTTCGGTTCGGTTCGGTATATAATATTCGGATCCGATGTTTAATTCCTGTTGCACCCCAAAATTTGCCCTCCTATCTCGATTTTATCTGGCTTAGGCGTCACATTCATCTGCATACGCGTCCATTAAGTCATTGACATTAAACAGTCATTCATTCATTGCATACGCATCATTTCGTCGTATTTAAATTGACCAAAAGTCAGTTTAAATCGATATCTGAATCGTTTTATAGTTATAAAATACCCGATATTTCACTTCATTCATTTTTATCTCCTTACCTGTTTATTGTATCGTTTTAAGTTGATTATGTGTTGATAATATTGATATTTTGGGTTTACAAACAGACTGTTAAAAGCGATTTGACATCATTTAAAATTAGCGGGAAAATATTTCAAGTTTTCGCTTAACTCATCGCTTTATGAATCTACGTGTCGCGTAGATCATGAAAATGTGATCTCTAATTTTTCGATACATTTCAAGTTTTGTTTTAACCGTAAGTGTTTTAAAATCAGGTATTCTTTGCTATCGTTCTATTTCAATTTTAAATATTTCGACAATTTTTCTTTAATTTTTGAAACCCGTAGTTTATTTTAATGTGCTCTTTTTATTTTTTTCGGATAATTTATTGTCCGAACTTTTATCATTTTTAACAATGTTAGGTATCAATTTTTTATCTCAAAAAATCAAACAAAAAATAGTTTTGGGCTTTTTATTTTTAAGTGACCTACTTTGGTGGCCCATTTAATCATGAGGGGTATTTTCGGCATTATCAAAAATTGCTAAACCTAATTCTATGTGTATATATATGTTATGTTATAATTGAAGCAAGGGGAGAAAAATTACAAAAAAACGGAACAGCGGATGGCTATCAGAAAATGAAAAAACAAAAATTATATTAAAAAAACATCTTCCTCATCGTTGTCTCTCGCTCCCACCACAACTTCATCCTCACAGCCATCAACCTGCCTTCAAACCCGCTCTCCTTCCATCATCATCATCGTTCAAAACAACCAGCCTCCTCCATAAATCCAAACTCTCGCCGCTACCTTTTGTCACCTGTCTCCCTCGCCTCTCTGCTATCAAAACCAAACAAAAACTCTGACCTTCATAACCCCTGTTTATCTCCGTTCAACCATCTTCATTCATACATCATCACCTTGCCTTCATACCTCCTTCACGCCCAACCCCATCCTTTACTTGCTCCATCATCCTCCGCCCTGCTCCCTCTCAATCTCCGACGAAACCCTTCCTCTTCGTCAAAATCAGACCCAACAACCTCCAACTCACCGAATCCTTCAACTCGCCTCTATTCACCCCTGTTCCTTCCCTTCACTCACCCAGACGCCGTGTTTCCACCAAATCCTCATCCATTCTCGTCGATTTCATCCAATAACATCCATTGTGCGAACTGGCGATTCCGCCACTATTCGATGGCATAAGTTGCTTCTCTCCGTTCTGTCTCCGTAGCAGCTTGGAGATCATCTTCACACTTCTAATCGATTCTCTGTTCGCTCTCACCGTCAACTTCGTATCTACTCCATCGTCAGCTTTAGTATTAAGTTCGCCATTTTTCGCATTTCAAATTGACTCTTGATCGAAGACAAGGCGAAAGTGGTGGTTTTTGAATCAAATGCCATAAACCCGCATATCCTCTCGACTCATCAACATATCTTTCATTGCTTTGAGTTCGATAATCGCAAGTCGGTAAGTTTTGCATTTTAAATTTACTATTTTAATTGGTGTGGACTTTCGGTGTTGATTGAGATCATGATTAACTGACTTTTGTTGGTTGATAACCCTTTCGTGTGTGTTTGAAACATGTGTGAACCAGGGGGTTAATGTTCTTATGATGTTTTGTCATTATCATAATTTTGAATGTTCGAATCTGGTAATTTTAAGCTCATTTGCATTGATTTGAAAGCTACAATGGTATAGTTGTTGAAAACTTTGTTGTTGTTTTCTTTGAGGCAATTTCAACGAGAATATTTGTTAAAGTTCAAACCGTGTTAATATGCGGTCTTATTGCAATTTGAATTGAATCGCAAGAAATAATATTCGTGTAGTTTCGATGAAGGTGATGATGATGCCACGTTAATCGTGTGTGTAAGTCAAAACCGAGGAACTTATGTAGCGGCTGCCCAATTTTCTTTTGTTTTGGTTTGAAATCAATTTCCACATTCGAATTTGGATTAAATAACGTGAATTTCTTTGCACAAGTGTACATGGCTGCCCGGTTTGGTAAGTGGTTGAAAAATGCGAGTTGGTTGATAATCCGTGGTTGATTAAGTTTATCTTGACACTTGTTTGTGTTTGCCTTCGAGTTTATGCAATTTTTGATCGATATCCTGAGCATATTTGTGATTATGTGGTTGCTGCCCGTAATTAGTTTTTGATGTTTTAAGCTTGCGTTGAGCTTGAATTTTCATGTCTTAAACTTGATCGAGTAATAACATGAACCATTGTCATTTGTTTTCATTTTTGAATTGATAATCATGAATAATTGTTGTGTTTACTCGATATTGAATGAAGTTAGAACGAAATGCCATGTGGAATTGAATATTGATTTAAGCTTTCGATTATTTAAATGTATTCATGTTAGATTCATGTTAACTTCATTCAATTTTATAACCTTGTTTACCAACACATGTTCTAATTATTGCAATTCTATCTCATTTATTTTTATCTCGCTTATGATACTAACATGTTTGCTATTTGTGAAGACGTCCAAGGATCGATCAAGGCATTCAATTTCTTTTAGCATATCCACACTTGCTCATAGAATTTTAATTTTGAATTACTACTTTTGTTTAATATTTAGTATGTATATATAAAATATTTGGCATATTTACTTTTATATTTAGCATTGTAAATACAATTATACTACTTTTATTTATATATTTTATTTGGTTCATTTTGTAAATAAAATTATATTGTAATTATTATTCTTGTGTTATGATTTCGAATTTGGAATTTATTTCAACCTTCGAATGAATTTGAATGCAAATATATCTATTCTTCGCATAGTTTTTGTTTGTATTTTGAGTGATGTAGGGATCTTCATTTGGTATCCATCCGATGCATCAAGCCTTATCCGATCTTGAAGACTACTCGGAGCTCAATTCTTTCAACATAAAAGCTATTTATTTATTCAAATTAATTCGATTTGGTTGTATATATTCTGCTCATGAACATGTACCTCATTCCTTGTGTGTTCTAATTACCGCTTAATTATGCTTATCATATTAGAACACATAGCCTCCTCTTGGCTCATCGTCAAGAAGCAGTGTAAACATACACAATGCACACATGCACACATTTATAGTTTGGTCCTGGGCTTTTCTACAGCGACAACTATTCGATCGATTGTTCCAATCGGTTGTTTAGCATACTAGTGTCACGCTAGTCTCACTTTTAGGAGCATACATAAAGCCACCTTGTATGAGCTCGCTTGTTTTCCTAAAACACTTTCAAATCAAAACAATTAATTGAACTTGTTATTTCAAAAATCAATTTTTCTGCAAAAAAAACAAAAAAACATAGTGATACGGTATTTAATTAAATTGTTAGAGGTTCGCCCGACGATTTAATTAAAATGTAAAGTATTTGGGCCATTAGAGGGTAACCCAATGACTTAAATGCTTTATTCCATAACACTTAATAAAAGTGAACTTTGTTTCACCTCACTTCTTTTCATAACAAAGATTTTGGATGAGAGATGATCGGTTGACCTCAATCACCAATCTCTAGTATCGAATCGTTAGAGGATATCCCAACGTTTTGATACTTGTCATCCACAACTAAACCCCTAAAACACTTTCAAATTAAATTAATTAATTGAATTTGTTTTCTAAATCAATTTTTCTACAAAACAAAAAAACATGGTGCTATGGTATTTAAGTAAATCGTTAGAGGATAGCCCGACGATTTAATTAAAATGTAAAGTATTTGGGCCATTAGAGGGTAACCCAATGACTTAAATACTTTATTCCATAACACTTAATAAAAGTGAACTTTGTTTCACCTCACTCTTTTCATAATAAAGATTTTGGATGAGAGATGATTGGTTGACCTCAATCACCAATCTCGAGTATTGAATCGTTAGAGGATTCCCAACGTTTTGGTACTTGTCATCTACAATTAAAATCAATCCAACCCATTCAAATTCCTTTGCCGCTCATACGCGGTCATCAAAAACATTTTCAACTAAAATCAATACAACCAATTCAAACATTTTCAACAAGAACTACGGAGTTTTGACTTTCCCATTGCACGAGGGAATACGTAGGCACGCGGTTTCAAAACCGTGTCAAACTCAAAATAATAACAAACAAATCTCGTTTTCTTCTTTCTTAAATTCATAATTTAGAAATTAGCGAATACACACACAAACACATTTTGAACTAAATGGGTCCCATCGAGTACGATGGACGTAAGAGGTGCTAATACCTTCCTCTTGCGTAACCGACTCCCGAATCCATCATTTTTTTGGTCTTGTAGACCGCCTTATCCGATTTTGTGGGTTTTATCTATATTTTCCCGTTCTTTCTAGAACAAATAAAATTAGGTGGCGATTTCATTGTTTCGAAAATTCATTTAAATGATTTTTGAAAATCGAGTTGCTTCAATTCCCCGGAATTATTTTAAATTGATTGAATTAATTATATTAATAAATTAGGAGTGTGATGAATAATTGGGAGGAATTGGGTTTACACCTTAGTTTTCTAGTAAGGTTATCATAAAACCACTTTCCTCATTTTCTTTCCATCCAAACACTTTCCTTATTTTCCTTCCATTCAACATACCAAAGCCAAATAAGGGCAAGAGGGGGAGCTAGTAGAAACATAACTTATATAAGTCATTTTCCTCATTTCTTCCCATTTGAAAAACAAAAGCCAAAAATAGAAACTAGAGAGGAAAAGAAGGGGTTTTGGGAGAAGAAGAACAAGAGGAGAAGATGAGGAAGATCTTGAGCAAGAGCTTAAAGTTGGGTTTGTAGAATCATCAAGATCAATCAAAGCTTCCATGGTAAGGGGTTTGATTTCTCCATCCATATATTTAGGGTTTTGATGATTATATTTTGGATTTGGGGGAAAAATTAATAGTTGAGTTATAGGGTTTGATTGATTGTTGAAATGTTTAGAGGAATTGATTTTTGAATAAAGATTATGGGTGTGGTGTTGATAATTTTGTAGAGTATGAAATTATAAAATGAAAATGGAAAGAAAAATTATAAACTGTAAAAGAAGAAAACTGTGAAGAAGAAAACTGTTTAAAACCATAACGCAGGGAAAACAAAATTGGTTGAAGGATGTGGCATGGGGGGAGACGCCCACCTCCATGTTGTGGGGCGGCCATCCCCCCCTTGAGGCATCCATTCTCTAATAGCCCTTAAGGGCGTGCGCCTCATGTGGCATAAGGGGTGCAACAAAAATTCATAGACTGTTTGCTGTATTCTGGTGTTTTCTGTTTTTCTGTCAAATGAATTCCCTGCATAATTTTCCTTGTAATAGCTTCTGTTTATTTCAATTATGCCAACTCCACCTAGTAGCATTTGATGACCATAAAATACAATTAGGGGATAAGATAGCCGATTAAATTTAGAACCCGATTATGTTCCGATTTCGGTAAATTCGACGACGGAGCAAGTTGGTTCGAATTCAACGAAAATTGACGTGCTAGCTAAGTTTGACGTGTAGAACGTAGTGGTGAAGTTAGTTTTTGGAAATTATGATTTTTTACGAGACGATCCGAAATAGGCCAATTTACGGTAAAATTGAATCGAACGGTGTTTTATTAGATTTAAGGTACGTATGGACAATCCGATTTCGACGTCGACGATTATGATTAATACCGGTTGTTAGGAATGGCTTTCGTGATGATTATAGGTGTTTGACTATTTTCCCGTTTTCGGAATTTAGTGAATTAATTAATAGTGATGCGGTGTGAATAACGTAAGATTTGCGACAATGTATTTATTAATGAATACTTGTTGATATGCAATGCGATGATATATGTTTTGTACATGATGATGTGATGATTAAATTGATGTTGTTAATATATGCTTCCGATTTGTGGATGCATGACTTTTGGTGAATTTATTAGTGATGTTTGCATAATGCAATTATGATGCGATGATATATTTATCTTGTTTTGGATAAATTATGGCGATGTGGGCTTTATGCCAATTTGGATGAGCGATGATGATGTTTTTGTGTTATGTTGTTTTATTGTCGAGTCACATACATTTCATAAGCGAAGAGGGCTTTTATGCCAAGCGATGATGGCTTTTATGCCGAGCGACGATCAACTTTATGCCAAGTGTCCCAAATTACAGACAAAGCGATGGGTACCACATGCATAACATAGTCGTGTCTCATGGAGTCGGTTATGTTTATGTTTGAGTTGTTTGGTGTTGGGTTTTTGTTGATTGATGGATGATATTGAATTGCGATGATATATGATACGATGATGTTTGTGATGATGTTGTGAAGATGGGCTTTATGCCACAAGCGATGATGGGCTTTATGCCAAAAGCAAAGATGGGCTTTATGCCAAAAGTGAAGATGGGCTTTAGCCAATTTGTGATGATTTTTTTGTGTTGCTTATATTATTAGCATTATTTAATGTTGTTGGTTGATGTTGTTGTTTAAGATTGTCGTGTTAATTAGTGATGTATTAGCTCGTGACGATTTCGTGGTGATGGAAGTTTATGTGTTGTTGTGACGTTTATGCCGATGAGGTTATGGTGATAAAGTGTAGATTATACATAATAGGGTGACTAGTGAAGTAAGTGAGTTTTGATTATGTGTTGGTATTGCACTTATTAATCTATACCCTTTATAATTCCGACACTATATATATATATATATATATATATATTTTATCATGCCTTTAATTATATGTTTTGGAGTATCTCACCCTTTACTTGTTTCGCCGTTACCTATATATTGGTAACGCGTGTTATGAAAACGGAGTTTATAGTCTGTTAGTCGTCGGTGTCGCTCTGATACGTAGCACTCGGGGGGAATATTTATGTTGTCATTGTTGTTGTTCTTTTGTTGCTTTCCTTTTGTAAAGAAGAATTATACTTTATGAAAATATAATTGGTTAGGGAAGTTTAATAAAGAAGATGTTTTGATTTCTATGAATCAATTCATGTTTTCCAGCGATGCTATGTATCCGAAACTTATACTTTAAAGTAAACTGTTTAAGGTGATTTGGTTTGATGATGTGACACCTCAGTATTTACTTTATGAAATTTTAAATTACTCTGATTTTTGTATATAAAACCTTGGGTAGATTTGGGGTGTTACAACCTCCACATGAAATCTACACACCACCACCGTACACGACTACCCTTGATATTGGCACTAATGACCCATCACCTGATATATTCTACCACCGTCATGTACAGTTAGATACAAATTTAAAAGTGAAAGACATATTTCGTTCAAAAGAAGATTGTGTGAGAGAGTAGAAAAGTTCCACATGATAAACAACTATGACTTTTGGGTGGATCGAACAAATGCAGACAGATACAAAATCATCTGTACCCACCCTGAGTGTAGGTTTAATCTAACTACATCGTACAAGATAAGAAGTGATTCCTGGGTGATAGGTTCTATGACCGAACACACTTGTGTTAATTCCATGCAATCACAGGATCGCCGCAAATTGAGTTATGATCTAATTTGTCAATAAATCTTAGCCCTTGTCAGTTGATATCCTTCATTTAAGGTGAAAACAATAATCTCGCACATCACAACAACATACAACTATACTCCCTCGTATATAAAGGCCTGGTTAGCAAAAAACAAGGCTACTACTACTTCAATCAAGATACACTACTACTTCTTTCTCCCATATACAAGTCTGAGACCTTGCTCAACGTATACAACAATGCCTTCGAACCGGTAGCAAAACCAGATTATTGGCCTGTGTACGAAAGGGAAGTAATTTGGAACAACAATCAGATGTGAAGAAATAAAAAGGGTCGTCCCAAAAGCAAATGTATCACAAATGAAATGGAAGACCTTGAAAAACTAGAAAGAAAGTGTGGTTTATGCCTTCAAGTCGGACACAATCGAAAAAATTGTCCCACAACTGAAATGGACGAACTTTAAAAACTAGAAAGAAAGTGTGGTTTATCTGCACTTTTTAATATTAAAATGGAACTTTATTTCTTTCATTAATAGCATTTCTTACAACCATCAATATGCAGACCACAACATAAAACACATCACGAATAAAACAACAACATAAACAACATGCAAATATAACTTAAAAAAATAACTGAAACAACATGAAAATGTAACATCAACAACACAAACAAATATTTAAGATACTACAGCCGTCAAAACAATTTCATCAGATCCATACCTAATCGCCATAACGTTTACGTCTCTTCATACATCCTCGAACTAAATTCGAGGTCGTCTAGTTCTGAAGTTCATGGTCGTTCTCTTCCTCTGTATCCTTCTAACTACTTCATCAACTTCTATTTCTCCCTTTAACCATCACATCTATACTCCCTCGTATATAAAGGCCTGGTTAGCAAAAAACAAGGCTACTACTACTTCAATCAAGATACACTACTACTTCTTTCTCCCATATACAAGTCTGAGACCTTGCTCAACGTATACAACAATGCGTTCGAACCGGTAGCAAAACCAGATTATTGGCCTGCGTAAGAAGGGGAAGTAATTTGGCACAACAGTCAGATGTGAAGAAATAAAAAAGGGTCGTCCCAAAAGCAAATGTATCACAAATGAAATGGAAGACCTTGAAAAACTAGAAAGAAAGTGTGGTTTATGCCTTCAAGTCGGACACAATCGAAAAAATTGTCCCACAACTGAAATGGACGACCTTGAAAAACTAGAAAGAAAGTGTGGTTTATCTGCACTTTTTAATATTAAAATGGAACTTTTTTTCTTTCATTAATAGCATTTCTTACAACCATCAATATGCAGACAACAACATAACACACATCACGAATAAAACAACAACATAAACAACATGAAAATATAACTTAAAAAAATAACTGAAACAACATGAAAATGTAACATCAACAACACAAACAAATATTTAAGATACTACAGCCGTCACAACAATTTCATCGGATCCATACCTAATCGCCATAACGTTTACGTCTCTTTAGACTTCCTCGAACCAAATTCGAGGTCGTCGGGTTGTGATGTTCACGGTCGTTCTCTTCCTCTGTATCCTTCTAACTTCTTCATCAACTTCTATTTCTCCCTTTAACCATCACATCTATACTCCCTCGTATATAAAGGCCTGGTTAGCAAAAAACAAGGCTACTACTACTTCAATCAAGATACACTACTACTTCTTTCTCCCATATACAAGTCTGAGACCTTGCTCAACGTATACAACAATGCCTTCGAACCGGTAGCAAAACCAGATTATTGGCCTGCGTAAGAAGGGGAAGTTATTTGGCACAACAATCAGATGTGAAGAAATAAAAAGGGTCGTCCCAAAAGCAAATGTATCACAAATGAAATGGAAGACCTTGAAAAACTAGAAAGAAAGTGTGGTTTATGCCTTCAAGTCGGACACAATCGAAAAAATTGTCCCACAACTGAAATGGACGACCTTGACAAACTAGAAAGAAAGTGTGGTTTATCTGCCGTTTTTAATATTATAATGGAACTTTTTTTCTTTCGTTAATAGCATTTCTTACAACCATCAATATGCAGACAACAACATAAAACACATCACGAATAAAACAACAACATAAACAACATGAAAATATAACTTAAAAAAATAACTGAAACAACATGAAAATGTAACATCAACAACACAAACAAATATTTAAGATACTACAGCCGTCAAAACAATTTCATCGGATCCATACATAATCGCCAAAACGTTTACGTCTCCTTAGACTTCCTCGAACCAAATTCGAGGTTGTCCAGTTGTGAAGTTCATGGTAGTTCTCTTCCTCTGTATCCTTCTAACTTCTTCATCAACTTCTATTTCTCCCTTTAACCATCACATCTATACTCCCTCGTATTTAAAGGCCTGGTTAGCAAAAAACAAGGCTACTACTACTTCAATCAAGATACACTACTACTTCTTTCTCCTATATACAAGTTTGAGACCTTGCTCAACGTATTAAACAATGCCTTCAACCGTAGCAAAACCAGATTATTGGCTGCACGAAGGGAAGTAATTTGGCACAACAAATGATGAAGAAATAAAAAGGTCGTCCCAAAAGCAAATGTATCACAACTGAAATGGAAGACCTTGAAAAACTAGAAAGAAAGTGTGGTTTATGCCTTCAAGTCGGACACAATCGAAAAGATTGTCCCACAACTGAAATGGACGACCTTGAAAAACTAGAAAGAAAGTGTGGTTTATCTGCACTTTTTAATATTATAATGGAACTTTTTTTCTTTCATTAATAGAATTTCTTACAACCATCAATATGCAGACAACAACATAAAACACATCACGAATAAAATAACAACATAAACAACATGAAAATATAACTTAAGAAAATAACTGAAACAACATGAAAATGTAACATCAACAACACAAACAAATATTTAAGATACTACAGCCGTCAAAACAATTTCATCGGATCCATACATAATCGCCATAACGTTTATGTCTCTTTAGACTTCCTCGAACCAAATTCGAGGTTTTCCAGTTGTGAAGTTCATGGTCGTTCTCTTCCTCTGTATCCTTCTAACTTATTCATCAACTTCTATTTCTCCCTTTAACCATCACATCAACTCTATCTTCAGTTTGACCATGGTATAAATGTGCCAAAATTTCATTTTCATCGAAGGTTTGGAGACCTAGAAAATAACGTATCCATCTCTGGTATGGATACATGGTGATGTCATGACACAAAAAAAGAGATAAAATGAGAAGAAAATTTGAGAAAATGTGAAGAATGAAGGAGGTATGGGTGTTGTATTTATAAAAAAACACAAATACACGTAGGAGCCATCTAAGATGGCTCCTACGTGTAACACACAAGTGGAGGCGCCATCTGGGATGGCTTAACCTAAGAGGAGGCGCCAACTGAGATGTCGCCTAAGTGTATTTGTTTAGTGCAGGAGCCATCACAGATGGCTCCTAAGTGTAAATATTTTCAGAAACATAGTTATTTATGTAAATATTTTCAAAACATGGTTATTTGCGTTTTTTTTTCCAATGCATGATTATTGCAAAAAAAAAATCCCAAATTTCATCAGTTTCTATTACAGCTAAATCTATTATAAATTCATAATCATACATACTTTCCACTAATAAATATAATCTATATTCCTTATATCACACGCTATAATTTTTTTTTCTGAATGATGGTCTTCCAAAAAATGTTCATCCATATTTTTGGTCCCTCATACTAAAACTGATGCTAAAATCATCGTTAATTCAGTCATAAATAGAAACAATCACTAAAAGTGTCGCTAATTTGTAAAATTTTTCGCTAAATTATAAGATAGACCAAAACTGTGGATGATAATTTTTAGGAGTACTATGTTGAATCATGTTATTTGATAATCTCAACCCAAGCAATCATTGATTCACATTATGCTCAAATCCATATGTTGTAAGGAAGCTTATTGAGCTGAAAAAGAAAATGAAGAAGATCATGGAAGTTCTTAATTGTAAATATACATCGTGGATATACTATTTAATGATATTTCGGAACAAGGATTGTTGTATGGAATATTCTAAATTGAATCAAGATGAAGAAGCTCTTCTCCTTATTATGTCAAGATCAACAAAGCTTTTAGAAGCTTATGCAGAAGAAGACTTCAATCATTTAAGTGCTATGGGTTGTTATCCGTAAAGAAGTAATTTGAAGAATTAAAAGAAGATCACACATTTGAGATAAAATACAATGTAATATTCTTAGTGTGTATTAGGATCCTCCGATGTACTTAATTGAGTTTATACCTGCTTGTGTAGAAGCGCCCTCTTGTAAGCATACATTTTAAAAACAAACAGTTGTTTGTTCCTCCTAAAGGACCAGTTGGATCTGAAGCTTTAGAAAGGTTTTGACAATTCTTCTAAAGGACCAGTTGGGTCTGAAGCTTTAGAAGGTATTATGTTCCTCAGAGGATCAGAAGCTCTAAATAGACTAAGAAGCAGTCTTAGTGGGTGTTAGTCACTTGCAAGTAGCATGTGCAACGAACATTATATCTAGATTGGATCCCTGAATGGTTCATTAGGTGTTAATCACTTGCAGGTAGCTTGTGCGATGTAATCGGATTATTATAGTGGATTAAGACCTTGAAATAACCTCGGAAGGGTGGACTGGAGTAGCTCGAGGTTATCAAGTGAACCAGGATAAAATCACGTGTTTTTTACTTTTGCTTATGCCTTCTAGTTTATAATTCTACAATTTGTTAGAACCATTAGTTAGAAACAATCATGAGAAACAAAGTTCAGAAGCATGGATAAACGTCAAAAACATAAGAAACAAAAAGTTTATCAAAAAGTGAAAACTCAATTCGAACGCCCTTTCCTGTATTTTCTTCGCACCTTTAGAGAGTTATCTAGGTTCAGGAATATAAGTCGGTTCTTAGGAGAGTGTAGAGTCTGGCCAAACAAGGGTCAGATTTAGTTACGCATGTAGATCCTGCATAAGCCAAGATATGCCTGGATCGTTTGAGATATCAAACAACCGTGTGTGTATTAGTTACACCTTCGGTTACGGTATCCGAATAGCCTAAGGTCTTGAAACTGTCACATGCACTTATTAAATATGTTACCAACAATTAAATAGGCGGTTACGTCATTTGAACCTCTTTGTGACCGACCTATAGTAGGGAACGTACCTATTAATGTTTTAGCAAGAACAAGACCAACTCAAGTTTATTTTAACTAAATGTATTTTAATAATAAAATTAATTTTCAAAACTAAAAATAATTATAAACTTAAAATCACCCTAACCTTAAATAAATAGCCTAGTGAGTACTCTATATAACATTAGTTAATTGAACTCTAGCTCAAAACCAACCTCAAGTGTTAGTAAAACGAAGCAAAGCAAAGATAGATAAATAAGATTGAAATGTTCCATTCACACTAATACAATTATAACTTGATTAACAATGCTTGTTGCAGAAGCAACCTTTAGGAAATCTCCGACATTCACCGCAACGAAAGCCTTCACTACGACAATCAGATTCACAAATGTGATCACTTAAACAAGCTCCTTCAAATAGATGACCCTGCCGTGAGCCTCCTCGATGATCATGCCTTCCTTCGGTTTTCACAACCATCTCTGCATGATTGATTCATCATTATTAATAGGATTAGCAACTTAAATACTTCATCTGTTTCTATTTTTAGTGTTGTTCTTTTGAAAATATGCAAAGTTTGAAGTGGTATTAATAATTGATTTGTTAGTACACAAAAAAAAAAAAGACTCACCAGAAGTAAGGAGAATAAGCAAAATGCAGAAAAACCCAAAACATATCTTTTTCATGGTTACCACTTACTATAAAGTTCACTTAAATCTAGTACCTCGTGTAATAAACTAGCAAGCATAGGGTTATCTATTTATAGAGGTGGAGGATGTAAAAAATATAACTGTTTTAATAAAACAAACCTAGCCTTTAACTTCATTTCGGGGTTGATGTTCCTTCAGTTATGACATTAGTTGCAATTAATTTAGTAGAACTCGTGTTTGCCTCGTCGAACACTCATAATGATTTGTAACACTTCTACACCATCCTGCATATACTTCATAAATATAAGAATTAACAAATACTCAATTTTTTCTTTAAAGTATTTTTTTTCACCTTTAAGCTATCATTATGTTTTTTTATATCAAATTAAAGTATAATGTTTCTAAAATGCCCAAACTATCACAATATCAAAAACATCTCAAATCAATGCACATTATATTATAATACTGGTGTGTATACCCGTGCGAGGCACGGCTTTAATTTGTATTAGTTTAAATAATTATGTCTATTACATATAAAATAATTATATTTTGAATATCTAATTAAAATAATAAAATAGAGATAATTTAATTAAAAATTAAAATTAAAATAATAATATAATAATATTTTTTGTCTTATTAGTTTCATTTTTTAATACAATATTTTATCGAAATTATAATTATTAAATAATAATTTTTAGAAGAAATTATAATTTTTATAAAAAAATTATAAATCGCAAAATAAATTTATAGTAAAATATATATATTTTTTAAAATATAGTATTTACTATTAATATAGATATATTTGTTTTATTTAAATATAAAATGATTATTTATTATAAATATATATATTTTTTTCATATTAATATCAACAGAGATATTAAGTATATTAAAAAATAAATAAAATAAAATAAAATATTAAATTCTTTATAAAAAATAATTTCTCCAAATAGTGACACATATGTCTAACTGAAACGTGTGAGAATGAGAAAAGTTAATCTAGAAACGGAATAGAAAGTATTTATTTTATAATTTATTTTTTAAAATAATCTTTAAATATAATAATTATTAAATATACTAAAATAAAAGTATCATTAATTATAATTCTAATATTTTTGAAAGATTAATCTTTGCAATTGCTCAAAGGAGATTATTATAAAATATTATTTATATTATAAAAAATTTAAAAAATATATATTTACAGATTAATTTTATTTATGTGATCATAAAATAATTATGATTTGTTTATATTAACATATACTTTCAATGTCATTTAATTCATATATTACTTATGATTTGTTTTATTTAAATATTATTAGTTATTTATACTATTTATTAGCAATAAATATTCAAATAACTTTTTTGACATGTTATTTATGCAATTTATCTCATCAATCTCTAATATGCACTATTACATTTAAGTAATATTATTTTGAGATGTTGAAGAATATTAATTAATTATTTTAATTCCTAATTTGTAATATATATATATATATATATATATATTTCATTAAAACTTAGTATTTATAAATATTATTTTAATTGTATAAACAATAATAATAACAATTATTTTAATTTACTCATTAATTAAAAATTTTAACATTTAACAACAATTTGAAGAAAAAAAAACTCTAAACATAGAAAATGCGCTTAAATTAGAATAAATCATTTATTTCAAAAAAGGCTTAAAATATAATAAATCATTTAAACCAAAAAAAATACCATATTATAAATTTTGTTTCATCGTTCACTTTAACATTTAATTTATAATTCAATTATAAATCCAACACATTAAATAACAATGATTAATATTAACAAAAATTTATTAGTTTTAAAAATCATGTACAAAATATTTAATATATTACTATAAATTTAAAATTTAACAATAAATATTTTCATATTTTGACCTCTAAATAGATTTGATAAATATGTGCTTACATATATCTTTTTTCCTTTTTTAGGTGGATTTTCCACGTCGACATTTTGTTTAAAATATAAATAAAAATAATAATTTTATGTATCATAAAAAATTATTTATTCAGCAATCATAATTATCTCATGTTTTTAATAAAAATAAATATTTGTATCATTTTTTAATATAAATCTTAACATTTTATCATTAAAAAGTAATAATAATGTTCATTTGAAATATAATTTCATATGTCATTTATAATGATAATAATGCTATCAATAAGATGAATTCTTTAAAAATAATTTACCTTCTTATGTAAAATTAAATTTAAAAATTAAATAAATATTTTTTTGTTATTTATTAAATTTAAAATATAAATAATTTATCTTAAATAATTATCTAAATAAAAAAATCAATAAAACAAAATTATACTTAATAGATTAAATAGTCTTTTATAGAAACAAAATATTTATACCATTTTTCAAAGGCATGTCAAGTAGAAAATATTGAATTGGGAAAAGAAATATCCAGAAACCTTGAATTGGGAAAAGAAACCTTGAATTGGAAAAGGAAGAAGAACATGAATAGATGGAGGCGTGTGGGAATTGTGCCGTCAATGCAATTTAAGGGCAAAGAATGGGAAACGAAAAGAACGCATGAAAGAAGGTTCTGCCGTCAATTGTAAATTCAATGCAATTTAATGGAAAAAAAACAAAGGTGTGTGTGGAAAAATTTGTGTACGGGTTAAAAAATTTGTAGAATAAAAAATATTTTATAAGTATTTACAATTAAAGTATATATGTTATTAGACAGAAAAAATTGAATTTTTTTTTAAAATAAAATATATATCTTATATGTCATTAAAAAATAATAAATTCATCAAATTATAATGCAAAAATATGAGATTGAGGTCAAAACTATTTTAACTAAAAAAAGATTAATTTCCTAAATGAAAGGTTGAGGTCAAAACTATTTGTATCAATTTTATAATATAAAGGTTAATATTTTATCATAAAAAAATATTATTTCAACTGAATTTTATTTTTCTTATATCATATGTCATAATATCTTATATTCCATCCGTCTAAAAATAAGTATCATTTAATTAAGTATAAAATATTTGTTTATCGAAGGGATATCATTCTTAGTACATTGGATTAAAATAAATATTTTCTATATATATATAATTATTATAAGGTATTTTCTATATTTTGTTAAAATTTTGTGTGAACTAATTATAATAAAAAAATTATATTTCTTGTTTCTTATGTTAGGTAAAATGCCTTTTATAAAATTAACTATAATTAAATAATTAATAAGTATTCAAAATTTATTGTGTGATTCTATGTTTAAAAAAATTAGCATATTAATAGATTTATTTTTATTTCTAATTTACCTTCTTATATAATGGTCAAATAAAAAAACTTGAAAGTAGAATTTACATTTTGTATATGGTAAACATGAAAATAAGATAATTTTGAAAAAATTACATGAAAATGATTAATTATATTTGTATCATACATTTAATTTAGATAACTTTATTTGTTTTAAAAAAATAATAAGAATGAAAAAATAGAAATATAAAATAACTTTACCAGTGAATTTTGTTTTTGGGAATTTTTCTAAAAATCCCAATTGCTGTGTAAGCGTGACATTACAGAATTTGTGTAATGATATCAAAAATTAAAATAAAATTAATAATAATTAAATAAAAGAAAGTTTCCATTTATAGAAAATTTACAAATAGAAGAATGCATGAGAATTTGACAAGTAGCAAACTTGCCAAAGTACTCATCTTGCTTTTTTCTATTGTATGATTCATAATCTTATTAACAAGATGTTGAATCGTTGGAGAAGCAAAGAGTCAAATGAGAGTTCTTTTTTATGGTCGCAAAAGAGTATGTCATTGTGTGGGCGTTAAATTCTTTTTACTTTTAAAGTCACACTATTTTGTGTCATAAACATACATCTTTAAGATTCTAGAAATAATAATTATTTGGGAAAATAATTTTTAATATTTTTTAAAATATTTTGTACAATTTCTAATAAAATAGCACATGTTAACATTATATAAATATATGAATCATCCTAGTCCCCGAGTATTTGGAGATATTTTGTATAATTTGTCTTTAGAATACTCGTCTTCCACTTAAAAATAATCACAACTCATACAATCTATTTTTTTCCACCTTAGTGTGACAAAAATATTTATAAATAAATGATGTTTTATCCATCTCAATGTCAACCACAAACAAACTCCTCAATCCACCCATGCGCGAGTAGAAAGTAACATTTTTTGCTCGAAATGTGATGAAAACATAATCTCAGACATTTTGGATCATGTTATCCGCTATGACGAGAAGCAAACAACATTGCTTACTCCCTTGTGTGGGTAACAATTAATGTTTTATGCTCGAATGCAAGTTAAACATCTATCACTAAAATCGAACAACCAATAAACATTTGTTACACATAACTACGTAACTTTGAATTCTCAATCGCACCTAAGGATACATAGGAGCAAGATTCAACGTCTTGTCAAACATCCTAATAATAAGTTTCTCCCTTCTTTCTATTTGTAAATAGGTCACGATAATTACAAGAAATAGAAAATACCGTAAGCTAACACCCATATTCTAAAAATGAATCAAATGGCTCTCATTGAGTACAATAGATGTCTAGAGTGTTAATATCATCCCCGCACATAAGCGACCTCTGAACCTATATTTGGCCGCGACAACCATATTTTTGTTCTTCAAGGGTTTAATGGGCATTTCTCTTTTAAAATAAAACTTTGGTGGCAATTCTTGTTGACTTTCGAACGCTCATTCGTTCGGGTATTCTTCATGCCACGACAACTGGTGACTTTGATGGGGAATCAGAAGGGTCAAGCCTAATTTAGTTTGTTATAAGTTTTAAGTGTTAACTTTGTTTATTATTATTCTTATATTTTCATGTTTTCTTATAATCTTCATTTTTATGTATAATTTATTTATGTGTGTATATATATATATATATATATATATATATATATATATATATATATATATATATATATATGGGATTGAGAAATTCTCTTTGAGTGAAGCTCTATACCCGAGTATGAGAAAAACACAAGTTTAAGTCAGTGGTTGTGTAATGTTGGCCTTCAAGTTGCGTTGTCTCGCGTAACTGACACAAAGACTCTGCCTAGAGTATACCCTTTTGGAGGTATTATTGTCTAATGAGTATTCATTATGACAACAATATTTTCAAAAAGGGCTTATGACTCTAGAGACCTTTATCTAGAACCATGAACTTGTTATTATGATTAATGATTATATAGTGTTGGCCTTCGAGATGTATGACTTACTTAGTTGGCGCGAAGACCTCGCCTATAGTAGATTCTGTAAAGGGTATTGTTGTCAAAAAAGTAATTTGTCATCGACAACAATAATTTCAATCAGGGTATGTGGCTCTATGAACCATTTACCAGAAGTTGTAGAGCCAACCTTGTGAATGGTTTGGGTAGAAAAACTTAAAATTATCCTATCGTGAGGAGCCTTCCTACATAGATTATTTTGTTGATATTTACTCATACCATCTCAAATTTACACCTTCCTACATGTCATTGCATTTTCAAAAAAAAAAATTCATGCATCTACATTCATTAGCATGCATGCACATTTTTCCAAGTTACAAAAAAAATCGTCCTACTATTTGTCCATAACTAGCAAACTGATTCCCCAACACTCGTTTTTAACTTGAAGCATTTCTCAGAAAATATGGAGGAACTTCAGCAAAAATAAAAATTGTTAAGAAATGAGGTCAGTTAGTTGAAAATCCATATGGGTATGGTGATGGAAATCCAGCTAATTTTTTTGAAGGAGGGAATGTAACCTTCCACCACTACTGCAGTAGAAATTATTACCTCTTTACATTTGTGCGAATCCACCCCGGGTCAAGGGAAGTCCTATGCAAAAATCACTCATTGGCTGATGTATGGTCCACCTCTATGATATCCTCCTTAACCTTTGCTTGCAAGCCCTTCATATCAACAATCTTTGTCTATATCTCCCCAAGGTTACCAGAGTCAAAATTACAACATGAAACAGAATTAATGTTGAAGGAACATGACTTATTTTGAAGTTTTTTGAGTTCACCCCAATATGTATTCCACTCTTCTTCTACTATAAATAATGAAGCTTATATAAATTGTTTGGACAATTAGAACAAAATTAAGAACAATTATAGAAATACTAAGATATATATGATTTAATTCAGTTATTGAGAACTGGCCCCAAGTATAATGATGATTTCTCAATTCAAGCTTTTACTTTTGGGAAGGCTCGACCAACACCTTTGACCTCCATTGTGGAAAGATAACCCCCACACTTTTTGACTTGGCTGCTATTATTGGCATTTGACATACTAGGGATACCATCGACCCCTATCTCATAAGAAAAATTAAACCTAATTTTATTTTTACCCCTGCAAGCTTTCACAATCATATCAAAGACAACATGAAGACCACCACCAGGAAGTCTCTAAATATAAGCACATCAATTTCCCCACTCTTTGGATATATCATTTTTTCTTATGTTTTGGTTCCTTCCGTGCTCTTATCCAAGAAGTTTATAGTCTTGGAAACTCAGATCCATTAGGGGAGAAACATTTATTTCAGCAACCTGATTTTAGGTCATCTTTATGAATCTCAGGGGCTTTCTTCTTTAGACCAAAAATCTGTTACCAATCCTGAACAAGAACTTATGTTTTTTTGGCTTAATTCCACTTTTGAACCATCTCTAATGGTTACCATCCCATCTAACATAACAAGATAGTGGTCGTTCCATCGAATAAACTTTCAAAAACTATTTCTTTATGTATTGCGAATATGATATATGTGTCTCATTGTCCCATTTATCCTTTGAATTTATGGGCCATATTTGCTTAAGAGATCATTTTCAACCCTTTCTCCTGAACACCATTTTGAAGCTCTCGATATTTGGGTAGACTTTGAAACACCCCTTTTCTAACTCCAAATAATTATGGCATAAGTCAGAGTAAAATAGCATACATACATACATACAAAGGGTGTCACATGTCGTTTCCACACAATAGAAAACTAACAAAACAAATATTAACATGCACCTGATCATAATCATTACACATATTTAAATCTCATGCTTCATCAAAATATGCATATCACAGCGAAATAGTTCTTCAATTTCATTTTCATCAATTATAAATATGATTATATCCCATACTATAATCATAAACTAACATAACACAAATTCATAAAATATCAAGTCAAATGAATCCAAACATCGACACTAAGGCCACACCACATAATATCTCAGCATACGAGTTAAAAAAATGAGAATACATAATATCATCTCATAACAAAAAATGAGTTCAAATAACCTCTGTGTTACATGACCAGAGCAATGACTCATTACCTAAGAATACCAGATAAGCTAACTAAGCTTACTAAACTAGTCTCAAACGAAGCACCGCTATCCTCAGGACCTGCACGATGTTGCATAGAACATGACATACAAAAAAAGAGTGGGAATTCAAGTCATTATGAATATATATATATATATATATATATATATATATATATATATATTTTAAACAATGTATATAACACACCTACGCACAAGAATCCATCACACTTCCTATAATTGTCTATACAACATGGCACAATACTTCAAGTACCAACACAATTATATCCAAGCATATTATCACGTACACTTATGCATTCCAAGAAAAACATCGCATAACAACAAATATAACTCCAATGCAATTCAATGTGACTCATGCATGTGGTACCATCGTGAACATCAAGCTCACCTGGCTCCCAATTCATTTATCTTAGAATTAGAGCCACGCTCCAGATCCAGACAAGATCAAAGCCACCATATGTGAACCCATAGTTTCACCGCCTATATTTTCACTCAAGGATCAAAGTCAAGTCCTGGAGTACAATCTCCTCATGTACGCATGTGAAATTAATCCCAACATATGCAATTAAGATGTTCCACCAACCTTAATTATCAAGCATATCACATAATTCAACAACTTGAATTATCCACCTTTGCACAAAAAACATACATCATCGTATCACCAACAACAAAATAATACACATACTATTCACCTTCATCACACACATTACAAATAACATATAGCATCTCCATCATCACAAAATTACGAATAACATTTATTAATGATACTAACTCATGTTATTCATATTTCACCAATTTCATGACATACATATATATATATATATATACATATGTCATTCTACACAAATCACATTATGATCCAATCATCCAATGCAAACAAACCTAGCTCTATCTTACAGGTTATTTCATTAGCTTTCTAACGGTTCAAACGGTGCCCAAAACAGAGTTACGGTTAAAAAGCTATGGTCGTGACAACATTTGTCAAAAGTTGTTGTCTATGAGTCGACGCAAGCCTGAGTCGACGAAAGCCCTGCATGAGCCAACGCAAACTTTCTGAACAACTCTTCCCAGCTTTGCTAGTTGCTATGCGCCGACACCCCATATTCTTGTGTCGACGCAAGTCACGAAAATAGTATTTTTCTGCATTTTTTCTTAAAAACAACACAAATTTTCTTCTAATAACCAACCTATTTCATCAAAAATAATTATTCCTATCAATTTTAGCAACAACCTATCATTCTAACATGAGAATACTCATTATATTCCGTACAACACATCAATTTCTATCAATTTCATGGATTTCTACAGAAATCCTAACATATAAGATTCTTAGATCTAGAAATTGAAATCAACATCAACACCTATCATCTTACTACCTATTGCATATCATACATACCCATAATAACAAGGATTCTCCCCCTTACCTCTTGAAGATTCAACTTCTAGATTTCTTCTTCTTCTTCTTCTTCTTCTTCTTCTTCTTCTCCTCTTTTCTTCTTTTCTTTTCTTTTCTTTTCCCTAAATGAGAGATCTAACTTATGTTTTCTCATAACTCTTACTAACTAGTATTCTCTTATTGGACTTGAGGACCCACACCTCCTTAATATTTCTATTTCTAATTATTAGGCCGAATAACTTATTTCTATCATTATTATACTCAAATAACATAGATACACAATTAACACATAGTCACAAAATTAAACACTATAAAATAAATTGAATTTTGCCACGTGAAAGCCACACCGCAACTAGCATAATTATGTCACAAACTGTTTTTTGCCACGTGAGTAAACACGTCGCTGGAGAGCGCGTGGCAATGTTGTTGCGGCGTGGAAAACATGTCACAACGTTGCCACGTGAAAATCACGCCGCAACATTCTTTATGGGTCAAACGCAGTTATTGCAGAGCAGACATCAGAGCAGGCTTTATAATGACATTTAATTAAATGTTGCGGCGTGTTTTTCATGTCACTAAGTTGTGACGTGGAAAACACGCCGCAACCTTTTTTTTTTTAAAATTCTTTTCTATTTTAAATATAGTAGTTGTTATTTAATAATTTATATATTTTTTCTGATTTAATAATTCTGATTAAAAATTATAATTTAATTATTAAATTCAATATTATAAATCAAATTATAAAAAATAAAACTAAATGTATTCAAAAAATATAAATTAATATATTTAATATAATAAAATTAATAAACTAAAATTTATATTTAATATGTAAAATATGATTATAAATTTATATTAATACAGAAATAAAAAAGTAAATAAATAATAAAAATAAAACTAAGTAGAAGGATCAATCGAGTCGTCGGAAAAGTCATCAAAGAAGTCATCATTATTTTGGGGGTTATTATTTTGACCACCACTGTTGGGATTTCCACCGAATGATTGCATAAATTGTCGCATTTGTTCCTCCATATCAGCCTGCCTCTTCGCCATTGCCTCCATTTCTCTACTATGTTCACCCCTCATTGCATCCATTTGGGCCTTCATTGCCGCCTCCATTTGGGCCTTCAATGCGGCCTCACGTTCTTCGGACTCGCGTCTAGCCAATTGTCTGACCGTTTCTAACTGATACGGTGTCAAATTTGTTTGGGTTTAAGTGTGCGTCTTCCTGGATATAGTCTATCGTACATCCAACTACGATAATACCTATAATATTCCATTTACAGAAAATTTATATAATGAAAATCTTTTTAATTAAAAATATTAAATAATCAACTTACTAATAATCCTAAACATATTGTTCTTGTTCTTATTACTACTAAAAATATACTATGTATACTATTAAACATAAACATATTCTTTTATTTTAAGTATTTTTAATATATAAATTTTTTTATTATATACTATTAATATAGTCTATTAAATTCATTATTAAATTTATTAACATTCTATATGCTATTTAAATATTTTTTATTAACATATAATACAATTTTATTATAATTGTTTTAAAATATAATATTATATTTGTTTTAAAAAATATATTAACATCAAATATATAATGTTTTTACCATATTATACTATTATTATACTATTTTTGATTATATTATACTATTTTTTATATATACATAATTATAATAGACTTTTAACATAATAAGATTAAATATATATATTTTTAATTATAATACATATTAAAACAGTTTTCAAAATATATTAAAACTGTTTTTATTAATTATAATACATATTAAAACTGTTTTTATTAAATATATATTAAAATAGTTTTTTTAAATATATTTTTATTGAATACAAAAAATTAAATTTTTTTACATATATTTTTATTAATACTATATAAAGTTTTTTTAGTATACAGTTTTTTTATTAATATTTATACTACTAATTAATAACATTCATCTCTAAAATAATATCTCTCATTTAATATAATACCCCTCCTAAAATCCTAATAAATTCAGAAATTATACTAAATATAAAAAAAAATAGCAACAAATACCTCTATTCTTCAAACTCCTTCAACCTTCTAGTCCAATATATCTTCTTGTCCAACCTTCTATTCAAATCAAACAAAAATTAAAATATATTACAACCAAATAATACAAAAAATAAAACCATATCAACAAAATAGAAACAAAATTAAATTATATTTATCTAAATAGAGGAGATGTTGTAATAGAGATAGAGAGAATTTGATGAACAACAATGGATGGTGTGGGTTAATAGAGGAAGAATGGAGGAAGAAGAAAGGAAAGGGGTTCTGGTTTGGAGGAAGAAGAAAGGAAGAATGCAAAACAAAAACCCACTGACTTGTGAAACGTGATTTTTAATTAAACTTATAAACATAGCAGCGACGTGAAATTCACACCGCAAGGTTGCCACGTGTATTTCACGCCGCAACAATCCCAACGGATATAATCGCTCTCTTCACGTGCCAGCACATTCTAACTATGACAGAGCGAAATAAATGCTTAAATGTTGCGACGTGAATACCACGTCACAACATACTTTTTCCAAATTTCAAATTTCCCACCATCTGAACGTTAGACAAATTTATTTATTTTATATTATATTTTTGATAGCGACATGACTTCCACGCCGCAACTTTTTTTACTTTCTCTGACCAACCTGACTGTCATCAGCCTTATTCAATTAATTAATAAACTATGTTGCCACGTGATTATCACGTCGCAACTGACTTTTTTTAGCCACATGATAATCACGTGGCAAAAACACGTGGCTGGATAGCATTTTTCTTGTAGTGAAATAATTATCATACCACCTAATAATTTAATAAATAAATAATAAATAAAATATCTAATAAAATTTGAAAGTTACAGATTTCCTCAAACCTACTATTATGTTAACCAAAATTTCGACATGGAAAGTTGGCCTGAGACTTATCAATTATCAATCAACCTTGGTGGCTAGGAATATTAGCTTTAGCCATATTTTACCAAATTATTTTTTCATCCATAAAGACGAAATTTGTTTGGCAAACATTGCTCTGTCAAAGGAAATTTATCAAGCATGTTTATTTTCTAGCAAACATTTCATCTCGTTTAAGCACACAAGAATTTGAAGAATGGTAGCCAGCGTATCTTCTTGATGTTTTTGTGGATCACTCATCCCTTCTACAACATTTAACATACACTTTTTCGTCTCTGTAGAATAATTGGAAGAAAAACTGAAGTTTACACGCATCAAGAAAATTCAAGCTTTTCAAACTTATTTCACAATTGTGTATAACCCATGCCAACTTATTCTAACTATCTATGTTGCACCTATTTCTTTAAAACACAAAGTTACCCAAGAAAATCACGTGGGAACTATTTAATATAATTTAATTTAATTTAATTTAATATAATATATATATATATATATATATATATATATATATATATATATATATATATATATATATATATATATATATATATATATATATATATATATATAGTTAATTTAAATTTTTTTATTATATGTGTAAGAGGATTATTAGACATTGTTCGCAATTATACTAGAATATAATCCGCAATATACTTCGGTAGAGGGGGAGCAGCTTCATCTGGATGTTGATTTTTATATTTTGGATCAAGTCGTTGAGAGAAAAGGGCCTAATGGTTGTTTTTTTAATGGTGGAAATTTGGCGGGCGGCTTGAGAATTGGTGATAGAAATCTATTCCAAAGAATTGCTGATGGAGAATGAGGGTTACGTCAACCAAATCTGACATTAGAATAATTTGAAACAGTAAGATAATTGTCGCTAAATGAGGCAAGATGCGAGTCAGCGCAACATGAGGTGACAGTGGAGGCTTAAATGGCGGTAATGAGGCAAGATCAAGAGCGACAAATGGAGATCACGGCGAAGAGGCAATCTGATATGGAGGAGCAAATCAGACGATTTATGCAAGTGTTTGATGAGAATCAAAATGTTCATAATCAAGAGCCAGAGGATGACGAAAACGATGATTTTGACATTGACAATTACACAAACCAAGACGGTCCGTAAACAAACTTTTTATTTAATTTGTTTTTAAATTTAAATTTGTGTAAGATACTAATTAATTAACACTTTTTAGTTTTTAGTATATTAAATTATTAAATTTTAAATTTTATTATATTAAATTTAATTATATAATTTTCGTTTATTAAATTTATTATATAAAACTTTATTATATGTATTTATTATATAAAATTTTATTATATGAATTTTATTATATTAGTTTATTATTTTTATTATTTATAAAAGATTATTAGGGAGCTGTAATTAATTAAAAAAAAAAAAGAAATTAACCTTAGCGTCGTGAAAAACATGTCACAACTTTGTGATATGAATTTTACGTCGCAACATAAAGTTGTGGCGTTGTCTGCTCACAGTGTCATGTATGCTCCCACTATAGAGTTGTGTTTTCCATACAAATATGTTGCGACGTGATAAACACGTCACAACTTTATGACATGACAAACACGTCGCAACAAATTTGCCACCTGCTCCGCATGGACATATTTGATCACGTGGCTAATTTTATGTTGTGACGTAATTTCTTAAGTTGTGACGTGAAATTTATGTCGCAACTGAGAGTATTTTTTGTAGTGCGTAGAAGATAGGTATGATTTTGCTTCGAAATTTTATTTTTCCAAGCTTCCACCATTTTCAACATGTGGATTTGGCTGGCTTTTTAGATGCCATTTCAAAAATGCTATCCTATTTTATCTTTTAAAGTCTTAGAAAATGTATCTATAAAGTATTATACACAATGTTGATGTTGAACATGTTCAAATTTCTATCCCCCAATTCACCAGGTGAGATGCAGGACTCTTACGAACCTCTTAACTTAGTGATTTATTTTCATGTTTCATCTTATTTACTTGTGTCTGAAATCTTACAGCTCTACCTCTTGTTCTAAAAGAAGCGAAGAATAAGAAGAAGGTCAAAGCATTCAACGGTGGTGAGAAAATAGACCAATCTCAAGAAACTAAACAAGTACAGCTTCTTATTTTGAGAATATGTCTTTCTTTATTTATTTTTTATTCTCGTCCTTATCTTCCATAGTCGAACAAACTACTACCTCTACTCAAAAGAAGAAAGAAAAAACGAGGAAGTCGAGAGTTTTTTCATAATTATTCTTTATTATACTAAGAATTTCATAAGCGCCAGTCAGACCAAAGAATTCGAGAGCATTGATGATAGTGAGATCTCCACTCGACACATGCCTCCCAAGTATTAGACTAACTTGGGAAAATTTTTTGCAGCCTCAGATTTTCTTCCGCTATAATGAAGTTTTCTTGTAGTGAACAATGTTATCGGATTTAGATTATTATATTCATACTTAGTCGTTTCAAAAAGAAAAGAAATACACATTGATTAAAGTGGGAAAGCGGCATTTGTAATATCTATTTGGGAGAGAGATTTTAAAAGTTTTTAAATGACATGATATACATTAAATCAACCAAATAGAAATTTTATCTAATAAAGATAAATTGAAATGCATTTTCTTAAAAAAAAACAAAGTAGACATGATTATTTTTAAGGTGTATTTCTTTAATATAATGAAAGAAACAAAAGGATATACTTGCAATTTAAACCGCAAAGATAGAGCACTTGTCAATATAAATATATAAACAAGATTGCAAGCTCGTCAAGTGTGCAAACAATGGTGTCTGCAGAAGCAACGGTTACGAAATCCTCTGCATTTTCCAATTAGAAAACCTTTATCACGACAATCCGAATTGCATTTCTCATCACTCTCACAGTTCCCATAAATCCAACGGTTTTTTGACTGACATTTTCTTCCTTCGGTTTCTACCACCATCTCTGCATGCATTGATCAATCACATATTATGATTAACAAAAGTTAACATAACATAATTGCAAAGACTGCATTAACTACGTATTAATTATCATTGTGGTAATAATAATTTCGCAATTTAGTTATTCTAAATTTTCTAATACGAATTATAATTATAATTTGTAACACCGTGAATTATGAATATTAATCTGAAAATCATTTATTATTATGACTGTATGTACCAATGACTGTTATATATTGTAATTCCAAATACACAAGACTTACGAGAAGAAAGGAGAATAATCAAAATGAAGAACCAACCCAAATGTGACATGGTTATAATTGCCGCTTACTTCAATCTTCAACTAAATCTATTACCTCGTGTTAATACACTAACATGCATTGGGTTATTTATTTATCTATAGAGGTGGAGGGTATAAACTATACACAACAGTTTTTTATAAATAATTTGGCATTTAAGTTTGTTTTGTAGTTGATGTTCCTTCGATAAATTGCATCAGTTAGAGGTAATTTAGTAGAACCCATATTTGGCTTGTGGAGCATTGAAAATATATGCATCTCTGCCTCATCATCTAACACGTAATCCATGAATATAAGAATTAATAAATAGTCAATTTTATCCCTAAAGGATCATCATTATATCTCCAAATTGGTTCATAAGTTATATATATGAATGCATATTAAAAGATATATCCTTAAATTGTTTTCTCATCCACACGACTAAGTTTTTTGTAATTGTGAGAATAAATCAATTTGTTTTTTATAAGCAAATGGAATTACTAACCAAGAGATTCAAGGGTTGCACAACTTTTTTTATAAATAACTATTGCATTAAGATAAGAGTACTAGGGCACTCTCACCCAATTAAAAGAAAATCAAAACCACCATCACCCAAATATTTCATGTTTTTCTTTAGTATTGTAGGGAATTTTTAAACAATTCATAAAAGTTACACTTTATTATATGTTTTTGCATCTTTTGCTAACCACCACCAAGAGAACCACATTACTTTAAAGCATATTTTACTACGCCAAAAAACGTTTTTGGGAGCACTACAAAGACAACGTTTTTTGACAAAAGCGCTGCTATAAGTTGTAGAAAAAAATTCGCTACAAAAAGCGCTTTCTAAGGCTACCATTAGAAATTGCTTTATAAAAGCGTCGCTAAAGGCCTTACAAATACCCCACCATATAAAGCGCTTTCGTAAAAGCGCTGCTAAAGGTTAACCTTAGAAAGCGCTTTTGAAAAGTGTTGCTAAATGGTAACCTTAGAAAGCGCTTTTAAAAAGCGCTGCTAGAGGCATATGAAATGGAAACACTTTCTAAGGAAAAAGCGCTTGTAAAGTTGGAAGTAAGAAGGCACTTTTCAAAAGCGCTGTCTTTGCTAATTTTATAATTAAAATTTTTAAACCCTAAACTAACAAAACACGTGTTTTCAGAATTCTCTCATTCATTTCTCATAACGAAAACCTATTCTCAAAACGAAAACCCATTGTTCATCTTTTTCTTCTACCTTCTCCTTCCGCCTTCTCCTCTCGTCGTCGTTAACAACCATCCGCCGTCGTTCTCCTCCCGTCGTCGTAAACAACCATTCGCCGCCGTTCTCCTCGTCATTATTCATCTTCTCCTTCCATTTGTCTCCTCGTCATCGTTCTCTCTTCGCCATTGTACCAACACCGGCTCTATTGGTATTTTCTCTCTTTCATCGTTCTCTTTGTTTAAAATTGCATTGACAGTGTTGATAAGGATCATGTTACTCTCCATTTTTCCAATTTTGCTATTTTCTCTCGTCGATTGTTACCATTTCGTTGTAGATAAGTTTTTGAATCTGGGTGTGCAAAATACAATGATACCATTATGGTTTTTGAATTTGTTTTGTTTCTTTTGGATTTTTTTAATTATATGGATGTTTGAGAATTTGAGTTTTGTATCTGGTTGAGTATCTTTGTTAGTGACTGCGGTGTGTTTGCTAACTCTAGTATTCTAAAAATGATTTAGCATATGTTTGTCTTCTACAATATAGAAGCTACACTGTAATGAATAGTTAGAAATTTTAAATAAATAACAACAGGTTAGTGTTAAACCGTGATTAACAGCTTATGGAAGACTTAGAAATTAAGGTTCTCATGTAGGAGTCCAATTGTCTACTTCTAATGAAAAATGCTTCGGGCTAAGAGGATATATATAGTGTGAGAATGAGCAAAGACTACTTAGCAATAGGAAACTTTTACTATTATTATTATAATAAATTATTAAATCATAAGACAAGTTATAATTGTTTTCCTTAATCAATAACAAAGAAGTCAAAAAAGTGAAAACAAAGAGAAGTTGAACTTTGGAATATGTCACTACTAACACTTGTCTTGGATTCTCATGCCAAATTTGGAGGCTGATTTAATCAAAAGAAAAACTCAATTTCATATATGATTATATGCATGTATCTTATTGTATAAAGTTTTTTATAATAGAAGTTGGTAAGATTATTATGTAGAATTGATTGTCATTAGTATTAAACGATGCAAATTTTGTCTTGTAGTCTAAAATCACTCGATAAATAATTATATTGGTTACATTGAAAAAAATAGTTTTGTGAGAAAGACTTATCTACAGGGTTACCTGTGAAGTGTGAAAGTCTGATCATTTACAAGGTTACTTGTATGAAATTTTTTATAATAGAAGCTTTATTTCCTTTGAATTAGCAGTGTTTCCCTTCCTAGTTCACGTACAATGCTCATTCTCTGCGTTTCCTTGAGTTCGACCTTCTCGTGTCAACATCTCGACATTGTTGTTCGGTAAATTCGAGGTAAATTTCTTCCTCAAATTACTGGTACTGGTGTGAGTGAAGTTCTCTTTTATGAGACATTATAATATATGATGAATTTGTCTGAAATTGCGTGAATATATTTGTATTTGCGTTTTCTTGATTCAGATCCATTGCGTTTTGACAGAAATACATTATACCGTTTTGTGCCCTAATTAGTTTTTTTTAGCTTAATTAGTAAAACCATGGATAAGACATGGATGTATTCCAATCAATTGTCAAAAGAGTACGAGAATGGGGTATCGGAATTCGTTAAGTTTGATGTTGCGCACGCCAAACACCCCAATCGTATGACATGTCCTTGCTTCACCATAGGCCGCTCCCTGATGGACATCTGAAAGTATAGGTTGATGTTGCATTAGATCTGGATGGGTTTCTACCGACACCTGACACTGTTTTAGAGACAACATTGATGCGAGATGCAATATGATATTTTGTTGCATTGCCATTGGACCTCATTTTCATAGATGATGAAGTATGAAAAAAACCATTATGAATCTTTAAGTATTCAACTGTCAATTCTGACCTCATTTTTTTATATGGTAATTTTAGACTCCTATAAAACTCGCATCTAAGGATAAAGGGATTTTGCAGTATGGCGAGTCTGTTGCATCACAAAATGAGGTACGTTTAAAGTGTTACTTATATGATCCAAATAAAAAATTGCATGATTTTATAATTTACCTAAGTTATATGATTTTTATGTACCTTCTCAAGGGTCACATCAAGTAAGCCAAAAAAAATAGTAGCATACCCAACAAGAAAATGGATCTTCCAAAGAGCGTGCCAAGAAAAATAGTACCTAGATTCCAGATTTGTCCTAAAACACTGGTTACAACATCTGATTTGATGAATGGTGCTATTCGGCAAATGGATATGGAGGAACGTATCTTTGGTTTCTCTTGCCTCGAAACAATTGCAAAAGAGGACATGGATCAAATTTTCTAGCATCAAGAATTAGGTGTCTGTATTGTACACTTATACATCCGGTAATGAGATCAATCTATTATGTAATTAGCTGAACAGTTTATTTACACATTTCAATGAAAATAGTCTAATGTTTATTAGGTTTTATTTAAGGTTCTTGTATGAAAAATTGATGCGCGGGAATCAATTTTTAAACAGATTCCATTTTGTGTCTTCCTCCCGTGTCAACCAACAGTCTATTATTGACGATCCATATTCAGTAAGAGAGTACTTAGTCGAGAGATTCATGGCCAGCAATACAGAAAGCTTGTATCTTTGGGCGTATAATACTATTCCTACAGGGTTAGATCTTTATTCTAAACTTTTGTTTTAATTTATAGAGAAAATTTCCATCTAAACTTTTATTTTAATTTATAGACGTCATTGGTTGTTGGTTGTTGTGGATCCTATAAAAGAAGTGGTCTATTATCTGAATTCGGTAGATGGTGATTGGACAAATTATCTGGAAATGAAGTTAATGATTGGTACATAAGTGATATTGTTCTAAATATTCGTGTGTACTTATATAATTAATTATTTCTGTGAGATTGTTCTAAATATATGTTTTTATTTTGTTAGAGCAATACAAGTATTCCGAACTCAAAGAGACGCTCGAGTACCACGGGCTATATCAAGCAACATTACATGTATCAAAGTGGAGGTATATTAATTTTCACAATTTTGCTTATAATAGTGATGCTACTTGATAAAACAAGACAACTACATAATCTTATTTGTTTTTTTATGTAGTGTTCTCAACAGCGAAATGATATAGATTGTGGATACTTTGTTATGAGGTTTATGAGAGAAATCATTCATTTGGATCAAATAGAGATTCCAATCACGGTATGGATTTATAACTTAGGATTTGTTTTAATATTTATCGGATATTTCATACAATTTATTACCTTTAACTAAATCATGCATATTATGTTTTATTAAGTAGTACTTTCCTGAACAAGTGTGCATATTACACAAAAAAATCATTTGGAAGACATCAAGGAAGAATTGTGTGAATATTTGATTGAGAAAAGAATCATATAAGGTATTAATACATTATTGTGTGAAAAGTTTTATGAATACATTATTGTGTGAATACATTATTGACCGTGTTGTTTTGTTCATACCTTGCAGGACCAGGACCGTCCACTCGTCGGATTTTGGCAATTTTGAACTGTTATTATTAATTAAGGATGATTTAGTTGTTGTTAGGGCTGATTTTGTTATTAATGTTAGGGATGACTCTGTAAGGATGATTTTGGTTGTGCTAGAAATGTGTGAATTGAATTATAATGGTGTATATATCTTTTGGATTACAATTGTATATAATGTAATGGTATTATAATGCCTTTTTTGTATATAATCGCTTCTTGGCTGAAATAATGGGATTACGATTGTAAATTACAAATTTATGTGATTATGATTGTAAATTACAGGTTTATGGGATTACAATTATAAATTAAAGGTTTATGAAATAATGCAGCCAAAAATGCAGGTTTATGAATTATAAAAATTATAGGTTTATTAAAGCTATACAAAGCGCAACGCTTTTGAAAGCGCTGTCTTATGTATACCATAGGCAACGCTTTTTCTTAAAAAGCGTTTTCTAAAGTAGGCCTAAGACATCGCTTTTCTTGAAAAAATGCTGCCTAAAGAAAGCATAAAAGGAATTCTAAAGTAGGCCTAAGAAAGCTCTTTTTCAGAAAATAGCGCTGCTAAAGGCCTACTTTAGAAAGCGCTTTTTAGGAAAAAGCGCTTCCTTGGGCCTACTTTAGACAACGATTTTGCCTAAAAAAAAAGCGCTGCTAAAAGCTACAATAGTGCCACCTACGGCAGCGCTTTTAAGCGCTGTTAAAGGCCAAAAAAACGCCTTCTTTGGTCTTTTTTGGCATAGTGTTTCTTTGGAGTCTCTTACATAATTGTTAAATACGATGTCATTCTATTATTTTCATATACACTAACAAACAATTAACAAAACCATTCCAACCCTATTACTTGTTAGCTTAAATTTCATCACCTCAATCACTTTTAATAATTGTCTACATCAAATAGCTGCAACAGATAATTCCACATCCAATCAATTTTGTATCTTCTGCCAAATTAGCTTCATCTACAAGCAATGTATCATTATGTGATATAAGTATTCTTCATGTTCTTGATAGAACACACATTTAATATACTGCATTTTCAACAAAATACCCCTTTTAATCAGTTTCATCCTTGTGGGAAATCTATCTTGCACTAGCCTTCGACCAATTACCTTCAATTTTGATGAAACCCTTTATTCACATATGACTTTAACCACCGGTTTTAAGCTAACATCTTGCATCACCATGTTGGACCTGCATAAGTTTACCACAACATGAATTTACTAAAAAACACCTTTTCTTTTATCATAAGGACAAACAACCTCATCTGTTAGATACTCTTCTGGCTTAATTTCAGTAACATAAATCTTTGTGGAGATGATAAAATATAACCTATGAAAATATTTACTTTTGCTTTCCGCTTTACTGCTTCATCAAAATGACGTCATTGTCGGAGATTGGTATTTTTATTAGATTTCATTGCGATAGTTTCTTTGTTTTTGAGTTTTCCACATAATATTCATATTGTTTATATTGTGTAATTAGACTTGTATAGTATACTTGTGCATTTATTTGTTTATGTTTACCATACTTGTGAATTTTACATGTTTTCAGTAGTCGTAAATTTAGTGTATATGTTTGTTTCTCTTCACGTTTGCTAAGTGTTTGGTTAGGTTTCGCCGTCAGTGAGCGCTAACCGTGTAAAGAGGCAACTTGAAGAAGTGGGTAAAAATAATAGGAATCGCATTTACGAAGTAAAACAAGCATGTTTTATTGTTTTTAGTTTCTGTAATTTTTTTATTGTATTAGTATAGGTAGTTTGTTGAATTGGTTAAACAGTTTGAAATTGGACCAGTTCTTAAAATTCACAAATCTTCCCTTTTCAACTTGTTTAATTCAAATTCACCTGATATTTTAGTGTGTTTATAGTAGTTGTTTTAATCTATTATTTTGTGTTTGTGCAAGAGCTTGTTTTGAGTATCTTGAGGATGTTTTAGATGATTTTCCAAGTCGAGTGTTTCAACTTACGAATGTATGGTAATGATATTGTTTTGAAGTTGATACACACCAGATTATCGCTTTCTATAGCATAACACTACGCCAAAAATAAGTTTTGGCAGCACCTCTACGAAAGCGCTTTTAAGAGAAAGCGCTTTCATAGGTTAAAATAAAATTTCGCTTAAAAAAAGCGCTTTCATATGGTACCCTAAGAAAGCGCTTTTGAAAGCGCTGCTAAAGGTTAACCTTAGAAAGCGCTTTTCAGACGTGCTCTTATATCTGGCCTTTAGAAAGCGCTGCTATAGGCCTATGATACGAAAGTGCTTTTTAAGGAAAAAACACTCTAATAGCTGGCCTTTAGAAAGAGCTTTTAAAAGCGCTTTCATAGATAATTTTATAATTAAAATTAATAACTCTAAATATGATTTCATTCTCTCATTCTCTCATTCTCTCACGTTCTGTTCATCTTCTTCCTCTCGCTATTGTTCCTGCGTTCCTGCATTCTACTCCGCCTTCCCACCTTCATCTCGTCTCCAGACTCGCTGTTCCACCTCTGTCTCGTCTCAAGCACTACAAGAAATATGGTCCCCAGCGACGTAAAGTAGCGACGTGGTTATTACGTGAGTAAAAAAAACTAGTTGCGACGTGATAACCACGTCACAAAAAAAATTAATAATAAAAAAATCAAGTTAACGTTATAAACAAGGAAGTCAGAGTTTTTTTTTTATAAAAAAAAGCTGCGACGTGATAGACACATCGCTATATAAAAGAAAAAAATAAATTAAATAAACTCTGGCACGTTTAGTTGGAGGGAGTATAATTCTTTTTTGAAATTTGGTAGTGATGTGATATTCACGTCGCTACCTTTTAGGGGGAAAATATAACTGACTTTTAGTTGATTGATTACAGCGTGGCAGACTGACCAATTAAATTTTCGTGTCGTTGGGAGTGTAGCGATGTGAGTGTCACGTGGAAAGGTTGCGACGTGATATTCACGTCGCTACTTGGCATTTAAAATCACAAATTATAACGCACCCTTTACATTTACAGAACCCATTATCTTCTTGATTTCTTCTTCTTCTTCCTTTCCTTTCCTTTCCATTCCTTCATCTTCTACGCCAAAATTTGTTCCATCCCAAATTTATACTCAAATAATCCTTGAAGAAGAATGTAACGCCCTGTTTTAATTAATAATATATTATATTAATAATTTCGAATTACCGATCGATATTTATTTTGCGACGAGAATATTTGTGTTAATTAATATATTTATTAATTTATCTGACGACGTTCCGTTCGGTCCGGTAAAAATATTATTCGGATCCGATATTTTAATTCCCCGGAATTATTTTAATTGATTGAATTAATTTTATTAATGATATAATTGGTTAGGGGTGTGAGGAGTAATTGATGAGATTTGGGTTTTCACCCTTGGCTTACTAAATAAGGAAAATACCATTATTAGAACCAATTCTTCTCATTTTCCTTCCATTCATAACACACCAAGCCAAACAAGAGCAAGTGAGGAAACTAGTAGAAACCTAACTTATAAAACCACATTTCCTCATTTTCTTCCCATTTGAAAAACAAAACCAAAAATAGAAACTTGGGAGCTTGAGAGAAAAGTGAGGGGTTTAAGAAGAAGATGAAGAGGAGCAAGAGAGGAGCTTGAAGTTGGGTTTGTAGAATCATCAAGATCAACCAAAGCTTTCATGGTAAGGGGTTTGATTTCTCTATCTCATATGATTAGGTTTTGATAGTTGTATTTTGAATTGGGAAAAATTGATAATGGAGTTATAGGGTTTGGTTGATTGTTGATGGAAATAGATTAGAAGAGTTGAATTTGATATAGAGATTATGGGTGTTGTTTTAGTGTTGTAGGGTTGGGTTTATAAAACAAAATTGGAATTGAAAATAGGAAGAAATGGAAATAGAGAAGAAAACAAAATAGTAAATATTGAAAAACAAAAAAAAAAAAATAAATTGTATTACAGTGAAAACACAGGGGAAAACGAAATTGGTTGAAGAATGTGGCATGGGCCCCTTGAGGCAGCCGCCATTCTTGTTAAGGCAAGGGACGTCCGTCCCATTGGAGTGTGCAATGGAATTCGTAATCCTCCTGCTTTCAGAATTGCATTTGTTGTCATGAAACTCTTCTTCGCATAATTTTCTTGAAAAATTTTCTTTTAAATCCTTAATTCCACCTAGTAGCATTTGATGACCATAAAATATAATTAGGATGTGAGAAAGCCGATTAAATTTAGAATCCGATGATGTTCGATTTTTTTTGATAAGAGCAAGTTGCTCCGAATTCAACGAAAATTGACGTGCTAGCTAAGTTTGACGTGTAGAACGTAGTGGTGAAGTTAGTTTTTGGAAATTATGAGTTTTTACGAGACGACCCGAAATAGGCCAATTTACGGTAAAATTGAATCGGACGGTGTTTTATTAGATTTAAGGTACGTATGGGCAATCCGATTTCGACGTCGACGATTATGAGTAATACCGGTTATTAGGAATTACTTTGGCGACGATTATTGACGTTTTGACTAATTTTTCCGTTTTCGGAATTTAGTGAATTAATTGATAACGATGCGGTGTTAATAAACGTAAGTTTTGCGATGGTGTATTTATTAAAGAATACTTGTTGATATGCAATGTGATGATTAAATTGAGGTTGTTAATAAATGCTTCCGATTTGTGAATGCATGACTTTTGATGAATTTATTAGTGATGTTTGCATGATGCAATTATGATGCGATGATATATTTATCTTATTTTGGATAAATTATGGGGATGTGGGCTGTTGTGAATTGGATGCCTTGAAACAAATATATATAAGCTTGTTGTAAGGTAGGGAAAAAGAATGAAGAACACAATGAACACAAGGATTGGTTATTAACTGCTATTCTTTCCTTTATCTTCAAAACAAGATTACAAGTATACAAGAATAACAAATAACCCTCTCACCCTAAATTAGGATTTGCAGTATGCAATGATGAGAGACTAGTATGCTATTTATAATAAACCTAACATACTAAACTAATGGGCTTTTATCACAAATACCCATTACAAGCTAACTTAGGGTACAAGCTAACTTAACCAATTGGACATAACAAAGCAATTCGATGCTAACAATTCTAGCATCCTTGACACAATAGAGTTCGACCAATATCTCATAAATATACACCTTGGAACAAACTCTATTATCAACTAACGAATTAGTTTTCTTCATGCATTTATCAACGCATGGTGGAAAAACTTGCAACTAGGCAATGTCTTGGTGATCATATCATCATTATGATCTGTCGAAACCTTCAAACTTGGACTTCTCCGCTCGACACCCTCGACGAAATGCAACCTCACACCAATGTGCTTGGTTCGCTCATGATAGGTGAATTCTTGACGGTGTATTGCACTTTGACTATCACATTTAACGTTGATAACTTCCCTTGAATTTTCAGCTCCTTAGCAAAACCTTCAAGCCACAATGCTTCTTTCACAACTTCTAAAGCAATATATTCCGCTTGTGGTTGATAATGCAACAACCTTCCAAGTGTTGCTTTCAACTAATAGTTGTACCAAACATAGTGAAAACATATCCGAAATAGATTTTCCGAATCCATACAACCCGCATAATCGAGTCGACATATCCTTCGATTCGCTTACTATCTTCACCAAAGGCTCCACCATAAATTAAGACTGCTCGAGACCCATTTATGTACCTTAGAATCCACTTCAATGCTTGCGGTGAGCCTTTCGGATTCGCCATGTACCGCCACAAGACTTCTGCATATGCTATGTCGGGTCTAGTACAAACCATAGCATACATCAATGAACCTACTACATTAGCATATGGGATGCTATTCATATAAGTTCTTTCGACCTCAGTACTGGGATATTGATCAATACTCAACTTGAATTGAGGGTTTGTTGGAGTCACAACAGGCTTCGAATTCGACATACCAAACTTTTCGAGAATCCTTCGTAAATATGCTTCTTGAGATAAGCATAATTTTGAATATCTCTTCGAATGTCAATTCCAAGAATCCTGGAAGCTGCTCCTAGATCCTTCATTTCGAACTCCTTATTGAGTTCTGCCTTCACCCTCATTACCTCTTCGACATTGTTACTTGCTATGAGATTATCATCAACATAAAGCAATAAAATAACAAATGAATTACCAGGATGAAATCTGAAGTAAACACAGTGGTCGAACTGACTTCTAACGAAACTTATGCGTGTCATGAATTTGTCGAATCTCCTATTCCACTGTCGAGGAGATTGTTTCAGCCCATATAAAGATCTATTCAACTTGCACACATAATCTTCCTTTCCCTTTTCGATATACCCTTCAGGTTGCCTCATCAGGATTGTTTCATCTAGATCACCATACAAGAACACGTCTTCACATCCATCTGCTCGATTCAAGATCGAATCGGCCACCATGGCAAGCAACATTCGAATGGACCTATGCTTCACAACAGGAGAAAAAAATCATTGAAATCTATACCTTCTTTCTCGAGTGAAACCCTTGCAACCAACCTTGCCTTGTATCTTTTCGACGCCACCCTTCGATTCCTTCCTTAACTTTGAAAATCCATTTACAACCGACTAACACGGCTCTAGCGTTTCTTGATCAATTCCCAAGTGTTGTTATCATGAAGAGACTTCATCTCATCATCCATGGCCTTCACCATTCGGTTTATTTTACTCCTCATAACTTCCTTATAGTCTCTTGGTTCTTCCTCTAGAACCTCACTTGCAGAGATTAAGGCATAGGCTATAAGATCGCATACCCAAACCTTTGAGGTGGTTTGATGACTCTTCGTGTCTTATCTCTTGCTAATAGATAGTCATCAGCTTTCCTCAACTTCATCAAGATCATCCGCTTCTTGACTTTATCCGGATATGCAATTCGGATCAACATGCTCCACCTCAGCAGAATATCTACTTGTTCCACTCTTCGATATTACGCGACCAACATCATCCGTTTTCTTGAAAGCCATTTCAACTTCATTGAAAACAACATCTCGGGTGATAATTCTTCGTGACGACTCTAGGCACCATAGCCTATAAGCTTTGACTCCTTCGGATATCCCATGAACATGCATTTAAGAGCTCTAGGTTCGACCTTGTCTTGCCTAATGTGAGCATAGGCGCAGCCAAATACTCTCGGTTTGTCGAGATTTGGTGGATGTCCCGACCAAACTTCTTGGTGTCTTCATATCTAACGCAATCGAAGGACATCTATTTATCGATATGTTTTGTCGAAACCTCACCAAAACACCTTATTTAATCCAAAGACTAGTCAACATGCATCTAAATCTCTCCAAGATGGTTCGATTAAACCTTTCACCAAACCATTTTGTTGTGGAGTGCTGCGGTAGTTCGTGTCATGCAATACCGAGGCAGACAAAAGTCGCCGAATGCCTCATTGTAAAATTCAAGACCATTGTGCATTCTCAACCTCTTGACCTTTCGCGGTTTAGTTTTCGACTGAGTCTTCCAACCTTTGAAATTCTCAAAAGTTTCATCCTTAGTCTTCGAATGAATACCCATAACTTTCTCGAATAGTCATCTACTATGGATAGAAAATACCTTGCTCTCGAATGTGATGGACACCTTGCGGCCCCCAAAGATCGCATGGATGTAATCAAGGGATCCATGTGTTCTTTGTTTGCCTTTGTTGAACTTCACTGCAAGATTTTCCAAGTACAGGGTTCACAAAACTTGATTTTTCGACTTTGTCTCCACCAAGCAAATTTTGTTTCCCAATTCGACCGGACCCTTTCAACGACATGGCCTAATCTCATGTGCGATTGCATCGACAAAGGTTTCGTGGATGCAACATTTGTCGAACCACTTACAACTTCACCACAAAGGTATACAAGCCTTGTTTCTTCACGCCTCTCAAGACTTCCTTGACCCCTTCATGACTCTTAGGATACTTTTCTCTCCTTGAAAACATATCCTTTCTTGTCGAATTCACCAAGAGAAATCAAATTTCTCTTCAAATCGTACATACGACTTGACCAATAACCTTATTGACTCATCATGGAGTTTGAATCTCACGGATCCAATACCGCAATCTTGCAAGCTTTGTTGTTTCCAAAGAATACGATCCACCATCTTGATCACATAATTCCTCGAACAAGTCTTTGTTTGGAGTCATGTGCCAAGTGCACCGTAATCCATAATCCATTCCTTCGACGAGTTCTTTCGAAACCACAAGAACATCGGATGAGTCGAAATCATCTTGAACAATAGCCGCATTGCCATTATCCTTACCTCCATTATTTTTCAGTGCTCAGGAACACTTTTCTTGTGTGACCCTCCTTCTTACAATGATAGCATCGAATACGGATGCTTCACCACCGTAAAACTTCTGACTTTTACCTTTCTTCTTGTCGAACTTATTATCCTTTCGCAAGAATTTTCCTTTAACGGCCAAACCTTCACCAACCGTCAAGGTTTATGCTCCTTCGTTCATTCAAGTCCTTCGAATACAAGGTGATTGAACCTCTTCAAAGGTCAGGGACTCCCTTCCATACAAGAGAGTTTCTTTGAAGTGGGCATGTGATCCGGGCAACACGCACAACAAAGAACAACGCTGATCTTCATCATCAATCTTTACATCAATATTTTCAAGATCAAGAATCGACTTGTTGAACATATCCAATCGCCGACCAACACTTTGTCCGCAATCATCTTGAATGAATACAAAGCTTGCTTCAGGTAGAGTCGATTCACCAACGATTTAGTCATGTACAAACTTTCAAGTTTCACCCTTAACCCTACCGCCGTCGTCTCCTTTGATACCTATCGAAGAACCTTATCACCAAGGCTCAACAAAATTGTGGGCCTTCTATCATTGCCTTCTTCTCACCGCCAACTCTTCGCTCATGGTGACTCTCCCTCAACGCTTCCAAACAACCTCTTGAACCGGTGGGGCTTTCATCTTCAAACGCCATAGACGAAATCGTTCACTCGGTGAACTTTTCAATCTCATACTTTGTCGAAGGCATCTTCTCCACGCTCACCGCACCAATTTGTTGTGAATTGGATGCCTTGAAACAAATATATATAAGCTTGTTGTAAGGTAGGGAAAAAGAATGAAGAACACAATGAACACAAGGATTGGTTATTAACTGCTATTCTTTCCTTTATCTTCAAAACAAGATTACAAGTATACAAGAATAACAAATAACCCTCTCACCCTAAATTAGGATTTGCAGTATGCAATGATGAGAGACTAGTATGCTATTTATAATAAACCTAACATACTAAACTAATGGGCTTTTATCACAAATACCCATTACAAGCTAACTTAGGGTACAAGCTAACTTAACCAATTGGACATAACAAACAGGCCCAATTCGATGCTAACAATTCTAGCATCCTTCGACACAATAGAGTTCGACCCAATATCTCACATGGGCTTTATGCCAATTTGAATGAGCGAAGATGTTGTTTTTGTGTTGTGTTGTTTTATTGTCGAGTCACATACATTTCATAAGCGAAGAGGACTCTTATGCCAAGCGATGATGGCTTTTATGCCGAGCGAAGATCGGCTTTATGCCAAGTGTCCCTAATTACGGACAAAGCGATGGGTACCACATGCATAACATAGTCGTGTCTCATAGAGTCGGTTATGTTTATGTTTGAGTTGTTTGGCGTTGGGTTTTTGTTGATGGATGGATGATATTGAATTGCAATGATATATGATGTGATGATGTTTTGTGATGAGGGGCTTTATGCCAAAAGCGAAGATGGGCTTTATGCCAAAAGCGAAGATGGGCTTTAGCCAATTTCTGATGATTTGTTATGTTGCTTATATTACTAGCATTATTTAATGTTGTTGTTGATGTTGTTGTTTAAGACTACCGTATTAATTAGCGATGTATTAGCTCGTGACGATTTCGTGGTGACGGAGGGTTATGTGTTGTTGCGATGTTTTATGCCGATGAGGTTATGGTGATATAGTGTAGATTATACACATTAGGATGGCGAGTAAAGTAAGTGAGTTTTGATTATATGTTGGAATTACACTTATTAATCTATAACCTTTATAATTCGAAACTATATATATATATATATATATATATATATATATATATATATATATATATATCATGCCTTAATTATATGTTTTGGAGTATCTCACCCTTTACATGTTTCGCTACCTATATATTGGTAACGGGTGTTATGAAGATGGAGTTTATAGGCGTTAGTGGTTTTGTCGCTCGATACGTAGCACTTGGGGAATATTTATGTTGTCATTGTTGTTGTCCTTTTGTTGCTTTTGTAAATAAGAATCATAAATTATAAAACATGATTTTGATGAGGAAGTTTAATAAAGGAGATGTGTTGATTTCTATGAATCAATTTATGTTTTCCTGCGATGCTATGTATCTGAAATTTATACTTTAAAGTAAATGTTTTAAAGTGAGTTGTTTTGATGGTGTAACGCCTCAGTATTTAATTTATGAAAATTTAAAATTACTCTGATTTTTGCATACTAAACTTTGGGTAGAATTGGGGTGTTACAAAGAACATATAAGATAATTATATGTTGCTTAAATTTAATTTTACTTATTCGGTATTTATTGTGGTGATAAAAAATTTAATAAAATTTGTTTTGTTTAAGTTGTAGAATTTTGAAGAAGAACATCAAGGAAGATCTACACAAGAAGAAAAAAAATTAAGTGAAGAATATAGACGTATTTATGCAATTTTTTATATTTTATATGTATTATAGGTTAGTATTATATGTATTCTGTTTATTTGAATTAAAAAAAAACATTTTTTTAATTTTAGTTTTAGGTTAGTATTTAAAAATTTAAATATATATATATATATATATATATATATATATATATATATATATATATATATATATATATATATATATATATATATATATATATATATATATATATATATATATATATATATATATATATATATATATATTTGTTAAAACATATATTTAAATCAAATTTAAAAACAGAAAATGATTTTTTATATATATTAATATAAGAATTTATAAAAAACATAATTCAAAAATATATATTATATTATTGTTTAATATTATTGTTATATATATAATAAAAAAGTACTGTTGAAAGTATTAGTACTACGGAGCATGTCCGGCGAATGGTAAAAATTACTAATTTTTTAAGTTATATTTTTATTCATACTATTTTTTACTAATTAATTTTAATTTTATTATTTAGACTAAGGAGTTTGGGAGATCACCATTGATCATTGAGTTGATTACGAGGACTCAGACAAAGAAATTGGAAGGTTTTGTCGACGAGCGCACAAAGAGAGCTTTTGTAAGTAATTTAATTTATGTTTTTTTTAATTTAGTAAAAAAATTTGTGACATTATTTTCACGTGGCAATCTATAAATTGTGGCGTGATTATCATGTGGCAACTGATAAATTGCCACGTGAAAATCACGTGGCAATTCATAAGTTGTGGTGTGAAAATCACGAGGCAACTTTTTAATATATTTGAATTTAGTATAATTTAATATATACATGTATTAATTTAGTATAATTTAATATATATGTAAAAAAAATTAATTTAATTATTTAATGTATGTGTAGGATGATTATTAGACATTGCTTGCACTTTTTCTGGAACGTAATCCTCAATATAGGCCAGCAGAGGGGGAGCCGCTTAATGGTGATGTTGATTTCTATATTTGGAATGAAGTAGTTAATGGAAAAGGGTCTAATGGTTGCTTTTTTTGCGGGTAGAAATTTGGCGGCCAGCTTGAGAGTTGGTGATCGTAATCTGTTTCAACGACTTAGAGATGGAGAGGGAGGGTCACGTCAACCAAATCTAACACATGATCAACTTGAAACAGTAAGACAATTGGCGGCAAGTGAAGTGAGACGCGAAATAGAGGCCCAAATGACGACAATGAGGCAAGAGCATGAGCATCAGTTGTAGATCAAGCGGAAGAGGCAATCTGATATGAAGGAGCAGATGAGACGGTTTATGCAAGGTGGTGGAAATCAAAATGTTCCTGATACACAACCGGATAATGACGGAATTGATGATTTTGATCTTGATAATTATCCAGGTGAAGATGCCCCGTGAAAACATTCTATTTATTTTGTTTTTAAATTTGCATTTATGTAAGATATTTATTTTTATCATTTTAAATTATTAAATTATATAACATTTTATTATATGAATTCATTTTATAAAATTTTATTATTCGAATATATAATAAAATAATAATATTATAATAATTTTAATATATAAATTTTATTATATACATTTTATTATATACATTTTATTATATTAATTTTATTATATTAATTTTAATATATAAATTTTATTATAAAAATTTTATTATATAAATTTTATTATATAAATTTTATTATATAAATTTTATTATATAGCGACGTGGGTTGCATGTCACAAAGTAGTGACATGCTTCTCACGTCGCTACAAAAGCTGCTATATGTCTTCCAAGTATGTTCCCTATACAACTATGTAGCGACGTGGATACCACGTTATACCTCAAAATTTGTCCTCTTACTTCTCAAGGCAATTCACATCTCAATCCTCAAGGGTTTCACAAGGGTTGACCAGATAAACCCGCTCCTAAGCAATCAATCCAAGCTAGGGTTTTTGCTATTCTCAAGTCAAGATGGACTTCCCATGCTTCAAGTGATCATCATACCCCATCCTATATTCCAAGGGATCACGATGCTAAGTTTCAAGCCTCACAAGTCAAAGTTGCTCATCTAATTGCTCAGATAGCTGAAAATCAATTGTATTAGACAAAAAGTCAAATGTGGTCAACACACAGTCAAACTTCATAATTTTTGGTCAACATCAATATTTTGAAGTGATATTCATCATTTGATCAAGGGTTGATCATGATTCATCATGAAAAGTCAAGATCTGATCAAAAGTCAAAGTTTCTAAATTAGGGCTTCTCTAGACAAAAGTCAACAGAACTTTGACCAAGCATAACTTTCACATACTTCATCAGAAATTTCCCCACCACAACTCATTTTGAAGAGAATTCAATTCTATACAACTTCATGTCTCACAAGCTTGGGCAGAAAATGCTTCATTTGAAGGATATGGATCAAGACATTATAGGTCCTTCTAGAAAAGTCAACAAAAGTCATCTTTTTGCAAAGAAGTGTCCATGAGCATGGAATCTCCAATGAAGATGAAACCAAAAAGGATGTTTAGAAGACATCTTGAGCTTTCTAAAAAGTCCAAGAACACCCAAAAATATTAAAAATTAAGCAAGATACAAATTGTGCAAGTTGAGCATTTTTGAGGACGTGCATGAAGAAAAATACCTTGCAAAAGCCAAAAATTTCCAAATGGGCCAAAGATTTTATGATTTAAACTTGACCATGAGATTATCCATGACCACTATGCTGCATGTCACGCCCTCTATCTCATTTATTTATTTATTTTGGAATTTAATAGCTTAAATTCAAATTTAATTAAATAAAATGCAAAAATAAAAGATAAGGCAAGTTGGGTTGGATATTTGCATGGCTTGGGGTCCAAGATAGCTCACTACAAGCTGTCAATTTCGTGCAAGAAGATTGAGGAAGAGATTGATCAAGATTGGAAATATTTTGTGCAATTTTTCAAATCAAATATTCTCCATTTAAGGAGAATATTTTCTCTTAATGCCTTTACCTAATTCCACTCTTCTATAAATACCTAGAATTCTTACAAGACCAGGAGACCTTTTAGACACCTCTCTCACGTGCTGCCAGCCTCTTGCAAAACCTTAACAATTCTCAAAATTTTCTCAAAGTTGGCCAATTCGTATTCCAACTTCTAGCCATTTTCAAGTGCTTCCAAGCATTGATTCTTGTTCCTGAGGTGCAGTAGGGTAAGAATGGATCATTATCGATGGCCAAAACATGCTGAATCGTGCCATTCACAAGCATCCATATTCATATTTTCTTGAAATCGTATTTTGCATTTTACTCTGTTTTCTTGATATTTGACCATGCTAACATGTTCATGAAGTTTGTTAGAACAGGTTTGACCCATCCTCCATAAGTTTTAACGTATAAATCACTAGATGCCATTGTTAGGGCATAAACTTAGTGAAGATTCGGTTTCCACGATACAAGCGGTTTTAGGACGAACAAACCTTACCATCATGATCGTAGGGTCCTATATAGTCAATCTGGGTTTTTACTTTTCATAAATTGATGCATTTTACAGGTTTTTGAGGATTGATGCCAATCGGAGAAGATGACCGGAGCACCGTTTCGTTGCTTCTGACCTAGAAGCTATTAACCCTTACGTATTTACAGGTCCAGAAGAATGAATGGATGTATCACCGCCCCAGCGGTTCACCTTGCGCTCACTATGTCATTCTCCCTATCAGGTCGTGGGTTCAAACCCCACCTTTTGCTATTTTGTTTTTCATTATTTGCCTTGCGTTTTCACGATCTCCAGTCATGCCCAAGCTCCACCGGATCCTTTCTAGCGTGGGGCCAACTTAGGCATTCCCAAGCTCCAGCCCTGCCGGTGGCAACTGAAGGAATTCCTCCGGCGGATGGCCCAGATGTGAAGTCCGGGGACGGGTTGACGGTGCTCAAGATCGGAAAGCTCCGCCCAAAACTCCCGGCTCCATAGCTTCGCTCTCTAACGTTTTGTTTTATGTTTTTTTCTTCATATTTTGCTTCTTTTTTTTTAATAATTAATTAATTTAATTAGTAATTAGGTTAATTAATTTAGGATTAATTAGATAACTTTCACTAATATTTTCTTTTAATTTAATTAATTAATTTAGGTTAGTATTCACTATTATTTTAATTAATTAATTAAAATCAATTAGAACTAGGTTATTTTCACATTTTCAAAAATACCAAAAATATTAGGGCTAGTTTTCTTTTCCACTATTTATTTTTCTTGCATTTTAAATTCTTGAAAGGTTGTATAGGTTGTAATTTTTTTTATCATGTAATAGAGTAGGATTTTACTTTCCGCACTTTACTTTCCGCACCTCCTATTATGTATCTGCCCCAAAGCCATGTAATAGCGTAGGACCCTTTATATTTCCGGAATTTACTTTCTGCACTTATAAAACTGCTAGTAATTAGACGTGTATGGCAAGATAAAATCAACATAGATCACTAATCGCAAGATAAATATCTGAAAACAATACACTCTTCTCACACATGCACCCCCTAGGGTATTCTCTCTCGTTGCTTTATAAATGCTCAAGTCCCTCGAACGTGGGGGTATCTTAGCATGGTTGCCTACAATATATCATCATAGTCCCTTCGACTTAAAAGATCATAGTCCCTTAATGTTGCCTAACGAATACATGATCTAGTCCCTCGATTGTTGCCTACGAAAAGTGATGATCATCCCTGCGAATGTGCTAGGATACTCCTACAAGTTGCCTTCTATGACCATCCGATGTCCCTTCGAATGTTCCTTTACATCCAACGAATAAGGTTACCTACCAACTAATGGTATGGATAACTTTATTTTAAAGGAAAGCAAAATAACACGGAAACGACCGTTCTGAGTAGGTAATAAGTCTCTTTTGCTTGCTCAATTAAAAAACATTCTTTTTACACCTCACACTTTTCCAAAATAAAACATTTCCAAACACTTCGTATACATTCCAGCGTGAATCATTACGAAGTCAAAGCGAAATGCCTTTCCAAAAAATTTTCAAACATAGAAAGCATTTTTTTCCAAAAGTGAGTTAAAGCAATTAAGAGCCCGTAGACAACTACGAATGGAAAGGGTGCTAACACCTTCCATTTTCATAACCAACTCCCTTACTCAGAATCTAAACGAAGGTCTTTTCCTGTTCTTTTCGCCTTCCCTTAATTGGATAAAAGAAAATTTGGTGGCGACTCTTGCTATCCGCAACATTTGCGATCAAACGCAAAACAAACAAGTCAGTTCTCCCACCGTGTTACAAAACTGGCGACTTTGCTGGGGAAAATAAGGAGAGTTTACCTTAGGGTCTTTAGAACACTTTATTGCTTTCTGGTGGACTTGCTTGCTTTACTTTTTAAGGGTTTCTTGGGTATTATACTTTTGGAGGATCCTACACCCGGATCCAAGTTTCCTTAGGTAAGTAGCAATAAATCGTCGCGACCGTTAGGCGTATACCGAAACGGTCAACATGATGGCTACGTTAGTGCGACACTTTGGATGTCCCGATGCTCTTCATGTCTAGTTGAGGAAAGTATTTGGCGTCTGTGTGGTATCATTAGCACTAACTCAACTTTTAGAACCCTAATTGAACCATCTTGGCCGTTAGAAGGTAGTGAGATGGCCGACTTCGGTGTAGACTGAGGTTGGTTGATACTCGATGCTACGCTCATTAAGATTCGACTTTTAGAATGTTTCGGTTGACCACTTGGTAGTCGTATTGAAATAAAGCCTACGAGAAAGATCAATGATATGAGATTCCTAGAACCCGGTTACTATTATAGGACAGGTTGAACCCACTCAAACTTTGGTAGGGTAGACACCTATACCTCATGCAAGCCTTAAACCTAGGGCTATTTTGTGATTTGCTTGTGATTGCTATTTGTTTAAACATGACATCATGACATCATAACATCGCATCATCATATCATTTCTAACTATTTCAAGGACCTAGGAATTTATCTTTGCTTTGTTTTGTAGGGATTATGGCTTCCAAAAAGACCATCCGAATCAACTTCATGGGTATACCTTCTCAACTCAAAGAATTGGTTTCAGAAATTCCCGATCATGCTCAGTTCATCAAAAGACATGGCTATTTGCTTGATTTGGTTATCTCCGGTTTTGAAGAAGATACGATGCACGTCTTATTCCAGTTCTTCGATCCGAAACATCACTGCTTTATATTCCCAGATTATCAGTTGGTACCTACATTGGAAGAGTTATCTAAGCTATTTGGGATACCCATCCTTGATCAGATACCACTCACCGGTTCAGAAAAAGCTCTAAAATACGAAGACATCGCATCAGCGTTACATCTAAAGCGATCAGACATTGAAGCCAATTGGGAAACAAGAAGCGGAGTTAAGGGTTTACTTGCCTAGTTCCTGATAAAGAAAGCTCGAGAATTCCTCAAAGATATGAGTTTCCATGCATTCGAAGACGTTTTAGCCTTTCTAATTTATGGTTTGGTGTTATTTCCTAATCCAGATCAGTTCATAGACGTGAACGCCATCAAGATATTCCTCACCCGCAATCCTGTGCCTACTTTACTTGGAGACATTCTACATTCTCTCCACACTCGTACCATCAAAAGGCAAGGAACTCTCATGTTCTGCATACCGTTACTTTCTAGGTGGTTTATTTCGCACCTTCCTCAACCAGTAATGAAGAACGAGCAAAGATTGAAGTGGTCTTAAAGGCTGATGTCACTCTCTCATTCAGATATCCGTTGGTGCCTCTTTTCTCAAAAGGACTTCACTTTCATTGAGCGTTGTGGAGAATTCCCTAATGTACCACTCCTTGGCATAAGGGGAGGTGTCACTTACAACCCTTCCCTAGCTCTACGTCAGTTTGGTTATGCTCGAAGTGATGGTCCTCATGATATGCTTCTCCACGACATTGTGTTCGACTACAACAACGATCTCCAGAACTACCATCGAAGATTTGTACATGCTTGGGGCATGGTAAAGAAGACTGATACCAAGACTTTGGGACACAAAAATTCACTTCCTTGGGAACCTTACCTCAAATGGGTGCGAGCTCGAGCTCAAAACCTCATTATGTCATTTCCACCTATGCTACCAGTGATTATGGAACCTGTTGCTATAGGTGAAGAACCCTATACCGTTCTCCACCCAGACATGCCTACCGATTTTGAAGACTTGAAGAGATCCTGGATTCAGCTTAAAAAAGAAAGGGATACATTCGAAGTCCAGTGCAATGCAAGCGAGAATAAGGTATTAGAGTTGACGAAGCTACTTCACGAGGAGCGAAACATCGACACCTACTTCAACACAAAGAGGAAGCGCCCATGGTAGACTTGAAAGCTTTAGGGACCTTTTATTTTATTTGTTTAAAAACTGTCTTTTGTACTTAAAAAAGAGAAACTAATAAAAAGTTCGTTTGTGCTTGGTTAACAAATTTAAATTCCTAAGGTCCTTGAAAACATTGCATTGCATTACATAAACATTACATATCATGGCATGGCATCTCATAACAGGTACATTGAAGATCGATTTTCTTATTCTCTCATTGTTTATTTTAGTGGGAAATGGCTCTTGAATAGACTGTCAAAGATCTCCAGGCTCAGAATGCTCAGTTCCAGGAAATGTTCACCAGCGTGGTCCAAGGATAGAAAGACCTGAAGAAGCTCATCACCAGAAAGAAGAAGACCATCGGTATCCTCAACATGGGAAGAAATCACAAGGGCCCAGCTAGGGTGGTCAGCCGGTTTGAAATCTCAGACAAGAGTGGTGAAACCGAGGGAAGTGTCAAGAACAGCGAAGGAAGCCATCATGGGTTTGAAAACGAAGATGAAGACTATGTGAGCGAGCAGTATCCTTCTGACGACAAATACAAGCAACTTGAGGACCGTCTGAATGCTGTGGAAAATTTGAAAATGTCTGGGTTGAATTTTGATGATCTGAGTCTTGTTCCTGGCGTGGTAATTCCCCGTAAATTCAAGGTTCTTACCTTTTCCAGATATGACGACATCTCTTGTCCAAAGCTGCATCTGAAGTTCTATGTTCATAAGATCCATCCTCATACTGAAGACAGGAAGCTATTGATCCATTTCTTCCAAGAGAGTTTATCTGGAACTCAGTTGGAGTGGTATTATCAGCTAGAGAATACCCACATTCATACCTGGAATGACTTAGCAGATGCTTTCTACAAGCAGTACCAGTACAATGCTGAATTGGCACCTACCCGCATGCAACTATAGAACATGTCCATGGGTCGTGATGAGAAGTTCAAAGAATATGCTCAGAAATGGAGAGATTTAGTAGGCAGAGTTCAACCACCCTTATCCAATAGGGACCTGGTTGATATGTTCATGGGAACACTAACATGCCCATTCTTCAATCATCTGATTGGAAAATTTTCAGTCGGATTCATCGAGCTGATATTGACAGGCGAACGTATTGAAGTTGGAATCAAGAGTGGAAAAATATAGGTAGGATCATCTTCAAATGCTGCAAAGAGATCTTTTGGTGGTAAGAAAGAAGCCAATGCTGTGCATGGTCAGAAAAGCCATGACGAAACTGATCGTACTCAATCTGTGGGGCAGTCGTGATCTCCAACCCTACACCAGCACAACCTCAACGAGATAGCGTGCATAACCAAAATGTGCCACGAAGACAGTTTACGAAGATCAACATGCCATTTTCGCAAGCATTGCAACACATGTTGAAAGCAGAGCTGATTACTTTGAAGGATCCTCCTCAACACGTTAACACTTCCTCTCCAAAGTACAATCCTAATGCAAGGTGTGCATACCACTCCAACAGTCCAGGGCACGACACCAACAACTGTTGGGCCCTGAAGAACAAGATTCAAGACATGATTGAAGCAAGAGAAATTGAGTTCGATCCTCCTGTCGAAACTCTAAACGTGATCAATGCACCAATTCCTGACCATGCTAAAAGTTCCAATGTTATTGATGAAAACTCCTATGTTTATGATGTGAACAAGCTGACTATTCCTCTGATGACTGTCAAGAAAGATTTGCGGCAAGCCGGTGTATTTCCAGGATGCCCTGATCATTGTCGTTGGTGTGCATCTGAATCTAACGGATGTGTTTGGTTGAAAAGGCGTATTCAATGCATGATGGACAACCGAAAAGAGTTATTTCTGAAACCTCCATCTGTGGAGAATCTGTGCGAAGACATTTCTAAGAATCTGAAGATTGAAGATGCAAGTGAAGCCATACTAGAAATCTGGGATACCTTGGGGAAGCCAAGCGGGAAGTTTGATTTCATGGTTAAGTACAACGCTCCTGAAAGCTATAGGATTCCTATTGAAGATGTCAAGGCAACTGGATGGAGAGACGATTTCCCAGAAGACTATGCTGATGTGAACATAATAAGGATCACCTCTGTTGATCCTGCGCCTAGAGTGGCACCTTTCATCATTACTTCTCCCAAACCAATTCCATATTCCACTGACAAAGCTATACCCTGGAATTATGGAGCTGAAGTATACTATCATGGCGTCAAACAAGACTCGTTAACCATTGAAGACATTGCAGTTAAAGCTCCAATCCTGACATCGACAACATTATCGGATCAAGCAAGGTAACCAGAACCGGAAGAGTATTTTCTCCAGAGATCTCTCCCCCAAAAGACACCGCAACGCCAGCTCACATTCCAGCTATCAAACTAGTTCCCAAAGCTAGAGGGAAAGAACTAGTAACTCATCCTGCTCATACAGAAGTACCAAAGGAAGTTGCTGTTGCTGCGATAAAGCGGCAAGCAAAGAGTTGATATTATTTTTACCGGGTGATATATACCGGTTAGGTTATATCGTATCGTGTCCACAGAGATTGGTTATTGATTCGTCGTTCGAAAATTCTACAATTAATGAGTTTGAGATTAAAAGAAATGAAAATAAAAGACAAAAAGTAAATGAACAAAAAGTATAAAAGATAGACAGCTTGTCTGGAACGAATATAAACTACCCGTCACAGACTTAAATCTACCACCCATGTCATACTCTGCCTACGTTACTCGTCTGTGTCATCACATACCTCTCACAACCTTGGTTATTTCTAACCCAAATTGAGAATCCTCCCGAATCATCTCAATAGTCATTTCTGGCCTATCTCAACAACACGGAAGTCAACTGCGTCACCTCCATACCCATTTCTAGCTTACTTCACCAACGCAGAAGCATTAAGTTCAGATACTCTATAGTGAATGTTAGATCTAAACCCATCTCTAGTATTCAGAAACTAACAGATAATCATCCTAGGAAATAATCTAAGCAATCTATCTCTAGTAAAGCTCAAATCCCTAACATAGAGTAAAAACCTAAGACAATCACCAACACAGATTCATACAGCAAGCTTTATACAACGTCAAAGGAGAAAAATATACATGAGTTATGAGTATATATACATACAAAACCCAACAAAAGAGATTACAAAGAGAAGATAAGAAGAGGAACCAAACATTTCTTGGTTTGTCAACACCAATCGACGAGGGATTCGACTCCGGATCATCCAAATGCAAGCTCCAATGTTGTTTTCTAAGCTAATCTATCAAAAAAATGATGTTGATGGTGTTGGGACTCAAAAATACCCAACCCATAACCTAAAAATGTGTTTTTACCCCCTTTTAAAGAGTTCTGATATCGCAGGGCGCGCTAAGCCGGTATTTTCGCTAAGCGCGTCGTGATGTCCCGAAAAAATCAAGATCTTGTTTTTGCCATATCTTGAGAACCGTAACTCAGAATTGCGCCTGGTTTGAAGCGTTGGAAAGCTTATTAAATTTCCTATCTAACCATGACAAAATATCAATCAAATTGATGATTTTTATTCTTTGATTTTGAGTCTTATTCGTTGATGAGTCGCTCAAATCGCGCGTTTGAAGCCGTGTCTTCGACACTTTATTACTCAATGCTCCAATTATGAATGAATACCTATAAAAGAGATGAAAAACTATCAAATGATACAATATTTACACAAAAACTCAATTATTCTATTATGTACACATTTGTACCCAAAGTGGGGGATTTATTCGAAGAATATCAACAAAAGAACTGATAAGTGCCACTAAACATATATACAAAATAACAATATTTTGGCACTTATCAACTCTCCCCAACTTGAAACATTGTTTGTCCTCAAACAAAGTCAAGTAAACCTAAAGAAAAAAAAAAGACGATAATCAAAGAATCACGAATCAACAAGTTTTTAAAACGGAAAACAAATGTATGATTCAAACAAAAACGTACACGCAAAATACTTACTTACCACATTCCTACAACAATAACATATAAACGAAAAAAAATCCTAAGTACAAAAATCATGCAAAACATTCTAAAACAAACAAGCTCAATCATGAATCACACCTAGCAAAAATTCATCGGTAGATGAAGAACACACAAAGGTGAGGGATAAAAAACACTCCTCCACAATCTTGCAAACAATAGAATAAATTATGCATTCATCCAAAAAGGTATTAAAAATACAAATGCAAGAATCACAAGGGCTTTTCAAGATTGTAATGTGGCTTGGTTAACAAACAAGTGATAAGTCCTAAAGCTAATCGAGACAAAAACTTGCCGAAACCTAAGGGAGTGATCAACTCACAAAGTTCCAAACAATATAATTTCAATCAAACTTATTCTTCATCACAAATTTCACACCAAACACACCTCACTTATTAACATAACATTATTCCTACTCTTTTTATTTTTCTTTTTCAAAGCCTTTCTCTTTTTTTTTTCTTTTTCTAATCTTTCTTTTTCACTTTATTTTTCTTTTCTTTTTATTTTCTCTTAACCTCATACCAACCACAATTTAAGTACATAAATATTCCTCTCCCCAACTTGAATTCAACAAACATCATTACGTGAATACTCCCTACTTTCTAAGGCAAGGTAAAAATTCATACAACAACATGTAGTTGAGGGTTCAAGAAACAAAGAATTCAACATCCATACAAAAAAGTGAATTCAACACTCATAGACAAGCATCAAGGTCAAATAAAAAATGGATGTTGATAAAAGTTCAAAGGGGCTAACTGTAACGCCCGTTTTTAATTAATATTATATTATATTAATATTTTCGAATTACCGATCGATATTTATCTTGCGACGAGAATATTCATATTAATTAATATATCTATTAATTTATCTGGCGACGTTGTGTTCGGTCCGGGTTTTATTCCGTTCGGTTCGGTAAAATATTATTCGGATCCGATATTTAATTCCCCGAAAAAGTTGGGTTTACACCTTAGTTACTAGTAAGGTTATCATAAAACCACTTTCCTCATTTTCTTTCCATCCAAACACTTTCCTTATTTTCCTTCCATTCAACATACCAAAGCCAAACAAGTGCAAGAGAGGAAGCTAGTAAGAAATATCATTATAAAAACCTTTCCTTTGTTTTCTTTCCTTTTCAAACAACAAAAACCTAAAATAGAAACTTGAGAGGAAAGTGAGGGTTTTGGGAAGAAGGTGAAGAAGAGGAGCAAGAGGGAACTTGATGGTGGAGATGTTGGATCATCAAGAATCATCAAAGCTTCCATGGTAAGGGGTTTGATCTCTCTATCTCATATGGTTAGGGTTTGATGAATATATTTTGGATTTAGGAAAAAATTGATAGAAGGATTTATGAGTATTGATTGGTTGATTGTAGAGATAAATTAGAAGAGGTTGGGTTAGGAGTATGAATTGTTGGTGTGTTAATTGCTAGGATAGAAGAAGTAAGTTGCTAAAAATGGAAATGGAAGAAGAGAAAAATAGAAACTGTAAATGAAAACAAAAACTAGAAAAACATGCTGCTTGCTGGGAATTGTTGGAGACGATGAGGTGGAGGGGGAGAGCCAAGGGAGGCGCCCATCCCAGCATGGAGGGCGGCCGTCCCAGGCCCCCAGGCGTGCGCCTCCATTCCCCATTACACTTGGGACGATCGTCCCTCTTGGATAGGAAGGAGGGAATGACAAAAAAAGTGTGGTTTGCTAGTTTTGCGTTTTCTGTTTTCAAGCGTTTTCTTTTCTGCATAAATCCATTTACCTGCATAATTTCATAATATGTTCTGTTTCTTTTGAAAACTCCAAATCCACTTAGTAATATTTTGTAACCATAAAATATCATTAAATTTGGGACCCGATTATATTCCAATTTTCCGATTCCGGTAAATTCGGCGACGGAACAAGTTACTCCGAATTCAATGAAAATTGACGTGCTAGCTAAGTTTGACGTGTAGAACGTAGTGGTGAGGTTAGTTTTTAGAAATTACGAGTTTTTACGAAGCGACCCGAAATAGGCCAATTTACGATAAATTGAACCGGATTGTGTTTTAGTGGATTTAAGGCACGTATGGACAATCCAATTTCGACATCGGCGATTATGATTAATACCGGTTATTAGGAATTAATTTCGCGACGATTATCGACGTTTTGACTATTTTTCCGTTTTCGGAATTTAGTGAATTAATTAATGATGATACGGTGTGAATAAACGTAAGATTTGCGACGGTGTATTTATTAATGAATACTTGTTGAAATGCAATGCGATGAAATATGTTTTGTACATGATGATGTGATGATTAAATTGATGTTGTTAATAAATGCGTCCGATTTGTGAATGCATGACTTTTGATGAATTTATTAGTGATGTTTGCATAATGCAATTATGATGCGATGATATATTTATCTTGTTTTGGATAAATTATGGCGATGTGGGCTTTATGCCAATTTGGATGAGCGATGATGATGTTTTTGTGTTGTGTTGTTTTATTGTCGAGTCACATACATTTCATAAGCGAAGAGGGCTTTTATGCCAAGCGATGATGGTTGTTATGCCGAGCGAAGATCGGCTTTATGCCAAGTGTACCTAATTACGGACAAAGCGATGGGTACCACATGCATAACATAGTCGTGTCTCATGGAGTCGGTTATGTTTACGTTTGAGTTGTTTGGCGTTGGGTTTTTGTTGATTGATGGATGATATTGAATTGCGATGATATATGATGTGATGATGTTTGTGATGATGTTTGTGATGATGTTATGATGATGGGCTTTATGCCAAAAGCGAAGATGGGCTTTAGCCAATTTGTGATGATTTGTTTATGTTGCTTATATTACTAGCATTATTTAATGTTGTTGGTTGATGTTGTTGTTTAAGACTACCGTGTTAATTAATAATGTATTAGCTCGTGACGATTTCGTGGTGACGGAGGGTTATGTGTTGTTGCGACGTTTTATGCCGATGAGGTTATGGTGATATAGTGTAGATTATACACATTAGGATGACGAGTAAAGTAAGTGAGTTTTGATTATGTGTTGGAATTACACTTATTAATCTATACCCTTTATAATTCCGAAACTATATATATATATATATATATATATATATATATATATTATCATGCCTTTAATTATATGTTTTGGAGTATCTCACCCTTTACTTGTTTCGCCGTTACCTATATATTGGTAACGTGCAGGTTATGAAGACGGAGTTTATAGCTGCTGTTAGTCCTGTCGTTGTCGCTCTGATACGTAGCACTCGGGGGGAATATTTACGTTGTCATTGTTATTGTTCTTTTGTTGCTTTCCTTTTTGTAAAGAAGAATTATACTTTATGAAAATATGATTGGTTAAGGAGGTTTAATAAAGAAGATGTTTTGATTTTTATGAATCACCTTATGTTTTCCGTCGATGCTATGTATCTGAGATTTACACTTTAAAACAAACCGTTTTAAGTGAGTTGTTTTTGATGGTGTGACGCCTCAGTATATAATTTATGAAAATTTAAAATTAATCTGATTTTTGCATATTAAACTTTGGGTAGAATTGAGGGTGTTACATTAGTGGTATCAGAGCAGGTCGGTCTGTCGACCAAGTTATTAGTGTGTTTAATCACAGTATGCGACATGTGTGAAAACACTTCGGTACTTGTTTGTTTCAATTGTTTGTCTGCAGAGATGAGTTTGAAACAAGTGGGGAGAAGTTTTACTTCTTGGTGGCGCTTGTGGCTTAGGATGGAGCCTCAGCGTTGTTACGAACGTGTAAGTTTGAAGACGTTGTTGTAGTTGGTAAAGATGGTTTATGTCACCATCATGATTGTCGACTGTCTATTGACAAATTGAGGGACTGATCATCCTTAATCTCTTGTTGATAGTGGTCGGGAATTGTGTTGGTTGGGATAGACTTGTCTTGCTAGCTTAATAGTGTGTGAAGCAGATGTGTTGGCACAAGATGGTTCATGGTTACTTGAGTTGTGAGCGAATTTGGATTTTGAGGAGAAACAAGATTTTGGCAAGCGAACTTCTTGTTGTGATTCTTCCGAAGCATATTATGGAGATGTAAGTGAATTACCGCAGTAGTGCGAAGTGAAGTTTTGATGGATTTAGTTATGGAATTGGTTGTGATTCGAAGTATCCTTAAGGGATGTTTGCTTCTGGATTAGAGTTAAAGAGTCAACTTGAGGATTGGTTTAAGCAGAGTTGTTTATTCGAGAGGGTCGCCGTGGAGTGCTACCGTTGTGTTGTTCAAGAATAGAAAAGGTCGCCCGAGTTGGTGTGTCGTTTGTAGTCGAGGAACGAAGTGGATGTTGAGGACAAGTGTCTACTTCTGAGGATTGATGTTTGGATGAATCAGTCATTTGGAACGTTTGTGTTTAGTGGGATCGATGTGAAGTCTGGCTGTCTACGGGTTAGTGTGAGAGTGGAAGATGCTTTGACAATGCCTTTCAAGATAGTGTATGGCCATGGTGAGTGGTTGTTGATGTTATTAGTGTGGCTAATGTGTCAGGTGTGATTTTGGAATGTTCAGACAGTACTCTCATGTGTAGCTGTAAGAGTTATTTCGTGTTCATGGATATTAATTGGTTCACATCAAGTTAAGGAAATTGGGGCAAGCATCCGAGCGTTGCGTTATCAGTAGTGAAGTTACACCGGTGCATGTCAAGTGTTCTAAAGGTAGAGTTTTGAACCGTTGGACGTGAGTACCTTAAGTAAGCAAGTTAGACGGTGATATTATGAACAGTTCCGCGAAGATTTGTTTTGTATCTTGTAGAAGACCTCAAGAAGTATTTCAGAGTTTAGAAGTTCTTTTGTTTTGGATGGTTAGCTTGTGAGTTTGACGGAAGATCTTTTTACAAGTTGGTATTAATCATGGGTATTTTGACTCGAGATGGTTGAGTCGCTATTTGGACTTCGCGATGGTAAGCGAATTCGTTTGAGCCAGTGGAAAGTTTAGCGAATGCTTTGATTTTGGTATTGTTTAGTACTGAAGAACCTTGTGCGGTGTATTATGATATTTCATTTTGGACTTGAGATGTATTTCGACGTAGAGTGGAGAAAGTGTATTACTACCTTGGAACAGTTTGATTTTTCATAAGGAAAAATTGTTGGACGCGTGAGTTAGAGTTTGAGGCGATTGTACTCATTTGAAATTTTAGAGGTGTAGATGTTAACGACGGGGAGATTGGAATTGTTGAAGACAATTCATGTTTGAGTGCAATCTATAAAGAGACTTTGTATGTTGTTGAGCTTAGTACGTTGATGTCGCGGATAACCCAAGTATGGATGATTTGGGATTTATTATTTTGCAGAATGTTGCATGTTTGTTTTGGGACACTTGTTGAAATTTAAGTTAGAAGGTTATGGAGGGTTTGTTCACTACTAACATATGGATTTTGTTGGATACTAATAGTCACGGTGGATTATTATATTACGACTAAGATAAGTCTTGACGGTAAAGAATTCGGTGATGGTTTGGTAACCACGAATACTTTAAGATGGTTGAGGTGTTATAAAGAGAATGTTTTATTGGTGAATGAAGTCGGTCGTGAGGGTGTTCATGTTGGATTCCATAAAGTTTATGTATGGTTCTAAGCTCAACTTGTTTTGTAATTTCGGGAGTATGAGACGACGTTGATGAGTAGAGTTCTTGAGAGAGTGTTGTGGTCGAGTTACCACTTGGGACGAGGGAAAGTTATGAAAGGTGTTTCGAATGAGAAGTCTGTGTATCGATTGTTGCGACGGTGCGGGGATTGCGATTACTTAATGCAACTTTGGGAATTGAATAGTTATAAGGGGAGACTTCATTGAAGCCTAGTATATACGTCAAAGTTTCACAAGTGGAATATTTAGACAGTATTGGAAGAGGTCAAACTATGTTGTGTATTTTAGAGGACCAATGGACGTTGATCAATCGAGAATAAAAGAGTGATTCTTCGAGTTGATGAAGTTGATGTTGCGAGGTGTCTTGATGGGTGTGCACTTTGAACTTATCCGTTGTGAGTAATTGTGAAGTTGAGGAACTAACTAAGTTGTTTTACGTTTGTCATCTTCTGCATCAAAGTGAAGGTGCATGGTTTAGAATATCGAGCATTGAAGTGTTAGCGAGTATGCGAGATTGTTGGTTTTGGACTAGTGAAGTTATAGTCGCAAGTCGTCTGTATAAGCCCTAGAGTGAGTGGTGTATCAATGTTCGGTTATGTTTGTATAACTTGTTGTTTTCAAGGGTGGTACGTTGACAATCTACAAGGATGATGTGACCTTGTGATTTTTCTGGAATGAGAGCGATAACTGCAAGTGTGATTCTTGAGTTTGTGCTTATGCGTGTATGAAGGCATCTTTTCATGTTTGTGTAGCACGCGTGGTTTTACCCTATTTTGACTGTTTCAATTTTGGTTTGTGTAACCATTTTGTTGTTTTTGTTTTAGCGAAGGTGACGGTGTTGTGTTGTAGGACTTTATGTTCCTATCTTTGGTGACTCGTTTCTGAGGTGTCGGTTCGAGTGTGTGGCTAATTCTATGGTTGAGACGTTAGGATAGTATCGATCTTGTTTGTTTGGTTCTCGAGTGAACCGGTGTGTTTACGGCTTGTTTAGTTGTTGGGTGTTAGTTGGTTGTCGAGTGCATTGTATGGGCTTTGTATCTCGGCATGGTTGTTCTTTTCTAGACGTTGTGGTTAGGGAGATACCCTTGTGTTTGGTGTATTTTATATGTTGTTTAATTGACGCGGGGATTGAGTAGACGAATGTGTAGGCATGTCTCGTATGGTTCGTTTTGGTCAAAATTTCGAGGACGAAAAGTTAATAAGTGGGGGAGAGTTGTAACACCCGTTTTTAATTAATATTATATTATATTAATATTTTCGAATTACCGATTGATATTTATCTTGCGACGAGAATATTCATATTAATTAATATATCTATTAATTTATCTGGCGACGTTGTGTTCGGTCCGGGTTTTATTCCGTTCGGTTCAGTAAAATATTATTCGGATCCGATATTTAATTCCCCAGAATTATTTTAATTGATTGAATTAATAATATTGGTAGATATTTTTGTGTGTTAATTTATAAGAATAAATTAGGAGTGTGAGGATTATTTGGGAAAAGTTGGATTTACACCTTAGTTACTAGTAAGGTTATCATAAAACCACTTTCCTCATTTTCTTTCCATCCAAACACTTTCCTTATTTTCCTTCCATTCAACATACCAAAGCCAAACAAGTGCAAGAGAGGAAGCTAGTAAGAAATATCATTATAAAAACCTTTCCTTTGTTTTCTTTCCTTTTCAAACAACAAAAACCTAAAATAGAAACTTGAGAGGAAAGTGAGGGTTTTGGGAAGAAGGTGAAGAAGAGGAGCAAGAGGGAACTTGATGGTGGAGATGTTGGATCATCAAGAATCATCAAAGCTTCCATGGTAAGGGGTTTGATCTCTCTATCTCATATGGTTAGGGTTTGATGAATATATTTTGGATTTAGGGAAAAATTGATAGAAGGATTTATGAGTATTGATTGGTTGATTGTAGAGATAACTTAGAAGAGGTTGGGTTAGGAGTATGAATTGTTGGTGTGTTAATTGCTAGGATAGAAGAAGTAAGTTGCTAAAAATGGAAATGGAAGAAGAGAAAAATAGAAACTGTAAATGAAAACAAAAACCAGAAAAACATGCTGCTTGCTGGGAATTGTTGGAGACGATGAGGTGGAGGGGGAGAGCCAAGGGAGGCGCCCATCCCAGCATGGAGGGCGGCCGTCCCAGGCCCCCAGGCGTGCGCCTCCATTCCCCATTACACTTGGGACGATCGTCCCTCTTGGATAGGAAGGAGGGAATGACAAAAAAAGTGTGGTTTGCTAGTTTTGCGTTTTCTGTTTTCAAGCGTTTTCTTTTCTGCATAAATCCATTTACCTGCATAATTTCATAATATGTTCTGTTTCTTTTGAAAACTCCAAATCCACTTAGTAATCTTTTGTAACCATAAAATATCATTAAGGGATAAGTTGGCCGATTAAATTTGGGACCCGATTATATTCCGATTTTCCGATTCCGGTAAATTCGGCGACGAAACAAGTTACTCCGAATTCAATGAAAATTGACGTGCTAGCTAAGTTTGACGTGTAGAACGTAGTGGTGAGGTTAGTTTTTAGAAATTACGAGTTTTTACGGCGACCGAAATAGGCATTTATAAATTGAACCGGATTGTGTTTTAGTGGATTTAAGGCACGTATGGACAATCCAATTTCGACATCGACGATTATGATTAATACCGGTTATTAGGAATTACTTTCGCGACGATTATCGACGTTTTGACTATTTTTCCATTTTCGGAATTTAGTGAATTAATTAATGATGATACGGTGTGAATAAACGTAAGATTTGCGACGATGTATTTATTAATGAATACTTGTTGAAATGCAATGCGATGAAATATGTTTTGTACATGATGATGTGATGATTAAATTGATGTTGTTAATAAATGCGTCCGATTTGTGAATGCATGACTTTTGATGAATTTATTAGTGATGTCTGCATAATCCAATTATGATGCGATGATATATTTATCTTGTTTTGGATAAATTATGGCGATGTGGGCTTTATGCCAATTTGGATGAGCGATGATGATGTTTTTGTGTTGTGTTGTTTTATTGTCGAGTCACATACATTTCATAAGCGAAGAGGGCTTTTATGCCAAGCGATGATGGCTTTTATGCCGAGCAAAGATCGGCTTTATGCCAAGTGTCCCTAATTACGGACAAAGCGATGGGTACCACATGCATAACATAGTCGTGTCTCATGGAGTCGGTTATGTTTACGTTTGAGTTGTTTGGCGTGGGGTTTTTGTTGATTGATGGATGATATTGAATTGCGATGATATATGATGTGATGATGTTTGTGATGATTTTGTGATGATGGGCTTTATGCCAAAAGCAAAGATGGGCTTTATGCCAAAAGCGAAGATGGGTTTTAGCTAATTTGTGATGATTTGTTTATGTTGCTTTTATTACTAGCATTATTTAATGTTGTTGGTTGATGTTGTTGTTTAAGACTACCGTGTTAATTAGTGATGTATTAGCTCGTGACGATTTCGTGGTGACGGAGGGTTATGTGTTGTTGCGACGTTTTATGCCGATGAGGTTATGGTGATATAGTGTAGATTATACACATTAGGATGACGAGTAAAGTAAGTGAGTTTTGATTATGTGTTGGAATTACACTTATTAATCTATACCCTTTATAATTCCGAAACTATATATATATATATATATATATATATATATATATATATATATATCATGCCTTTAATTATATGTTTTGGAGTATCTCACCCTTTACTTGTTTCGCCGTTACCTATATATTGGTAACGTGCAGGTTATGAAGACGGAGTTTATAGCTGTTGTTAGTCCTGTTGGTGTCGCTCTGATACGTAGCACTCGGGGGGAATATTTACGTTGTCATTATTGTTGTTCTTTTGTTGCTTTCCTTTTTGTAAAGAAGAATTATACTTTATGAAAATATGATTCGTTAAGGAGGTTTAATAAAGAAGATGTTTTGATTTTTATGAATCACCTTATGTTTTCCGTCGATGCTATGTATCTGAAGAATTGAGGGTGTTACACTAACAAAGGTTCACACACTCACAAGGTGAATTGAATATTTTGCCAAGGTAGTTATGCTCAAAATCAACAAAATGCCTTGATCATTTTCTTGAAATCATACAATCAATACAAAACAAAAGATTAAGCATAATAAAATCTAGTTAAAACAAGAATGTGTACTCTCAGCATATGTAAACAATGGAAAGCTTCCTCACATTTATGGGTAAAAAGGGGACTAAAGTGATTTAATTCATGAGCAAGTAATGCAAAAGAATGAATAGCATGGTAATTATACAAATGATAAATTTCCTAAACATGTTATGCTATAGAAAGCGATAAACGAGTACCTGACGTGTACCAACTTTGAAAACTATCATTACCATACATCTGCGAGTTGAAACGATCAAACTCAGAAAATCACCTCAAAAGTCTTCAAGTTACCAAATCAAAATTTGAGTCCAAACAACAACAAAAGAATTAGAAAAACAATACTAATTTTATTCAATACAAAAAGCCTTGGTGAAAGTGGGAAAAAGGAAAACCAAGCGAAATTTTAAAAATTCACGCAGATAGCAGCTAAAGCGCTACGCGAAAAAAATGGTGCAAGCTATGCAAGCTCCACTTACACACCTATACAATCTCATTTACACATCTAAACAATATTTATAATACATACACACTTCCACAAGCTAAAACACTACAAACTTGTGGAAAATAACAAATTGACATAACAAAACAAAAGCAAATAACAATACACACAATTGGTGAAAAGGAATTAACAAGTTGAAAAGTGAAAATTTGAAATTAAGAGCAAGTCCTATTTCGACTTGTCAAAACACAAGTCACCACACACATAAACAACATAAACAAAAATGCTTGTTTTACGTCGTAAGCTCGACGCCTTTATTGTGCGAGCACTAGTAACCTCCTCTCGTCATGCCATGGTATTGCCACACCGCGCAAACCTAAAGAAAGTGTCCTAACAACCACACAACAAGCGTTACGAGTACGAGACAATTCACAACATCACATGAAAACTAAGAAAATCATAAATATGTACAAGTATGGAAAGTAAACATATAACAAGTACAAGTAACATATACAAGTTCATATACAAAGTCTATACAACATATACAATAATTACAAAACTCAAAAACAACGGAATTATCGCAATACAGAAACAATAAAACCAATCCTCGGCAACAGTGCCATTTTGTTGCTGCGGTAAAGCGGCAAGCAAAGAGTTGGTATTATTTTTACCGGGTGATATATACCGGTTAGGTTATATCGTATCGTGTCCACAGAGATTGGTTATTGATTCGTCGTTCGAAAATTCTACAATTAATGAGTTTGAGATTAAAAGAAATGAAAATAAAAGACAAAAAGTAAATGAACAAAAAGTATAAAAGATAGAAAGCTTGTCTGGAACGAATATAAACTACCCGTCACAGACTTAAATCTACCACCCATGTCATACTCGGCCTACGTTACTCGTCTGTGTCATCACATACCTCTCACAACCTTGGTTATTTCTAACCCAAATTGAGAATCCTCCCGAATCATCTCAATAGTCATTTCTGGCCTATCTCAACAACACGGAAGTCAACTGCGTCACCTCCATACCCATTTCTAGCTTACTTCACCAACGCAGAAGCATTAAGTTCAGATACTCTATAGTGAATGTTAGATCTAAACCCATCTCTAGTATTCAGAAACTAACAGATAATCATCCTAGGAAATAATCTAAGCAATCTATCTCTAGTAAAGCTCAAATCCCTAACATAGAGTAAAAACCTAAGACAATCACCAACACAGATTCATAAAGCAAGCTTTATACAACGTCAAAGGCGAAAAATATACATGAGTTATGAGTATATATACATACAAAACCCAACAAAAGAGATTACAAAGAGAAGAGAAGAAGAGGAACCAAACATTTCTTGGTTTGTCAACACCAATCGACGAGGGATTCGACTCCGGATCATCCAAATGCAAGCTCCAATGTTGTTTTCTAAGCTAATCTATCAAAAAAATGATGTTGATGGTGTTGGGACTCAAAAATATCCAACCCATAACCTAAAAATGTGTTTTTACCCCCTTTTAAAGAGTTCTGATATCGCAGGGCGCGCTAAGCCCGGTATTTTCGCGCTAAGCGCGGTCTGTGATGTCCTGAAAAAAATCAGCATCTTGTTTTTGCCATATCTTGAGAACCTTAACTCTGAATTGCGCCCGGTTTGAAGCGTTGGAAAGCTTATTAAATTTCATATCTAACCATGACAAAATATCAATCAAATTGATGATTTTTATTCTTTGATTTTGAGTCTTATTCGTTGATGAGTCGCTCAAATCGCGCGTTTGAAGCCGTGTCTTCGACACTTTATTACTCAATGCTCCAATTATGAATGAATACCTATAAAAGAGATGAAAAACTATCAAATGATACAATATTTACACAAAAACTCAATTATTCTATTATGTACACATTTGTACCAAAAGTGGGGATTTATTCGAAGAATATCAACAAAAGAACTGATAAGTGCCACTAAACATATATACAAAATAACTATATTTTGGCACTTATCAGTTGCTAAAGACACCTCCAAACAAGAAATGGAGGAAATTCTGAAGATCATCAAAAAGAGTGACTACAATGTTGTGGAACAGTTGGGACAAACTCCGTCCAAGATGTCCATGCTAGCTCTGCTACTGTGCTCTGAGGCTCATGCTAAAGCCTTAGTAAAATTTCTAAAGAATGCTCACATACCTACGAATCGGGAGATAAGAGGACCTATGCTTCAAACGACAATTGCACAGATACATACGATTATGATCGAGTCGAAGAGATTGCAGAAGCGCTTAAAGAAGATCTTAATGATTGTCCCAAAATGTTCAAGAGGTTGGTAAGCGATGTAGAGAAACCGTTGTATAATGGTTGTACAAAATTCACAAGATTGTTTGCGGTATTAAAGTTGTACAACTTAAAGGCGGGCAATGAATGGTCGGATAAAAGTTTCCCAGAGTTATTAGCCCTTATGAAAGATATGTTACCAGAGGATAATGTTCTTCCCAATCGAACGTATGAGGCCAAAAAGATGTTGTAATCTATTGGCATGAGCTATGATAAGATACATGTATGTCCAAAAGATTGTGTTTTGTTTTGAAATGAGTATGCATCGTTAAATGAGTGTCCTAAATGCGGTGCCCCTCGATATAAGAACAAGTTGTCTCCGGAAAAAGTCTTATGGTATTTTCCTATAATTCCGAGATTTAGACGGATGTATCATAATGAAACCAATTTAAGACACTTGACATGGCATGCAAATGAAAGAATTATTGATGGAAAATTTCGACATCCGACAGATTCACCATAGTGGATGAAAATTGATAATGATTATCCTGAATTTGGAAAAGAAGCAAGAAACCTTCGCTTGGCATTGTCTACTGATGAAATGAACCCACACGGTATTCAAATTATCTCGCATAGCACATGGCCTATGATTCTTATGATTTATAACCTACCTTCGTGGCTATGTATGAAGCGTAAGTACATGATGTTATCTATGTTAATTTCTGGGCCTAAACAACCAGGAAATGACATTGACGTATACTTGGAACCTTTAATCGAAGATTTGAAGATTTTGTGGGAGAACAATGTGGAGGTTTATGATGGGTATAGGAAAGAAAGTTTCAACTTGAGAGCGATGTTGTTTGGACCAATTAACGATTTTCCAGCATATAGAAATTTATCCGGGTATAGCATTACAGGTGAAAAAGCGTGTCCTGTATATGAAGATGGAACCGATACGACGTGATTGAAACTTTGTCAGAAGAATGTCTTTCTCGGTCGTCGTAGATTCTTAACTTCTGAACATCAATATCATGGATGGAGAAAAGCGTTCAATGGAGATACCGAACAACGTAGAGCTCCGCCTAGATTGACAGATGATCAAATTTTTGAAAAGGTGAAAGATGTGAGTATTCTAAATATTCGTGTGTATTTATATATTTAATTATTTCTGTGACATTATTCTAAATATATATTTTTATTTTGTTAGCGCAATACAAGTATTCCGATGTCAAAGAGAAACTCGAGTACCACGGTCTAAATCAAACAACATTAAATGGATTAAAGTGCAGGTATATTAATTTCCACAATTTTGCTTATAATATTTATGCGACTTGATAAAACAAGACAACTATATATTCTTATTTGTTTTTCTATGTAGTATCCTCAATAATAAAATGGCATAGATTGCGGATACTTCATTTTGAAGTTTATCAAAGAAATCCTTCAAATGAATCAAATAGAGATTTCAGTCACGGTATGGATTTATAACTTAGGATTTGTTTTAATATTTATCAGATATTTCATATAATTTATTATTTTTAACTAAGTCATGCATATTATTTGTTTTGTTATGTAGTACTTCGATGAACACAAGTGTGCATATTACAAGAAACTTCAGTTGGAAGAACTCAAAGAGGAATTGTGTCAAAATTTTACTGAGCAAAGAATCCTATAAGGTATGAATACATTATTGTGTGAAAATGGTTATGAATACATTGTTGTGTGAATACAATACTGACTATGTTATTATGTTCATATCTTGCAGGACCAGGACCTTGAATATATAATTGACCGTGTTTTGTTCATACATTAGGACTGATTTAGTTATTGTTATAGCTTATTTTGTTAGGGTTGATTTTGGTAATGTTAAAAATATGTGAATTGAATTACAATGGTGTATATATATTTTGGATAACAATGATATATAATGGTATTTGTATATAATCTCTTTGTTGAAATAACGGGATTAGGATTGTAAATTACCGGTTTATGAATTATAGGTATATGAATTACAAGTTTATGAATTACAGGTTTATGAATTACAGATTTATGAAATAATGCTGCAAAAAATGCAGGTTTAAAAATTATATAAATTTTGGTTTTCAAGAAAACACTAAGAAAGCAAAGCTGCCTTAGGCCACCTATGAAAGCGCTTTTTGAGTAAAAACGCTGCCTAAGGTATACATAAGAAAGCACTTTTAGAAGCGCTTTCATAGGTAGGCCTAAGGCAGCGCTTTTTATCAAAAAGCGCTTTCATAGGTGGCCTAAGGCAGCGCTTTTACTGAAAAAATGCTTTTTTAGGGTGCCTACAGAAAGCATAAAAGACATTCTAAAGTAGGACTAAGAAAGCGCTTTTCCAGAAAAAAGCGCTGCTAAAAGTCTACTTAACAAAGCGCATTTTAGGAAAAAGCGTTGCCTTAGGTAGACCTACGAAAGCGTTTTTTTCTAAACAAAAAGCGCTGCTAAAACATATAGCAGCGCCACCTACGAAAGCGCTTTTAAAGCCCAAAAAAAGCGCTTTCGTAGGTCTTTTATGGCGTAGTGTAAGATGTTTGTGAAACTTTTCATTCATACAAATTCCATTTACATTCATTCTTTTACAAGTGTGTAAACTTTTGTTAACAACTTTTAAGATTTTTTTGTCAATGTCCATGTTGTTTTTTAACTTGATGCTTGTCTATGAGTGTTAGTTCACCTTTTTAGATGGATATTGATTCTTTGTTTTCTTGAACCCTTAACCATGATTTGTGGTTTGAATTTTTGTCTTGCTTTAAAGAGTAGGGAATATTCACACATTAATGTTGGTTGAATTCAAGTTGGGGGAGCAATGTTTACTCAATTTTATTGTTGGTTGCTATACGGTTGTGAGAAAAAAATTAAAAAGAAAAAAAGAAGTGAAAAAGAAAGTAAAGAAAAAGAAGAAAAAAAAAGAGAAAAGTTTTGAAAAAGAAAAACAAAAAAGAGTTCAAATAATTGTGCAAATAATTAGTATGGTGTTTTTGTTTGACAATTTGGGATTGTGAAGAATTTTGATTGGAATTTTGTGCGTGATTCTTTGTGAGTTGATCACTTCCTTAAATTTAGACAAGTTTTTGTTTCGATTAGCTTTAGGAATTAACTCTTGTTTGTTAATCAAGCCACATTACAACCTAAAAAAGTCCGTGTGATTCTTGCCTTTGTATGTTCAATTTGAATATTTGGATGAATGCATAATTTAGTCTTTTGTTTGCAAGATTGTTGTATGAGTGTCAAATCCTCACCTTTGGGTGTTTTTCATCCCTCAATGAATTTTTGCAAGGTGTTATTCATGATTTAGCTTGTGTTGTTTTAGATTGCTTGGCATGATTTTTGTACTTAGGATTTGTTTCATTTTCATGTTGTCGTTGTAAGATTGTGGTAAATATTTACTTTACTTGTTTATTTTTTTTGAACCATACATTTATTTTTCGTTTTCAAAACCTGTTGATTCGTGATCTTTTGTTTCTTTAAGTTGTTTGATTTTGTTTGAGAACAAATAATGTTTTAAGTTGGATTTGGATGAGGGATAAATTGTTGTATATTTTAGTGTGAATAGTTAGCATTCATCGGCATAATTTGTTTGCTTTTTATCAATAAACCTTAACTTTAGTATATATTCAGTATAATTTAGGTTATAGGTTATATAATGCATTATCGTGTAAATATAATTGAATTTAATTGTTTTTATCTCATTTTTATAGGTATTCAAGCAATGATATTGTATCATTGTTAGATGAACATTGAATAAGCTTTTCAACGCTTCCAATCATGCACAAATTGGAGTTACGGTTATCAAGTTATGGCCGAATCAAGTGATGATTTTTTTAATTTACTATCAGACTCGCCACGAGCTTGCTGGGCGAGCAAGAGGTGACCAGAAGCATGGAAAAATACTATTTTGAGTGTCGGGCGAGCCATTGTGAGCGGCGGGCGAGACGGTCTAGCAAAAACTCATTTTAAGGGCAAACAACGTATTTTTTATGTATGGTTTGGGTATTTTTGATTCTCAACAACATCAACTCCATCTTTTGGTCTAGAGAAGCTAGAAAAAAAACATTTGGGGTTGCATCTTGATGATCAGAGGTGGATTTTTCATTAATCGGCGGTGACAACACGTGAGATGTTTGTTTTTTCTCCATTTCTTCTCTATGTATTTATCTATTTGTTGGGTTTTATTTGTACTTAATTTGATATATATATATATATATATATATATATATATATATATATATATATATATATATATATATTCTTGATTAGGGTGTTGTATAAAGCTTGATTTACATATAAATTTTTATATCTTCTTTGATCTTTTTGTATTTATGTTTGGGTTTGGGTTTCTATAGACATATACTTCACTAATCTTGATTAAGGAATGGCGTCTATTAGTTTCTATATTCTAGAGATAGATTTAGAGCTAATAATCCCTGTGGGTATCAGAGCTTAATCCTTACGTATTATTTATGTTGCACTGAGAGATTGTTGACGCGAGTAATATAGTTGTCTCCAACTTTTCATTAGACATAACCTCTATTGTGAAACATTTTGAGATACTTGATGATTTGGACGAGTATTGTAGGTTGATTGCGATTGATCAATAGGTTTAAGTTTTTGACGAGTAGTGTAAATTAAAGCTTGATAAGTTTCTCCTCTTTGAAGAATCTATTTACTTTCTGTTGATACCTTTTACCTTTTGTTAATTCATTATTCTTAGGATTGACTTTATGTTTAGTAAAACTAATATAGCAACAATAGGTTAAATATGATTTATAACTTGTAAGGAGAAAATAGATTGAAGTTCTATTTAATGGAGAAACATGTTGTGTTGAAGTGTTTCAACATCTGAAACAACATGTTGAAGAAGATGTCACGACATCGCGCCTGAGCTGACAAATTAGATTTTGTTATGTTTTTAACAGAAGAACAATATTCCTGTTATGTTTTTAAGAGAATAATAATATTCCTAGGATATTATATAATCCTATGCAGTGCTATATGTTAAGGTCCAGAAGATTCAATCAGAATTTGAGGAGAAAAGGATTGAAGACCTTGATTGTAGCAGAAGTTTTCTGCAGTTTCTTACAGCTGATATGTTGTTTTTTGATGGCCCAAGTTCAGCTTGGGTGGATTTTATATATAAGGATTTGTAACCTAGTTTAGGAAGCTAGCCAATTTTAGTAAGGATGTAATCATTAGGGCTAGATGTAGCGAACCAACCGGTTTGTGGAATGGTCACTATACTCCTCAAAACTAGTAGGTTAGAGGAAACATGTATTGTTCTTGGAGGAAGCTATAAAGCAACTCCACGATGTGTTCTAAGCTAAAAGAAAATTTCTTGAAGTCTTAGGTAGTTTGTTTTAGACATGTGTCTTCAACTTTTTAGGTGTTGAAGACTTGTTGGAAATCAAGTTGTTGATGCAGTGGCTGGGGTGTTGACTGCTAGACTTTATTGCGATGATTGGAAGTGGGATGGGGATATTCCATATCTAGGGAGAACCTAGGTATAAGGGTCATTGGATAGTGATTAAGTGAGGGGTTGTAAACGAGCGAGTTTAACTCTGAATTAATATTGCTCATAGTGAACTTCATTCCTGGCTTGGTATGCCCCCAGACGTAGGAGTGTTGCTCCGAACTGGGTGCACAATTCTGATGTGTTATTTACGTTTTTTTGTTGTAATTTACCTTCTTGTTTTTTGATGTCAAATCAGATGTCTCGACATGCTATTCGACATTTGAGTCCATTATGCACCAGAATTTCACCTTTCCTTACAAACAACCCATTTTAACTCAAACTCATAAAAGCAAGAAATTGTCGAACGATAATTTAGTAACACTAATTGCGGTGGAGACGATATGATATAACCTATAAAAATACATATTTTTGCTTGATCCTTCAAGAACGATACAAAGACTCATTAATTGAAAAAGACCCGCGATTGGGTGATAAATGCTTGTTTAAGACAAAATGACTCGCGCTTGGGTGGTAAACGTCAATTCTAGAAATTCTTTGGTCGCGCATAGGGGAAAATGAATTTGATGGGTTGGAGTTGTTATTAGGGTTAAACGAATAACCGAACTTAAACAAGGTGTACACCATGTACCCGAATATCCGAGAACAAAGCGGATGTACAATAGATTACCCTTTTTAATTCAAGTTTTAATTAAAGTATTTTTAGTTGAAGATGAATAATCGACCTTAAACAAGGTGTACATCTAGCGTCCGATTATTTTAGAACAAAACGGATGTACATCCTATAAACACTTTTAAATCGGAGTTTTGATTAAAGTAGTTTTTAGAGGGAGATAAATAATGGACCTTAAGCACGATGTACACCTTGTGTTCGACTACTCGATGACAAAGCGGAGTACATATGATTACCCTTTTTTAGGGGAAGACGAATAATCGACCTTATACAAGGTGTATACCTTAAGTCCGACTACTCGAAGAAAAAGAGGATGTCCATAGATTGAGTTTGTTCACAAAAAATATGTGTTATTTGTTGATAACTAAAATGTTATTCATCTTTAAATAAAACAATACACACCAGGAACTATGATTAAGGTATGTACTCCTTAACAGAAACTGCAAAAAGCTAGAGATGGTATAAATAACATTTTTTTAACGGCAAATAATTATACAGATAACATGATAATAAAGTACAATGAAAAGTGTAGCTGATAAACAATCCAAAATGTGTAAAAAAAAACACCACAGAACAACAAAGCAAGGGAGAAACACAAAACCTAAATGAAACAAAAAAACATAACAAAAAGAATGCCGAAAAATCAGAGCCAACAACTAAAGAGCCATAAATATAATTAAGATTGTATGTTCATTGAATAATCATGAATTGGAAGAGCGTTGTACCGCCAGCGGCAGAGACATTGGTTAGAACTTGGTGAGCATCTACTATCTAAAAAACCTTCAATAAGACAAGTCAATTTGCATTCATCATCATTGCATTCACTTCCTTCTATTTCTATCACCATCTCTGCATTTATCGATCAATTAGACATTATGATTAACAAAAACGATTATATATTAAAATGGTATTGAATACACTTAAATAAAACTTATTTTAAAAAGGAGGAATAAGACTTACGAGAAAAAAGAAGAATAAGTAAAATGAAAAACAACCTAAAGTGTGTCTTGTTCATAATTAACACAAACTTAATACAATCTTCAGTTATCTATTTATAAAAGTGGAGGGTGTAAACACTTATTAACTTGACTTTTAAGTCCATTTCATAGTTGTCGTTCTTTCAATTATGAAATCCTTAATATATAAAAGCACAAAACTCAGTCATTCTTTAGGCGCTTAAAAATTTGCAGCCCGCCTAAATCTCAAGCTCATTTAAAGCAAAACAAAATATCTCCTATTTTTTTTTGGAAAAACACTTATTCAACAAACAAAAACAACTTATATCTTATACAAAATGCACAATACTATTTATCTATCCACCACCCTTCGTATTCCTTTAGAAAGTAGGGAAAAATTATATAAGATATGTTTTAGTAATAACGTTATAATAATAATAATAATAATAATAATAATAATAATAATAATAATAATAATAATAATAATAATAATAATTTTTAATAGTCAAACAACTTACATCTAATAATATTATTGAACATTTAATTTATTATAAGATCATTGCCAAAAAATAAATTTCAAATTAAATACGATACTTTTATTATCTAAAAATAACATACATCTAATAATATTATTAAACAACATTCGATTATTTTGCATTGTCATAATTGCTACACAATACCAATATTATAAAAAAATCTTTAAATTATATACTATATTAAATAAAAAATATTTTTAAAAAAAATATTAGGTTAGTAAATACTGCCATAAAAAATTATTAATGAATTTTTATCAAATAAATTATATAAATAGAATGATCAATCAATTTATTATTAATATTTTGAATACAATTTATTTCCCTTTTTACTGATCCACTTATCTTATTATTCTTTCCAATAAAATATAATTTAATAATTATTATTATTTTTATTATTATTATTATTATGTAAATGACGGGTTAGGTTGGGATTTTAGGCCCACCGTCCATCATAGCCCACCCCGCTAAAGACTGCCACCCGCAAACATTCGCTAAGCCAAAACTCACTGTCCGCCAAAGCCGCCGCACCTATTCATTTAGCTATTCTCACATTAAATTCACTTTTTTTAGTTAATTATAGTCATTCCAATTCTTGATGGTTTTATTTTATACATTAATTTGTGAATATATGCAATACTTTTTGAAGTTAAATTTGTTAATAAAATACTTTATAAAAAATTATTCTAAAATCTAAGTGAAAAATCTAATTGAAATGTAAAAAAAAACCTATTAATCTATTTAAAAAAATGAAAAAATATAAATAAAAAAGTAGGCGGTTAAGTCCATGCCAAACCCACTTTTGGCGAGGGCTAGATTTTTATGCCCACTTCACTAGGCGGGCTTTCCCTCTCCGCTCTTTATTTGGCGGGTTTAACGCGGGGTGGGTGGCCCGTTTTGCCACCCATAGTTCCGGGAACGAAAATTTTCCAAAAATTTTCCTACTTTACCTTCTCCCAATTCTTTGAATCCGGCTCTTCAATTTTTCTACAATTTTAATTTCATATATTTTTCAACTTCGACTGCAATCTCCAATAACTATACTATTATCATGATTTTATTATAAATATATACGTTCTCCAAAAAAAATTATGTTCTCCAAACCCTAAACCCACATCAAAGTTACATTTCTACGACTTAAGGTTCACATATAGAAAATGTCTATTGTGAGTTCTTAATCCATATATATTTTCATGTCTTAATATAACCGTTTTAATTTTTTCGTTTGCAATTTATGCAGAATGACTTTATGTATTAGTATGATTTCTGACATCGTCCCTCCAAAACTGAACTGACAGATTAAAGTTCGTATACGAAGTTTGTGGAAAGTTCATTCTTGAAATGATCACAATACTATTATCATTTTAGAAATGATTTTGATTGATGACAAAGTGAGTGTTACAATTGTTATTTATTAGCTGTCATATGTTATTTATATTTTTGTTAGTTTGTCAAAATATTGCATTTTACCTCTTCCGGTGATGTTTTTCAGTGTTCAAGTATCCAAGCTTCGGCGAAATCGGCACTAATCGGTGAATTTGACTCAAATCCTGAAGAGGGATCTTGCTATATTATTACTAATATATTGGTTGGATTGCATGATCCTAAGTTTATTATGAGAGATCATAATTACAAGATTAGCTTCATCAAAACCACAAGTTGTACTAAGATTGGAGATGTTTCATCCATCTCTAAAACTTATTATAAATTTGTAGCTTTTCCTTAAATTTTAACTGGGCTTTACCAAACACGTGCCACTAATAAGACTTCAAATGTTGTTTACAAGGAGATCTTCCAAAATATGAATAACGTACGTTACCTATTCTATGCTAAATTATTATCAAATTTCATTTTATTTTTCATTTAACGAGTTATTTTATAGAGTTAATTTTCCTTCGCAGGTTTAGTCCATTGGTTGATTATGCTATCGAATGATATTGGGATGATTAGAAATTTTTACTTCAATACTTCTATATCTCAAAATATAAATATATGAACTCCATTAATTTATGTGGTGTTTACTTTTTTTTAATATAGGTGGATAGTGCCAACTACAAATTCGAACGGTTTTGATGCACATTATATACTGTGTAAGTTTGTTTAAATTGCTATTTTAATTCCTTTTCAACATTTGTATATTGTCTAAGTTTGTTCAAATTTCTATTTTAATTAACTTTTAACTTTTTATATTGTGTAAATTTGTTCAAAATGCTAATTACTCTTAAATCTCAAAGACGAATTTACATAATTTTTGTTCAATTGCAGGGAAAGTCAGAGAAGAACAATTTTTGTTTCATATTCTTATTGTATCATTGAAATGTACTTTTTATTTTGTATTATGATATATATATATATATATATATATATATATATATATATATATATATATATATATATATATATATATATATATATATGTGTGTGTGTGTTTTGTTAATTTCAAACATTCATATTTTTATTATAAACATACAATATTTATCAATAATTTGTCCCGTGCGGGTAGAAGTACTAGTTAGTTACAAAGTAATTTATTAGAACTCTTCGAACACCCAAAACACATCAACCTCTTCTACACTATCTTAATATGCTCCCTGAATATATTAATTAGAGGTACACATGCTTGAAAAAAAAATTTAAAAACGTAAAAATTGAGAATAATTAAATAAAAATTAATTTTTCAACAATTTTTTTTAATAAGCTAGAAATTTTATATAAACGAGCGTGTGCACAAATAACTAGAATTACAATGAATTAGAAAAAAAGCATGTCATTATGAACAATAAAATGCCACTTTACTTTAAGAATGTAAAACTAATTTTTATATCTAATTGGGCACGAAAAAACTCAAGAATCCAAATTTTTTGATTAAAAATAACCTAAAAAATTTACTATAAAATATTGCAGTGAATTTGCAACTATCTATAAAATATGATCTTTAATAACTAATAATAGTATATGACTTATTCAAGAGTACCACGTGATTAGCTTTTAAAATCATGCAACCATAAAATATAATTATCCAATGTTTCTATAAGAATAACTACATCTACAAAATACATAAAACAAATATATTAATGATACACAATCAAAATTGTTACCAAATCAAATCAAGAATTAACAAACTAACCTACATGAGACACATTCCAAAATACATAAAAACATGTTTTGGCTTTTAACTTCATTTTGTAGTCGGTGTTCGTTCGGTTAAGAAATTAGTTACAAGTAATTTATTAGAAATTTTGAACACATAAAATTATATGCACCTCTTCTACAACATTTTAGATATGCTGCATGAATATAAGAATTAATTAGAGGTACAGTGGCTCGAAAAATAATTAGAAACGTAAAAGTTTTAGTATAATTAAATAAAAATTTGAAGAATCCAATTCTAACAGGAGTTTTAGTATAATTAAATAAAAATTTGAAGAATCCAATTCTAACAGGCCTGTTTTAGGAGACAAATTCAAACAAGTATCTAAGGATTATGTAAGGATGAAAGGAAAATTTTTTGGAGGATTGCGTCTATATTTTGAAATTAGAGCCGGCCCAACACTCTACGAGGCTTAAAGCAAACTTTAAATTGAGGCCTTTTATATTCTAATAAAAAACTAAATTAAGTTAAATTATTATAATTTTTATTTAAAATTTACTTTTCGAACTTTTTGAGAAGCAAAATTATTTATTAAACTATTATAATCAATTCCATTTAACATTTCTTTTTCAATTGATAATAAATCCAATTCATTTAATCTTTTTTGAGACATTGTTGATCTTAGATAAGATTTTATTAATTTTAAGTTTGAAAAAATTATTTCTGCTGAAGCAACAGTTATTCTATAAGCAACAAATGCATTTGGGAAAGAGTTTAGTCTTATTATATAATTGAGTATATCAATTGGTGTATCATTTTTGACGTGTATGTTTTCTCTTAATATTTTCAATTCTAAAAATAAGTCTAATCCATCAATATCAGAGTTGTCGTTATGTTTTAACGAACATTCGAGGTTAAGACAATATTCTTTTAATTTAAATTTTTAATTTTCAATGACCTTAATTTTTCTATACTAAATAGAAAATCAAAAATATCTTGATATATTTTAAATTGTTTAAATCTACTCCGAAATGATGTAATTGCATGATCTAATATGTACAAAAATAGTCAGATTTAAATAATTCTTCAGGAGTATTTAAAACTTCATCGTTAATATTCTCATTAAATTGTCTCTTTCTACTAATAATACGTTTTTTTCACGAAACTTAGGTTTTATATCCATTTCGATAGAAATTTCTTTAGCCGAAATTATGACATTTTCAAAACCATTTTCTCTATATTTTTTGAAAAAAGAAATAAGTCCTTTCAATTTCTCTATAGCAACATCAATGCTCATATCCTTTGATTGGAAGTGTTTCTTAACTGAGTTTACATCGAACAATATTTCATACCAAATAGTCGTGCCTACCAAAAATTCAAAATTTTCAAGCTCATAAGTTGCCAAACATTCAACTTCACTTTTTATTTTAGGTTCATCATTCACTTCACCTAATTTCAATAAAGAAATTAGATTTAACAAAAAAACAAAAGAACGCCGATAAAAAGAGAATAAAAGAGAGAATAACTTATTTGTCGTCAACAAGTCAGTGATTGGAGATGGAGAATAACAAAGAATTTAAAAAATAAAATAACAAGAAGTTGTCTCTATCTATGTAGGAGTGATTCTAATATGATACAACTTACAGTATAAATATGTAGAGTTTCTTCAATGGCAGATTTGTAGTTACATTTTTTTTCTTTTGAAAAAATATTCAATTGTAATTTAAATAATAATGAAAGAAGAAGAGTTATTATGAAACATTGATCAAATAAATCAATTTAATAATTGTATTATTAATATTATTATTGGAACGTTGGAGAAAACATAGTCATAGCAAAATTAAATTAAATGAAAAAAGGATTCTTTTTTTCTTTTCACGTTGATACTGTTGGGAGTATTAAATTGAATTAAATTTATTTTAATTTAAATTAATTCAAATAAATCAAAAATCCTTGCAAAATTGATGGAGGCTTTTTTATAAATTGAATAAATTTTTATTGAGTTCTTTGTTGGGAGTACTGACAATATGCTAATTTATTGGGAGTGTTAAATTGATTCAAAATTGATGGAGGCTTTTTTTAGGCCTTAATTTCTTTACTAACAAATTATATATTTGGGGGGCCTAAAGCCCTATCTTTAGTGGCTTCACCCAATGACCGGCCCTGTTTGAAATACGTATAATATTTTTAAAAAATTTATACTATAAAATCTTATGTATTCAAATATTATGTATTTGGTCTAATTACAAAAATAGTATGCTCATCTAGAGGTCTTGAGTTTGAATCCTGTTGGATGTTAACAATCCTTGTGTTGGGTCAGTCCATACAGAACTTTATTCTGCCTTTAAACGGGGGCCCCGCTAGTGGGCGGTGTGATTGGTCCCTGTTGGATTAGTCGGTCGCAAAGTCGAAAACCAAGATTTTCAAAAAAAAAACATGAATAAAATGAAGTTAACATTAAAATGCTACCTAACAACTTGAAAGAGCCAAAAAAAGTGTCGCCGGATAAATCCACAGGTGGCACCCCTTTTAACTTTTCCCTATTTTTTTCTATTTCAATTTGGTTCAACTTGTTTTATTCTCGCATCCTTTTCATGAATTGGTATGGCCAGGTCTCTGATGCGTCTGTGAAATGAAGCGCCCACTTCGGTGATGTAGGTGGTATAAGGCATCCCGGTTTCAAATTGACATGAAATAAATGTCGTGGATTTGAAATCCATCCAACACATATGATACGATCATTGAGATTTGGTGTTACAGCAGTACATAGAGGGAATTAAGTCTCCGAAAAACTATATCTTGCCAAATTAATACACACCCTCTCATACGTACTTGCGATAATATTGGCACCTTTGAAAGCAATGTTTTGAGATTTTGGTGTACGTGAAACGAAAAAACTTTGTCAATGTGTTCAAAATACGAAGGACTACTCGTAGTAGAATTGTCGCCCGATGTCAGTTTCAACTTCGTTGGTGCACCTTTAGATTTTACCAGTTAGGAGGGTGGTTTCAAATTTGCGGTCTCTGGATATGCAATCTTCCTCAACTCATCTTTGATGTGAAGTTTGGTGGCGTCATCGACTTTCAAAAATTATTTCTTGTATCGCTTCCCATTCATCCAAGATGGAGATATTTGACTTATCGATTTTCATTTACCCGTCATCGTCAAAACGTAGTCTCTACCGATGACTATAGAACTTGTCTATATGTATTGGGCTTAGGGGTGACAAAATGGATGGATATGGATTGGATTGTTAATGGATGGATCAAAACTATCCATTAATCCATTAAAACTTCCTTAAATATATCCAATCCAATACATCAAATCCAACCATTAACAACATTTTAATGGATGGATATCCATCCATCCAAAAATAAGTTTCAGTTTAAAGAAAACAAATTAGTTTTTTTTTAAAAAAACAAAAAAAATTTAAGGTTTTTTTCGATTTTTTTTTTTCAATTTAAAAAAAAAAACAATTTTTTTTTCAAAAAAAAGTTTCAATTTTTATAAAAAAAAATAAAACAGTTTTTTAAAAAAAAAAAATTCCAGTTTTTTTCAGTTTTTCAAAAAAACACATTTTTTTAAAAAAAATTCCATTTTTTCGAAAAAATATCTTTTTTTCAATTTTCCAAAAAAAGTTTCCCGTTTTTTTGAATAAATATTTTTTTTCAGGTTTTCAAAAAAGAAACATTTTTTTTAAAAAAATTCCAATTTTTTTTCAAAAGAATTTTTTTTTTTTTCAGATTTTTTTAAAAATAAAATTTCAGTTTTAAAAAATATTTTTAAAAAAGAAACATTTTTTTTTTAATTTTCAGTTTTTTTTTTGAATAAATATTTTTTTTTCAATTTTTCAAAAAAAAAAACATTTTTTTTTAAAAAACAATTCCAAGTTTTTTATCAAAAAATATATTTTTTTTCAGTTTTAAAGAAAAAAAGTTTCATTTTTAAAAAAGAATGCTTTTTTTCTTTTCAAAAAAGTAGTATTTAAGTTTTTTTAAAAAATATTTCAGTTTTCTTTTGAAAATAAAATATCCAGTTATATTATTACGGAAAAATTTATTTTCTTTTTTCTAAATATATATTTTTTAATTTTAAAAGAAATAGATTTATTTGATCTACAGAATAATCTATTGGATCATTAAAATATGGTGGATGGATTGGATCAATCCATATATATAAATGGATGGATTGGATCGATCAATTAACTTATTACATTAGAAGCTCGTTTAGCCTCGTAAATAAATGTAATTCAGATCTGCCCCAGAGATGTTACCAACCAACTGAGAATACAATGTGTTGTCTTTGAACCTGTGTTTCAACACCGTCATACTATGCCCAAATGTCATTTGTATCTCGTTATGCTAGTTCATTATCATCTGGTTGACAGGTTCTCAACCGATAATCAAATCACCCTTTCTATTTCTCAACCAATTCTTCAGACATGCATGCGCAGACTCAACTCAGTTTGTTGTTGTATTATCGAGGTGCATAACCTGATCGGTCCAATCAATTATGAGCACGTTGTTTGGGAGATATTAACGGCAAGCAAAAAGTAAAGTATTATTTTTACCAGGTGATATTTAGGTTATATCATATCGTGTCCACAAAGATTGGTTATTGATTCGTCGTTCGATAATTCATTCGTTAATAAGTTTGAGGTTAAATGGATTTTATGGAAAAGACAAAATAAAAAGTGAATGAACAAAAACTATATAGGACAGACAACTTATCTGGATCGAATGTACACTACCTGTCACAGACTTACACCTATCGTCGAACTATACTCAACCTACGATACTCGTCTATGTTATCATGTATCTCTCATAACCTCAGTTATTTCTAACCCAAATTGAGAATCCTACCGCATCACCTCGGTAGTGATGTCTCACCTACCTTTACAACACATAAGTCAACTGTGTCACTCATATCGACAATGTCTCTCCGGACACAACTGACACAGAGGCATTAAAATCAGATACTCTAAGTGAATGTCAGCTATAAACTTATGTCTAGCGTTCAAAAACTAACTGATAATCATCCTAGGTAAGAATCTAAGCAGTATATGTCTATCACTACTCAAATCCCTAACACAAGGTAAAAACCTTAGACAATCACCAACACAGATTCGTAAAGCAAACATTATACAACACCATGGGCGATAAATATACATGAGTTAAGAGTAAATATACATACAAAACTCAAAAAATAGAGAAATACATAGAGAGGAGAAAGAATAAACCATAAATTTTTCGGTTTGTCAGAGCCGGTCAATGAGCAATCCACTATGGATCATCCGTATGTAAACCCTAGTGTTATTTTCTAAGCTAATCTATCAAAAACTATAAGGTTAATGGAATTGGGAGACAAAAACTTCACCCCAAAACCATAAAAGATCAAAATAAAACAAAAAAAATCTATACAAAATTCTAGACCCGCAACCACCGCCCGACGCCCAAAATGCTTTGGCCGGGGCTGCCTTATTTCTCTAGGCCCAAGTTGCTCCACGTCTGCAACAGGGCAAGATTATTCTTCACCGTCCGACGCTCCAAATCACCGCCTGACGCTGCTTCTCTTTCTTGCCCAGTGAGCTTCCAGCGAGCCAATGTCAAGAGTTACTGGATTTTCTCATTTGTGCACCGCTTCTGCACCACCCGGTGACACATTCGGCGCTCACAACGCCCTGTGATCGCCTCCACACCGCCCGACGGTGGTGCTTTGACAACACTACTTTTCTTCTTTTTTTGGCTTCTTTCTTTGCCTTATTCTTTCAAAAATGCATCTTGGAGCTTTTATTCCTCATTGCTCCAATGATGCTCAAATACCTAAAAAATATACAAAAAACTAATCAAATAGTACAATATGTACATAAAATGTATTTACAACAAAAAATGGGGTTATTCAGTTAAATATAAACAAAAGAACGGATAACTGCCACAAAACATATATACAAAATAACTACATTTTAGAACTTATCAACTCTCCCCAACTTAGTTCATTGTTTGTCATGAAACAAAGTCAAGTAAGCCTAAAGAAACAAAAGGTAGTTACCAAAAATCATGAATCAATAAGTTTTATAACGAAAAACAAATGTATGGTTCAAACAATAACCGCATACGACAAATACAAACTTACAACAATTCTACAACAATAACATATAAACGAAATGAATCCTAAGTACAAAAATCCGACAAAACATTCTAAAATAAAACAAGCTCAATAATGAATCACACCTAGCAAAAATTCATCGGTAGATGAAGAACACACAAGGGTGAAGGAATTTTGACAATCATCCAACAATCTTGAAAACAATAGACTAAATTATGCATTCATCCGAAAATTCATATTGAAAATACAAATGCAAGAATCACAAGGGCTTTTCACGTTTGTAATGTGGTTTGGTTAACAAACAAATGATAAGTCCTAAAGCTAATCGAAACAAAAACATGCCTAAACCTAAGGGAGCAATTACTTCCACAAAGTTTCAAATAATACAATTCCAATCAAACTTATTCTTCATCCCCAAATTTCAAACCAAAACACATCACTTATTATCACAACATTATTTATACTCTTTTTGTTTCTTTTTCAAAGCTTTTCTCTTTTTCACTTTTTTTCTTTTCTTTCTTTTTTTTTTCTTTTTCTTAACCTTACACCAACCACAATATAAGTACATAAACATTCCTCTCACCAACTTGAATTCTACCAACATCATTATGTGAATGCTCCCTACTTTCTAAGGCAAGGTAAAAATTCATACAAGAACATATAGTTGAGGGTTCAAGAAACAAAGAAATCAACATCCATACAAAAAATGTAAATTAACACTCATAGACAAGCATCAATTTCAAATAAACATGGATATTGATAAAAGTTCAAAGTGGTTAACAAATGATCACGCACTCACAAGGTGAATTGAATATTTGGCCAAGGTATCCGTGCTCAAAATCAAACAAAATGCATTGATCATTTTCGTGCAATCATAGAATCAACACAAAACAAAAGATTAAGTATAATAAAGTCTAGCTAAAATAATAATTGTGGCCTCCAACATATATGAACAATGGAAAGCTCTCTCACATTTATGGATAAAAAGGGAACTAAAGTGATTTAAGTCATGAGAAAGTAATGCAAAAAGAATGAATAGCATGCTAATTATACAAATGATAAATTTCCTAAACATGTTATGCTATAGAAAGCGATAAACGAGTACCTGACATGTATCAACTTTGAAAATTATAATTACCATACATCCGCGAGTTGAAACACTCAAACTCGGAAAATCACAAAATACAACCTCAAGCTACCGGACCAAAGTTTGAGTCCAAACAACAACGAAAGAATTAGAAAAGAAAAAATATACAAAGTTTACAATATTTACAACCAACAAAACTCCTCAAGCTAAACACGACAAGCATGCGGAAATCACAATTTTACACAACAAAAAAAATACATATAACGATACAAAAACTAGGTGCAAATGAATTCACAAATTGAAAGGTGAAGGTTTGAAATTCAGAATATTTCCTTGTTTCAACTTGTTAAAACACAAGCCACCACACACATAAGCAAACATGCTTGTTTTACGTTGTAAGATCGACGCCTTTACTATGCGAGCTAGTAACCTTCTCTCGTCATGCCATGGTGTTGTCACATCACGCAAACCTAAAGAAAGTTTCCTAACAATCACACAACATACGTTACGATACCGAACAAATCACAATAATACATGAAAATGAAGAAAATCACAAATATGCACAAGTATGGAAAGTAAACACAACATGTACTATCTTGAACGACTGTACACTACCCGTCACAGACTTAAACCTATCGTCTAGTAATACTCAAGCTACGATACTTGTCTATGTTATCACGTATCTCTCACAACCTAAGTTATTTCTAATCCAAATTGAGAATCCTATTACATCACCTCAGTAGTGATGCCTCACCTACCTTAACAATACAAAGGCAATCATGTCACTTGTATTGATGATGTCTCGCCCGACACAACCGACAAAGAGGCATTAAAATCAGATACTCTAAGTGAATGTCATCTCTAAACCTATGTTTAGCGTTAAGAAACTAACAAATAATCGTCCTAGGTAAGAATCTAAGCAGTATATGTCTATCACTACTCAAATCCCTAACACAAGGTAAAAACCTAAGACAATTACAAACACAGATTCGTAAAGCAAACTTTATACAATGCCATGGACGACAAATATACATGAGTTAAGAGTAAATATACATACCAAACCCAACAAATAGAGAAAAACATAGAGAGGAGAAAGAATAAACCACAAATCTTCCGGTTTGTTAGAGTCGGTCAATGATAAATCCACCCCAGATCATCCGTATGCAAACCCTAGTGTTGTTTTCTAAGTTAATATATAAAAAAACTATAAGGTTGATGGAATTGGGAGACAAAAACCTCACCCCAAAACCATAAAAGATCAAAATGAAATAAATAATATATATACAAAGTTCTAGATCCGCAACCACCGTCCAACACCCAAAAAGCTTCGTATGGCGCTGCCTTATTTCTCTAGGCCCTGGTTGCTCCACGTCTGCAACAGGTAAAAATTATTCTTCACCACCCGACACTCCAAATCACCACCCGACGCTCCAAATCACTGTCCGACGCTGCTTCTCTTCCTCGCCCAATGAGCTGCTGGCGAGCCAATGTCGAGAGTTACTAGATTTTCTCATTTGTGCACCCCTCCTACACCGCTCGATGATGCTTCCGGCGCTCACAACGCCATGTCATCGCATCCATACCGCCGACTATAGTGCTTTGACAACACTACTTTTCTTCTTTTCTTGGCTTCTTTCTTTGCCTTATTCTTCCAAAAATGCATCTTAGAGCGTTTAATCCTCATTGCTCCAATCATGCTCAAATACCTAAAAAAATATACACAAAACTAATCAAACGATATAATATGTACATAAAACGCAATAAAACGTATTTACAACAAAAATCGAGGTTATTCAACTAAATATCAACAAAAGAACGGATAAGTGCCACAAAACATATATACAAAATAACTACATTTTAGCACTTATCACACGGTCGAAAATGTGTTGAACAATTTAACGGAATCATGATGAGTCCAATAAATGTCTCTAATTGTTACTCCATCATCACCCCGTCGGTGCCTACACACATAATTGTTCTCATCTAGAACTTTCATTAGGTGTTGCATCTCGATTCGATCCTCACAAATCACTAACTTGGTTTGATAGAGCTTATTGTACACTTGTTTGATATTTGATGTGCTCTCGGGTCTTTTGCGCTTTAAAGTTGCAAGAATATTTTTGGGCGGTTCCAAATTCAAAGTCATGTCAGAAACACATGTCTTCTCATCCGGAAGTAGCCGACATGTTATTGGATGACTGACCAACTTTTGAGTTATATCATGATTGTGTTCACCGCTAATCACATTAAATTTCCAATTATTGTTAGCCATAAGATAACCATGCAACCGAAATGAACATTCAAATTTTCTTGAACTAGTATCCTCGCGTTTAAAAGTTTGAATATGAGGTACGTATTTCTCACTTCTTTCGCATGTCAAAAGTACAAATGCATTTATTTTATCCGTATCGTTATCGGACCTTGTTGTCACAATACTGAATCCTAGTTTTGTTGCCTCTATACGAATCCACTACAACATGTCTTCCCGTAATTCAAATTCTTTAACATTTTTCAAAATGTTCACGAACATCTACCACCTTAATTATGAGAGGCAAAATTACGACCGACGAGGCAACTTCAGATACCTCAGCTTTAGGAATGTTATCGGGGTGCGCCATAACTATGTTACATAACCAACATAATTATAAACATGTCACAGTGAATGCTGCAGAGAAAAAACCTCAGACATAAATCAGAAATGGACTTCCGATTCTATTCAACCATAAACCGGATGTATACTTTCAGTTTCTACGTAACCTTATTTCTTCAAAAAGTAACAGATTAATATAGTGAATGAGGTATAAAAGGAATAAAGTTTATTTGAAATTCAACTTTTGAGCTCTTTTTGATATGATGCACCACAAAAATGTCGATTTGGAGTGGAAAATGAATTGAGAATGGAGAGGGTTTTTGAGAGGTTTGGAGTTGAATGAGTTGAAATGGTGATGATCAACATGCATGTCAACAAGGTTGTTGTTTCAAGTAATCTATGTCGTACTCAAAACCGGAAGTATACTTCCGGTAATACACAAAATATCCAGGTGGCAACACAATTTAATGTTTCCGCTACTATAACCGAAAACATATTTTCGGTTCCAAACCGAAAGTGTATCTCCAGTTAAGTTTCTTATAATTTGAAAGGTGACACCATATTTGGTCCGTTTTATACAAAAGGGGTGGAATCAAAAATATTCTTCCGATTTTGCAAAAGATATTTTAGAATTTTCATAGGATATCCCACTCAACTATGAGGTGGATAAAGAAATTCAGAATCCAAATAGAAATTGAATTAAAAAAGTTAAATTTAAATGTTTTTTCAAAAAATTCGGAATCCAATTCTAAGACCGACTAATTTGAAAGACAAATTCTACCTTCCAATTTGGAAAAGAAATTAAAAACATATTACGATTTATTAAAATAAAACAAAGTACACATGATTATTATTAAGGGGTATTTCCTTAATATAATCAATGAAACAAAAGGATGTAGTTGCAATTTAAACCGCAAAAGATAGAGCACTTGTCAATATAAATATATATTAGAAAAAGATTGTAACCTCATCAAGTATGCAAACAATGGTGTCTGCAGAAGCAACGTGTACGAAACCCTCTGTATTTTCCAAGTAGAAAACCTTTATCACATTTTCCAATTAGAAAACCTTTATCATGACAATCCGAATTGCATTTCTCATCACTCTCACAGTTCCCATAAATCCAACGGTTCTTTGAGTGACAATTTCTTCCTTCTGTTTCTACCACCATCTCTGCATGCATTGATCAATCACACATTATGATTAACATAAATTAACATAACTTTATTGCAAAGACTTCACTAACCAATTATACGAATTATAATTATATTGTAACACTGTGAATTACGAATATTAATCTAAAATCACTTTTATATATATATATATATATATATATATATATATATATATATATATATATATATATATATATATATATATATAATTTCAAATACAGACTTACTAGAAGAAAGGAGAATAAGCAAAACGAAGAACAAACCAAACTGTTCCATGTTCATGATTATCACTTACTACAATCTTCAACTAATCACTTACCTCGTTTATTAACTAACATGCATCTGGTTATTTATTTATATATAGAGGTGGAGGTGATAAACAACGTTTTTTTAAATTAAATCATTGGCTTTTAAGTTTGTTTTGTAGTTGATGTTCCTTCGATAATGGCATTACTCACAGGTAGCACTGAAAATATCTGCACCTCTTCCACATCATCTTAACCATTTTCCAAAAATATAAGAATTAATAAATTCATAAAACTTAGGTGCAGTGTCAATTGTGCTGATGGTGCTTTTTTCCGTTTATAAAATGTTGTATAAAATTTAAGGTAACATTCGAACCTTCCACCAAAACATGAGTTTGCCGACCATTTATTTTTTAAAATATAGAACATTAGTGTTGGAACAAAAGATTTTTAAAAAAATAGTTTTATGAAGAAGAATAATAATGGAATCGAGAAGGAGAAACATAACGCTTATCTAAAACTGTATACAAAATTTTCATTAATTATATATTTATTTACAAATGAAAATCTCTTTATATAGACACCTTTCTCCGGCACAAAAGATAAATTAAATTAAAAAGTCCAAAATAAATAGAGGTCCAGAATATTTCGACAATCTTCACCAACAAACTATATTCGACACACTGCAACCAGTTCGACACAATACCTACAACTAATTCGAGAGAGTCAAATAAATAAGAATTATACTATCTAACAATTACTTCCACGTGTTATATGATGAATGGATAACACTACTAACAGTATGTAAACAAGTGTATGTAAATTTAGTCCTTAATAAATAGTCAATTTTATCCCTAAAGCATCATCATTATATCGCCAAATTTGTTCATAAATCATACATGAAAGCATATCAAAAGATCCTTAAATTGTTTTCTCGTTCTACTATGTATGACCTTTATGTTAGAATATGTGTATAATTCATGTTAGGTAGTAATCGAATTAGCTTGACTGTTTCGAATAAGATAGTATTCGAATAAGGTAGTGATCGAATAAGGGGTAATCGAAATAGCTTAGCTATTTCGATCTGTTATCTTGGATAGCTATTTCGAAATGTAATGGATCTTAGATATTGGGCTTTAGTTTAGTTTACACTATTAGGCCCAGAAATGTGTCTATATAAGGAGTATTTCCTTATATGCAATATAATACTTTTCAATCATTTTACAATACACAATTTTCATTCTGTCAGTATCACATATTATTCTCTTCTCCTCTTAAACTTCTTCTTCTTCTTCATCACAAATATACTTTCTTTCATCCTCTGTTCCAACAAATTGGTATCAAGGAGCTCGGTTGAGATTCAAGGAGAATCAAATGGCAAACGGAACAACAACGTCGACACAGATTCCAGCAAACCTACCAGTTTTCAAAGGAGAAAACTACCAGCGATGGGTTGCACAAATGAAGGTTATTTTCAGATTTTAAGATGTTGTTGAAATCTTGAATGATGGTGTATCGGAGCTGGAAGCAAATGCGACGGAAGCCAAAGTCTGCGATAAAGATCGAGGAAGAAAGATCAGAAGCATTGTTCTTGATTCATCGTGTAGATTCGATGTTTTGAGAAGATAATTGAAGAAGAATCAAAAAGAAGCATGGGACAAGTTAAAGAACTTGTATGGCGGAGGAGAAAAATTGAAGAAGGTGAAGTTGCGACGAGAAAGCAATACGAATTGATGCACATGAAGGATGATGAATCGATTATACTTCTCAAAGATTGTGACATTGACGAATCAAATGAAAGCATGTGGCGAAACCATCACGACCGCAGAAAATAGAAAAGGTATTGAGATCCTTAGCAGATTGACTATATTGTTGTAACAATTGAAGAAGCAAAGACTCTTTCGAGATGAAGTTAGAAGAACTTCAAGCTTCATTAGAGGCTCATGAGATGAGACAAGCAAAGAAACTCGAAAGAGAGGAACAAGCATTGCAATCAAGATTCAGCAAGAAAGTCGAAAATCAAGTTTCGAAGCATCTTGCAGTGATGAGAAGTCAAGCAAGAATGCCGATTCGAGAAAAGGTATGGGCAACAAGTATTCGGGAAGAAAGTTGACAAGAAAGATAAGCAATGCTACAATTGTCAAGATTTTGGTCACTGAGCCGAAGGAAGAAAGTAGAAAGGACGAAAGAAAGTGATGAAGCTCAATATGCACGCAGGAGACAGTGATTCGATGATGTCGATGATGGTTAATTCTCAATCGAATTCAAAAACCAACATGTGGTATCCGGATTCGGGATGCAATCATATGACCGCAACAAAAATTGGTTCAAAAACTAGATGAGTCAAAAGGGTGATAAAGTTTCGATGGAAGACACATTGATTCTACCGGTAAAGGAGATATTTCGATTGCCGAAGGATGGTGGAAAAGCTACTATCATCGAGGTATTGTATGTACCTCTATGACAAGTAACTTGATAAGTGTAGGTCAATTACTTGCAAAAGGATTCGTGATGAAACTTGAAAAGAATGAGATGAAAGTCTATAGTATCGATGGCGATCATGAAAGCGCCATTGGCGTAAAACAAGACGCTCAAAGTAGAACTCAACACATCGATCACAAATGTCTTGCTCGATGACGAAGAAGACAAGAATTGGCTATGGCACCACTGTATGGACATCTAAACTTCAAGTTTATGCATGCTCAATCGAAGAAGATGGTGGTTGGTTTGCCTTATGTGAAGGAACCAAAGCAAGTGTGTGAGGAATGCAAAAGCTAAGCATAAGGAAGGCATTCAAACATGACTTGCCCATGAAATCCAAACGCAAGTTGAGCTAGTTCACTGATGTGTGTGGACCATTTGTAAAATCAAATGGAGGCAACAGTATTTTCTTACGCTTATTGATGAATTCACCGCATATATGGATTTACATCATTGAAAGAAAAGTGAAGTATTCACATAGTTCAAGAAGTTCAAATTGCACAAAGGCAAAGTGGCTGCAAATTGAAGAAGTTGAGAACCGACGGTGGTGAATACACTTCAATTTGCCAAATTAATGGGAAGGTATAGAGCATGAAGTTATGCACCCTATACACCTCAACACAATGGCATAACCGAGAAAAAAAGTATACCGAACATGACAAGAAGTATGTTGAAAGCTAAAGAAATGCCTAAAAGATTTTGGGCGCGACCAGAGATACATTCACAGTGTCCAACGAAAAGGATAGTTGAAAAACACCTCACGAGGCTTGACCGGATCGCCAAGTGTAAGTCACTTGAATTTTGATCAATGTGTTTCGCATGTACCAACAATTGAGAAGAAAACCGGATGATCAAGTGAAGCTATGGTTCTTATAGGTTATCATTCGACCGGTGCGCATGTGTATTCACCAATCAAGATAAACTAATAATCGCAGATGTTCGAATCGACGAAAGCAAAGGTTGGAATTGAGTCAAGTTCAACACAGAATCGACACTATTATAACTGCCAAGAAGATCCACAAGATGAGTCATCGAATAGTCGGTGAACAAGGTAACACTTCAACTAGTCGAAATGAAGAACCACCGAGCAAAGTGAAAGAAGGTCGACAAGAGCAAGAACCGAATCAACTAGGCTAGCGGGTATGAAAGATTTTCGATCAAGTGATCGATGATGATGGTGATCTAGTTGAAGAAGCCATGATGATGGTCAAGCAACCAATCGATTTGAATGAAGCAATGGGTAACTCGAATTGGTGTGAAGCCATGAAAGAAGAACTCAGAGCCATTGAAAAGAACAAGACTGGGAGCTTGTCGAAAGAATAATAAGAAGCCAATTGATGTAAAGTGGATATACAAGGTGAAACGAAGGCCAAATGGAGAAATTGCTAAGTACAAAGCAAGGTGGTGGCTGAGGCTTTCTACAAAAGCCGTGAATAGACTTCGATGAGGTATACGCACGGTTGCTAGGCGGAAACAATTCAATAGTTGTTTCGACAAAGCATGTGGATGGAAGATGCATCACCGGATGTAAAGTCAAGATTCCTAAATGGACCATTAGAGGAAGAAGTCTATGTCACTCAACCACCGGATTCCGTCAAAGGACGGAGTCAAGGTATATAGATTACGTAGGCTCTATGGTTTGAAGCAAGCTCCTCGAGCTTGGAATAAAAGAATAGATAATTTCCTAATCGCGTGGTTCACAAAGTGTGTCTCGAACATGGAGTGTATGTGAAAGATGTCGACGTGTCACCGAATCATTTTATGCCTCTATGTAGATGACTTCATCGACATCGGAGATGAAGAAGTCGAGATAGCAAAAGTCAAGTCGGGCTAATGCAAGAATTCAAATGTCGATCTAGGTAATCTCTCATATTTTCTAGGAATGGAATTCAAAAATATCAAGAAGGAGTATTCTTGCATCAAACCAAGTATGCTCAAGACATTCGAAAAGGTTCAACATGAGCAATCAGAAGAAGTCATCACTCCACTAGAGACAGAGCAAAGTCAAGAAAGAATCAAATGATAAGTTTGTAAATTCGACATTGTACAAACAGATCATTGGATCCTTGAGATATCTTTGCAATACAAGGCCCGATATTTGCCAAAGTGTGTTGTTGAGCGATTTATGGAGAAACCTCAAGAGTGTCATCTCAATGCAGAAAGAGGGTGTTGAGATACATAAAAGGAACCATCAATCATGGGTGTTACCGCCAAAGAAGTCGAGCAACACAAGCATTGAAGTTCATGGATATACCGATTCGACTTTGGAGACCAAGATGAAAAGAAAAGCACCGCAGCTACATCTTCATGATCGAAGGTGCTCCAATCTCCGAGCTCGAAAAACAAAGCATTGTGGCTTTGTCATCGTGTGAAGCGTAATATGTAGCGCATCATATGCAGATGTCAAGCAAAGATGGATCGAAATGTTACTTGAAGAACTCAAGATAATGGAGCCAAAGAATATAAAGTTATTTGTTGACAACAAATCAAGAATTAACTGGCTAATCATCCAAAGTGTCATGGTCAAGCAAACACATTGAAAGAAGGTATCATTTTCCGAGATCAAGTAAACAAAGGGAAGATCAAAATAAAGTACTGCAAGACTGAAGTTCAACTAGCTGACATATTCACTAAGCCTCTGAAGAAAGTCAGATTCGAAGAGCTGAAAGGGAGCATCGGAATGAAAGGTCTCGAGAACATGAATTAAGGGGGTGTGTTAGAATATGTGTATAATTCATGTTAGGTAGTAATCGAATTAGCTTGACTGTTTCGAATAAGATAGTATTCGAATAAGGTAGTGATCGAATAAGGGGTAATCGAAATAGCTTAGCTATTTCGATCTGTTATCTTGGATAGCTATTTCGAAATGTAATGGATCTTAGATATTGGACTTTAGTTTAGTTTACACTATTAGGCCCAGAAATGTGTCTATATAAGGAGTATTTCCTTATATGCAATATAATACTTTTCAATCATTTTACAATACACAATTTTCATTCTGTCAGTATCACATATTATTCTCTTCTCCTCTTAAACTTCTTCTTCTTCTTCATCACAAATATACTTTCTTTCATCCTCTGTTCCAACACTTTAAACTAATTTTGTATAGTAACTATGAGAATTTATCTTATTTTCAACTAATTTTGTTTAGTAACTATAAGAATTTATCTTATTTTTTAAAGTGTCTCATAAACATCAAATTTATCTGCTTTATTATTTTTAGTGATGCTTATTAACTTAAGGTAACAACATGATTTTAAATTGCGGACCGTATCAGGTGATGCGGCCGCAATATTGCGGCTGCGATAGTGTCTGCATCTACATCAGGCCGCAATTGCGGTGTGATTTTAAATCACACAAAAATCTGTATCATATCACCGTAACGGCCACATCATAACACCACAATAGCTACATCAAACCGCATTGAACCACATCACGCTGCATGAGATTATGTATTGTTTGTAAAATTTATTTGGTCTACTTTTCTTTCTACTTATAGAATAGATTTAAGATATGTTTTAAAGAATTCAAGATATTCAAAGTGATGGTGAATTGTTAATGAGATATATGTGTAAATTTAAAGAAGAAAGTAAATAAGAAATTATAAAATTTTATATTGATAAAAATTGAATTCACGCCGCAATGACCGCAGTAGACATTGCAACAACCGCAGTGGCCGCAGCAGCTTCCGCAATTTAAAACTATGGGTAACATATAACAAAATCCTTTTTTCCAAGAGTATGTAAATATTTAATTATTATATTTGTACACTAAAATATATTTTTCTTGCTAAATGTTTTGAGTTGGAGAACCTAAAGAAAGTGTAGATTTATTTCTTAAAATCTTAAGTGATAAAGAGAAAAAATATGTATTAGAAGATTTCATAAACCATAAAGAAATAAAGACATCCTGAAAGTCGTTATAAGGTATTGTTATGGTGAATGAGTTTGGCGCCAGCGGGAAAAAGTCACTGGAAATCTGGCAAAAATTTGAGGTGCCAGTGCCATAGCTGCAAGGGGTATATGTGGAGTTTCGGAGACACTGCACAACGAAGGATTAGCAACAACGCTCAACGGCGAGTGGTGGTCGGTGGAGCTCTTTTGTTGTCACCTTGCTAGTTTTCTTTGTTCACATGTTTTGCGTCTTTATGGTTCGGTTCATGGATATGTTAGTTAGTTGATTATGTTTTGGGTTTTTGCAGGGATCTGTTGGGTTTTAGAAAATATAATTATGTATTTTTATTTTATTGTATATGTGACTGATGATTTCTCGACAAGTGTATCGATAAAATCGAAGTAATATAAAAAGATATAGTCTCCACAAAGATTGAATTTGAATAAGAATCAAATTATTCGAATGAAAAATAATAATTAGGGGATTGTAGATGGTGTTACAAAAACAAAATTGAATTGATTCTAATTTCAATAACGAGAAAGTGATTAGATTTTACTTGAATCCCTTGTGTGCATTATATGAATGGTAAAGTCATTATATTCCCACGGGGAATTAACAAAACCCTTATACCCAATTCTTTGGTGGTGTATACATTACAATAAATTTCCTCTTTAACAATAATTGAAAAATTTACCAGATCTCTGTAAAATGTTGCCTAGATAATAGGGGGCGTTTTTCAGCTGTTCTCTATGCGAGCGTTGCCTAATATTTAAGGGGACCTTTTTTATCGCTCTTTGGCCACACTTACTTTAAACGTCCCCTAAATTATAGAAAAAGAGACGTTTTTCCAAGTCACTTAAGGGAACGATTTTAAAGTGTTATCATATCTGACAACAATTACAAATTGTCCCCTAAAAATGGAATAGTAAATAAACCATAATTTTTATAAAAAAAAAAATTTAATACCAAGAGAGTTGTATTTATAAATTTTTTAAATATTAACTCAAATACAAATGATAGACACAAAATTTTTACTTAATACTAGAAATTTATATTTAGAAGTGTAACTCTACCAAAATGACAAAATACATCATTTCTTTAAGTTTAATGCTCAAGTAAAAGCCTAAAACAATATCATCCATTTTTTTTTTTTAATTTTGTCGAAATCATCGTCGTCTCCATCATCCTCTTCATCAAGTAAACTATTTGTAGAACAATAGTTTTAACTTAGTTTTAGTATGTCATCGGTACCAAAAGGAGATCGTAATTTTCCATAAGATTGACAAGCTATGTAAGCAAGGAGCTAAGGAGTCTAATTATTTCACTTGACATCCAACACTCCCATCACCGAAAGGGCGTGAGACTAAGCCATATTTCTGCCCGAGAGTACAAAAATAATTACAAGCAAAAAACAGAGCCTTGTTCGATACTCTTAGCTAAAAAAAGATGCTCATTGTTAATTATTATAGAAGCCAAATAAAAAATAGATCAATATTGAAACAAGAATGAAGAATTAACCTGACTTTCATATGTGGAGCTCAAAAGAGAAGAATCTTTCATTATTATAAGTTTTCCACCAAATACAAAGATGCACATTATTACTTCCTATTATGTGGCACTGAAAAAAAAGTTATATTTAGAGTATATTGATAGTACAATCTTTTGTAACTTGTAAATGTTAGAACAAGATTATTTAAAAATAGTCCTCCTGTGACACACAATTACAGTTTGAATTCTTATTAGCAAAAAATTGAAGTCAGATAGTTTGGTTTAAAATCCATGATGTAAATTAGAAACAAACAATATAGAATTTTAGAATTATAAACTACATAGTCAATCGCAAAATTTATAATATTATGACTCCATTAGAGGAGAAAGAGAGAGTGAATAATGTGTAAGTAAGAAGAAGAGAGTAAAAGAATTGTTATTCATTCAGTGTGAAAAGTTTGTTACAAGTGTCTTATATATAGTTACAACTCGTAACTAACTCTAACTCCCAAAATAAAAAAGGAGAAACCACATGATAGAAGTGTCACTCTCGAGAAGTTCACCTTCAGAAGTTCACCTCCAAAAATTCATCTCTAGAAATTCTGTTTCTGGTTCATAACCAAAAGTTCATTTTCAGAAGTTTTGTTTCTGGTTCATCACCAGAAGTTTTGGTATATTTATTTTCTTTCATTCGTTAATTTACTCACATTCCAAATAAGATTGTCACAACAAATTTCAACCAATAGCAAATAAAAGAAAAATTATAGAACAGCACGAAAGAACAAGTGTCTAATAGAAATATTAGACCAAATAAATAAGTAATAAAATTTGAAACCACATATTGCACAAGTTAGTGTATATGTATATCTATATCTATTGAAAAATAACTTAACATAGTGAATGTGAAGGTCTATATCAATGTGTATGTCAAAATATCTATTAAAAATTATGTTTTTTATATTTGGGTTTAAGGTTTAACTTCAATTATTTTTCTTGCATTTATTTTTGTTAAGAAAGTAAGGTGAATTTATCAAAACACAAGTTGAAAAAGGTATCCTCAATCATACATCCTCCTTAGGTGAAATAGTTGTGAAAATATAAATACAATCCCATAATAAAAGGAAATAAGGTAATGGATGAACACAATCAAAGATAACCAGAAAAGGTAAACAGTAACAGCAGCAACACAGTCCATTCCCCACTAACTCACAGTAGAAACACAGTCACTGATAAAGACTTACCTGAAAAGAAGAAATGAAGATGGCAGCAACACAATATAAACACTTGCACCAACACAGCAACATGACGACCGGCAGGACATCCACAAAACACAACCGGAAACACAGTCACACCAAAACAACTGGCGATAATAATTAATTTCAAAATAAAATTAAGAAAAATTTCAATTTCAGTTTAGGAGGGTGAAATTCGAAATTCATTTAGGTTTTGAAGGGTGGAAATTGATTTAGGTTCTGAGGAGAAATGGAAATCGATTTGGATTGTGAAGGTCAAAATCAGTTTAAATTAGGGTTCTGAGGGTTTGTGGCGCGCATGAGAGCTTTTGTTCATGTTTTTTTTATAAGTAACTTAGATTAATAAAGGAGTATTAGGGGTTCTCCAACCCAAACGGATGCAAGAAAATTAAACTGAAATTCCTTATAAACATAATTCTGGTTTTTTGAACCATTTATAAAAGTTACATTGAATTATTTCTTTAGCATCAATTGCTAACCACCACCAAGAGTACCATAGAATATTGTAAGACAGTTCGTCAAGATCACTTACTGCGTTATTGAATACCATTTCGTTCCTTTGTTTCCAAATGCACCAGCAGCAAGTCAACCAAATACTCCCTGCGTTCTTTCTTAGAACTTTTCCTTTCAAAGCTTCTACAAACTTTACCAATTGATCACGACAGTCATCTTGTTGCACAAAATCCAGTTCCCACCAATTGTAAATCTTCCTCCATAGCGGATTCAGACTTGAGCAATGTACAAAAATATGATTTAAATCTTCCTGTTGTTGTTGGCAAAAACTGTAGGCTATTTGTTGTTGTTGTGTTATGATGCCATAAAAACTCAACTGTTTCTTTGAAGGAAGCCTATCTAACACTAATCTCCAGCTGAATATCTTTACTTTCGAAGGAACTCTTGCCTCCCAAACTATGTCCAACACCTCTTTTCTTCTATCGTCTACTGGTTGAGTGTTCAGAACTTGCATAAGAAAATCGTATCTAGAACTGATAGTATATTGCTTTGATTTATTATAGGGCCATATGATTTGAGCTTGTTGATCTGCATCCGGGACGATACCTTCGAACCCAAGTTCCGTGTGGTTTGTTCTGTCTCACCCTGCACTTCTCCTCCTTGTATGTTACCTCCCCCTTTCTCGCTCACTAATTCCTCTTTGAACCAACATTCCTGGTACAATGCTGGAAATAATTCTGCCAAGGTATGTGCTCCCAACCATCTGTTCTTCCAAAAGAGTGAAGTATCTTCGTTCCCTAATTTTATCGTGATTTTATTAGAGACCCCTTGAACATCCTCGCATAACAGTAGTATATTAATCCACCACAGAGATACATTCTGACTATTGCTCTTTTCTTTTTCTCTATATTGTATCTTCATTAGGTCTACATATCTTGCTTGCATTATGCCTCTCCATATTGCTTCTTTGTCTACCATGAGTCTCCAAATCCAATTTGAAAGTAACGCTTTTTTTGAAATTTGTTGTATCCTTGATCCCGAGTCCACCTTCCTCTCTTGTCTTACAAATGTTTTTCCAGCTCACCCAAGCCACTCCCTTCTTATCCTCCGCTCCTTGCCACAGAAACTTTCTTTGTATAGCTGTGATTTGACAAACGATCTTTACCGGTACTCTATAGAAAGCAAACTGATATATAGGTAGATTTGACAATACTGATTTCAATAGAGTTACTCTTCCGCCTATTGATAGAATTCTGCTTTTCCAGGATGACAGTTTGGATTTGAAATTGTTGAGAACCGGTTGCCAGAAGCTGAGGCGCCTGTGATTACCTCCAACATATAATCCTAGAAATTTTAATGGAAATTTACCAAACGAGCGAGCCACCAATACATCAGTTCTATACCCATCCCATATAAGTTGCTCTTGCTCATGTTTATCCTCAGTCCAGAAACCATCTCGAAACCTCTCAGAACAACCTTGATAGTCTAGAAGTTTGACCAAGTTCCTTCGCCAATCAGAATTGTGTCATCTGCAAATTGTAATAGACTATATTCTAATTCATTATTCACTTGAAGTCCTTTGCACAATCCTCTTCTAACAGTAATCCTAACCATTTCTGCTAAGCCTTCTACTTCAATGGTGAATAAAAATGGTGAAAGAGGATCTCCCTGTCGTAGTCCTCTGCTGACTTGAAATTCTTCTGTTGGGCTTCCATTGACCAGCATAGACATTGAGCTTGTAAACACTACTGCTTCCATCCAGCACCTCCATCGCTCTCCAAATCCCATCTTTTTCATCATGCCTCTTAAGTAGTTCCAGTCCACGCAATTGTATGCTTTTGCAAAATCTATTTTTCATAACACACATTTCCTCTTTTTTCTTTTTGCAAAATCGATTACTTCGTTAATAACCAGAACCCCATCCAATATTTGTCTCCCCGAGATGAACGCAGTTTGATTGTTTGATACGAGTGTACCAATACACTTCCTCAACCTAGCTACTAAAACTTTCGACAGAATTTTGAGAAGTCTGGAAATTAAAAAAATTGGTCTGTATTGTTCAAGGCTTAAAGGGCTTTCACATTTCGGAATCAATGCCGTTAAAGTTTTCCTTTTGAAATTCTCGAAAATTGCTTCCACGATAACATTTTTCCTTAAATTTTAGATTGAAGCCATCAGGTCCAGGGCTTTTGTCTCCATCACCTTCAAACACTACATTTTTTATTTCTTCTTCTGTAAACTCTACTTCCAGGCGTTCCATTTCTTGAGGCGATAATCTGTTGAAACTGATGTTCTTGAGAGTTGGGCGCATGGGAGTCGCGTTTTGGAATCTGACTTTGAAATGTTCCTTTATTGCCTCCTTAACTTCATTTACCTATTCTACCATTCCTTCTTTTGTATTTACTGCCACAATAGCGTTGTGCCTATTTCGTATCGACATAGAAGTGTGGAAGAGTTTTGAATTATTATCTCCCTCCGTAATCCACTTATACCTTGATTTTTGCTTGAGCAGACTCTCCTTATAGTGAATGTTTTTCCACATATTCTCTTGATGTTTCTTTCTTTCCGGCTTTTGTACTTGTGCATTTCGGTCTTGCATATTTGACATCAGTATTTGATCTTCTAACACATTGAGTTGCTTTACATCTTCTTGTATCCTCAAATCTATCCACCCAAATAAATTTGCATTCCACCATCGCAACCTATTTCTAAGAGACTTCAATTTTTCTTTAAGTATAAAGGCCTTCTTGCCTTTTATGTGATTCTCCATCCATTCCCTTTCTACAAAAGTCAGAAAATCCTTATGATCATACCAACAGTTATTTACTTTGAATGGCTTTGGACCCCAATCTAGGTAGCTTGATTTCAGCCACACTTGTTTATGGTCTGAGATGTCTCTATCTCCCACCTCTTGAGCCACTTGTAGAACCATTCTTCCGATACTTGTTACTACTTGCCTTTCCATTTGGTTTCATCCATGTGTATATCTGCCATTGTACGCCTCAAAATGCTAAACTATTCCATTTCCACTCTTCTAATTTTTCCACTCTGCCCCCTCCTCTCCTCCTCGTTTTTGATTGAGTTGAAGTCACCTCCTACAATCCACTCTCCCTTCTCTAGTTTCTGCTTCCAAACCAGAATCTTCAACCATAGCTTCCTTTTGTCCACCAGCAGACATGGAGAATAGATGTTTACAAAGTAGTGTGACTTTCCTTTCATCCTAACCATTATTCCTAAAAAGCCACTACATGAGAAACTAAATTCAGGTAAAATCACATTCTTCTTCCAAACTATTAGAATTCCGCCAGATCTTCCAACCGCTTCTCTAGCTGACCACTCACAGTCCCTGGATCCCCATCAGGAAAAAACAATTTTGTCTTCTATCTTAACCATCTTCGTTTCTTGTATAAACATGATATCTACATTGGCTTTCTTTATGACTTGACAAATTCTGCTCCTTTTCACAGAATTCCCACACCCCCTGATGTTGTACATTCCTATCTTCATGATGCATGCGTAGCTTTCTCCTTCTCACCTTCCCAACTCTCTCGCTCCTTTGCCTCAATTTCTCTGATTGCACCCTCAAACACTTCATCATCTTCTTCACCCTCAACTCCCAATTCTTTAATGATGCTCCAAATATAAAATGTATGACAACTTCCCGTCGTGATTCACACTACATGTCTACCAAATTATCTTTTGTAAAGTTTAAATTCATTCTCCAATCGGTTAACATTCTTATAATTATAAATATAAGTTAATAATATACATAAATTTTTAAGCATTGATATGTACTTCTCATAGATACATTCACATCTACCCGTAAATCTAGATGAGTTAACAAACCCAGTTGAATCCAAATGAGTTAATTCTAAAAAAAATATTACATCTTACAATGTATGACAACTTCTCGTTACATTTCAATTTTATTATCTTCTTATTAGATGATATTTATAAATTTTACATAGTTTATTAATTTTTTACTGTACCCCGTCAAAAATTAATAAACTATGTAAATATGTAACTTATTCTAACTATACAAAATATTAATTACTTCCAATATATGTAGCTTATTCTCATTTATATATGTCTACCAAATCATTATTTGTAAAGTTTGAATTCATTTTTTCAATCGGTTAACATTCTTATAGTTTTTAATATAAACTAATAATATACACAAACTTTTAAGTATTGATATGTACTTATAATAAATCGTACATTCGATTCTCTAACTTCAATTATATAAAACAACAGTAAAACAAATTTAAAAGATTGACATTAAAATGAACACTCTACAGTTAATATCTCATAAATACGCGTGAATCTAGATGAGTTAACAAATCCAGTACAGTTGATATCTCATAAATACGTTCACATTTACCTGTAAATCTAGATGAGTTAACAAACTTAGTACAACTGATATCTCATAGATACGTTCACATCTAACCATGAATCCAGATGAGTTAACAAACCAGTATGAATCAAAAAATTATATCCTACAATGTATGACAACTTCTCGTTACATTTCAATTTTAAAACCTTCTTACTAGATCATATTTACAAATTTTACATACTTTTAAAACCTTCTCACCCATACTTTAGTCCTTATGTTTAATATTATAACTTATTTCCATTAATAAATAATTATAAAAATATAGAGTTTTTTTTTGTTTATAACGTTTTATGAAATTATTTTTAACTTATTCCTGTTAAAAACAATTTCATCAATAGTTGAATTTTTTTATTATAAAAATATTTGTAACTTATTCCCGTTTATAAAAATTATTATAACATTTTTTTTTATTATAAAAAATAAATTTTTATCATATTATAAATTTTTATGGATAAAAATATAATTTATTTTTTATTATGTTATAAATATGTAAATAAAAGAGAATAATAATTTTAATAATATAATCATTTTTGATTTAATATAAATGTATTATTGATAATTAAAAAAATTACAACTATAAATAATAATATAACATTTATTATTATAGATATCCGTAGGGAAAGAAATAAAAAATTAGATCTAAGAATATTGAAAAATCGCTTAGAATATTAAATAGTAATTTAACATTTATTATTGTTGATATTAGTAGAAAAATAAAAAATTATCAAAAGAGAGAAAGAAAAGATATCTTCTTTATTTAAATAAATCATAATTTTTATTTTAATTGGTTCGTTTGTATCGTTGATTTTAATTGGAATATAATTAATGAGAATGACATTGTATAACCACTTTTAAATCCTTCTTTTCTTTTATATATCATATTTACAAATTTTCCAAACATACAATGTATAACAACTCCTCGTCAAGTTGTAGTCTTTTAACATTAGCTAAATTGTGAATATTGTAGACTCTAACAACAACCTTGATTAGAGTCTTTTAACATTAGCTAAATTGTGAATATTGTAGACTCTAACAACAACCTTGATTAGAGAAACTCTTCCCAAAATATATATTCAACTAAATCAAGAGAAACTGATATAGTAAAAGATCATATAGAAATGTTTGTGGATATGACATGACTTTCATTTTTTTTGAAATATATCAATAACATTCAAAATCATATAGTTTTTTCTTAAACAACTTTCAAAATACTATTTAAAATTATACCAATATTATATATTTTATTTTCATTATTTACATTAAATTGATTTTTAATGGAACAATTAATATTTTGAAAATAATTTAATTGAATTAATTGATCAATTAACTCTTTAATAAAGTTACTATACATATAATCGAGTAAATGATTAGTTAAATAAATATTTCTTTAAAATACATGATTTTTATTAATATTTCATAAAAATATATGATTTTAAATATTTTTAGTAACACAATATTATATAAACTCTAACAAAATGTAACTTATTCAATTTATAAAAAGGATTGTATGAATAAATTTATACCTTTTATTATTAATTTTTATGATTATTATTTTTCATTAAATTTTCATGACTACAATTTAACTTTTTTTTTTTATCATGATTACAATTTTAAGGTTAATTTAAAAAGATTGTGATATGCTTTAGTTATTTCATAAATTTTAAAAAATTACAAAATCTCAATTGATTTTGTTTTATTTTATTAACCTTTTTATAAAAATCTAAATAATTTCAAAATATATTTTATTTTAAATAAGGATCTAAATAATTACAAAATAATTTTTATTCTTATGTTTTTAGAATGTACAACCATTTTTATAACTACAATTATATATAGCAGCAACAAAAGAAACAGTTAAAAGATGAATATTATTTATAACTTTAATTATATATAACATCAACAAAAGAAATAGTTAAAAGATGAATATTAAAATGAACAGTTTAAAGCTGATATCTCATAGATATGTTTACATCTATCCATATATCTAGATGAATGAACAATACTCAAGAATAAAATCATTTTTCCGATTCAAATACTATTACTTTATATTACTCAATTTTTTCAAACCTAAAATTCAAATAAAATAATATTACTTTTATATTTAAGTACTAGTTAGTTAATTTTTGTCAATTATAAAAAGTTCAGTAAATTTACAACTTATTCTTCTATAGAAGAAGATTTTACAACAATGTTCTTCTACCATACTTAATCGAAAAATAATTGACAACCTTATTCTTCTATTAAAGAATATGTTGAAAAAATATTTTAAATTCATAAAGTATTAAAAATTTACCATTTAAAATACTGTACGATTCTTGGAATATTTAATACCAAATATTTATAAATTCAAGAAAAATATCCAACCTCTGAAATCATAATATTATATATACAATTAAATGATCATCTATATTATTAAATGAAAATATTATGTGTATAAGATTACTTTCTATATATTTCAAGGTAATAAAATATAAAATATATTAATAATCATTTAAAAAACAATAAGACAACAAAAACATTCAAAAATATAATAAATAAATAAAATCAAAATTATGCATATTCCTACAGAACTGAACAAAAAAATGGTGTATTTTAATTATAATGCCATTTGAGTGTTCAACAGTATGAAATAAAAGACATAAGAATCTAACTATTTTCATACATAAGTTTATATTTTTAAGCTCACAAACTTTATCAAAACTATGATAATTTCTATAATTATCAAGAGCAGAATTGCACCAATGTAATGTTGGATTTTAATTGCTGAACAAATAAGCAGCAAAATAATAGGTAAAATTGTAATTTATCTGTTAAAGTTTGATTATGAATTCTCTATCAATAGGAGTTTAGAATAGATGTGCTATTATTCTAACACCAGTTTTGCAAAATTCCACAAAAGAATCATGTTACTTTACCAATTTCCAATTAATTAAAAATTGGTCATAAAATGATCATATACAATTTCAAAATATTCAATACACTACTGAGTCTGAATATTTTAATGACAATTATCTCACCGATTCTTAAGAACAAAATATTGCCAAAGTTGGCCATAAAACCTAACCAAAATAGTTTTAAGATTGTTCCAGACTTGCAACATTACTGCATCCAAACAGTCCAGGAAAATGATTCAAAACAAAAACATAAAGCGATTAACACACTTACTGATCCGCTGCTACAGTGCATAGTGGATTGCAGACAATATTGTTATACGAAGGCAAAATTGGTTTCTCATCAACATAACATTGTGATACCAACAGTATGACTGTATTTTCACTTGTATAAACATAAGTAGACCCCTACCACCAAAAACCATGCTTACCTTAAAAAGCTATTACCAAAGAGTATATGGGTAAACATAAGAAATAAAACTTTAACATTTATTTCAATTTTGTAGCACTCAAAATATGAAAAACCCAACTAGATTCGTAGAAATCCAATAATCAAAATTTAAAAAATCGTAAACCCAAAACAACAGTAGAGATTTAACAAAATTTTAAACAAAAATCCAAACACAATATAAGCAACCGAAATTACACAAAAAATCAGCAATCTTGTTCAGATCGGTTCAGATGGTGGTGTCTACTTGAAGCTTGGAACATGAAATATTTAAGGTTTGAAAAGGAGTGGAAGCATATATATTTATGTTTTGCAGGAACGGAAAAGGAAAAGACAGAAAGTTGAGAAGTGGTGGTTTGGATGAGAAGATGTATATTAAGAACCATATTAATATAGCTTACATGAAATCAATTGAATGAATCTTGGGAACTTGGATCGAAGGAGATTATAGAAGGATGGTTAATGGCATGGGGAAGGCAAGTGGTTGATGATGTTTTATTTCACCAATGCTTGCTTACGTGATATAGGTGTTTATTAGGGGATATTAGGTTAGTTGAAAATTGTTTTAATAGTGTGAATAAAAAAATTATAAATTATAGAAAAAACTTGAATATGGTAAGAGTATTTCAGGAAGTTACTAACATACCCTTAGATTAAGACTAAATTTAAATTTACTAATTACGGTATTATGGTAAGTTAATGGTACTTTGATTTTTATAGATTTGTAATAGATTTAATTGAATTAATTGATCAATTAACTCTTTAATAAAGTTACTATACATATAATCGAGTAAATGAATAGTTAAATAATATTTCTTTACAATACATGATTTTTATTAATATTTCATAAAAATATATGATTTTCAATATTTTTAGTAACAAAATATTATTTAAACTATAACAAAATCTAACTTATTCAATTTATAAAAAGGATTGCATGAATAAATTTATACCTTTTATTATTAATTTTTATGATTATCATTTTTCATTAAATTTTCATGACTACAATTTAACATTTTTTTATCATGATTACAATTTTAAGGTTAATTTAAAAAGATTGTGATATGCTTTAGTTATTTCATAAGTTTTAAAAAATTACAAAATCTCAATTGATTTTGTTTTATTTTATTAACCTTTTTATACAAATCTAAATAATTTTAAAATATATTTTATTTTAAATAAGGATCTAAATAATTACAAAATAATTTTTATTCTTATGTTTTAGAATGTACAACCATTTTTATAACTACAATTATATATAACAGCAACAAAAGAAACAGTTAAAAGATGAATATTATTTATAACTTAAATTATATATAACATCAACAAAAGAAATAGTTAAAAGATGAATATTAAAATGAACAGGTTAAAGCTGGTATCTCATAGATATGTTTACATCTATCCATAAATCTAGATGAATGAACAATACTCAAGAATAAAATCATTTTTCCAATTCAAATACTATTACTTTTTGATATTAGTCAATTTTTTCAAATCTAAAATTCAAATAAAATAATATTACTTTTATATTTTAGTATTAGTTGCTTAATTTTTGTCAATTATAAAAAGTTCAGTAAACTTACAACTTATTCTTCTATAGAAGAAGATTTTACAATACCGCACTTAATCGAAAAATAATTGACAACCTTATTCTTCTATTAAAGAATATGTTGAAAAAATATTTTAAATTCATAAAGTATTAAAAATTTATCATCTAAAATACTGTACGATTCTTGTAATATTTAATACCAAATATTTATAAATTCAAAATAAAATCCAACCTCTGAAATCCAAAATATTATATATTCTATAAAATGATTATCTATATCATTAAATGAAACTATTATGTGTATAAGATTACTTTCTATATATTTCAAGGTAATAAAATATAAAAATAAATTAATAATCATTTAAAAAACAATAAAACAACAAAAATATTCGAAAATATAATAAATAAATAAATAAAATCAAAATTATGCATATTCCTACAGAACTGAACAAAAAATGGTGTGTTTTAATTATAATGTCATTTGAGTGTTCAACAGTATGAAATAATAGACATAAGAATCTAACTATTTTCATACATAATTTTATGCTCATAACCTTTATCACAACTATGATAATTTCTATAATTATCAAGATCAGAATTGCACCAATGTTGGGTTTTAATTGCTGAAGAAATAAGCAGCAAAATAATAGGTAAAATTGTAATTTATCTGTCAATTATGAATTGTCCAACACCTACTGCAGTTAGTTTCCTCTTTATCAATAGGAGTATAGAACAGATGTGCTATTATTCTAACACCAGTTCTGCAAAATTCCACAAAATAATCCTGTTACTTTACTAAGATTGAATATTTTAATCACAATTATCTCACTGGTTCGTAAGAACAAAATATTGTCAAAGCTGGCCATAAAACCTAACCAAAATAGTTTCAAAATTGTTCCAGACTTGCAACATTAATGCATCTAAACAGTCCATGAAAACGATTCAAAACAAAAACATAAAGCGATTAACACACTTACTGATCCGCTGCTACATGTGCATAGTGGATTTCAGACACTATTGCTACATAATAGTCAAAACAAATTGCTGTTCCATTATTGCTACATTATTCTGCACAATACGAAGGCAAAATTGATTTCTTAGCAACATCACATTGTGATACCAACATTATGACTGTAGTTTCACTTGTATAAACATAAGTAGACCCCTATCACCAAAAACTATGCTAACCTGAAAAAGCTATCACCAAAGAGTATCTGGGTCAACATAAAAAATAAAACTTTAACATTTATTTCAATTGTGTATCACTCAAAAGATGAAAGACCCAACTACATTCGTAGAAATCCAAAAATCAAAATTTAAAAAATCGTAAACCCAGAACAACAGTAGAGATTTAACAACATTTTAAACCAAAGTCCAAACACAATATTAGCAACCGAAATTACACAAAAATTCAGCAATCTTGTTCAGATCGGTTCAGATGGTGGTGTCTACTTGAAGCTTGGAACATGAAATATTTACGGTTTGAAATGGAGTGGAAGCATATATATTTATCTTTTGCAGGAAAGGAAAAGGAAAAGATAGAAAGTTGAGAAGTGGTGGTTTGGATGAGAAGTTGTATATTAAGAACCATATTAATATAGCTTACAAGAAATCAATTGAATGAATCTTGGGAACTTGGATCGAAGGAGATTATAGGGAAATACAAAGTGGTGAAGCATTGAAGGAGGGAAGAAGAACGTTTCGTTTCCCATAGCAAGTTCAAATTGGATTCACAGAAGGATGGTTAATGGCATGGGGAAGGCAAGTGGTTGATGATGTTTCATTTCTCCAATGCTTGCTTACGTGATATAGGTGTTTATTAGGGGATATTACACCACAAAAAAAATAATTTTTGGCAGCGCATCTACGAAAGTGCTTTTAAGAGAAAGCGCTTTCGTAGCCTGTAAAAAAAATTCGCTTAAAAAAGCGCTTTCATAGTGTTCCCTACGAAAACGCATTTCAGAAAGCACTTTCATAGGTATTTGAAATATCTAACCTACGAAAGCGCTTTTGAAAAGCGCTCTTATAGGTGGCCCTATAAAAGCGCTTTTGAAAAGCGCTCTGATAGGGGGCCTTACGAAAGCGCTTTTAAAAGCGCTTTCATAAGCCTATCATACGAAAGCGCTTTTGGAGACAAAAGCGCTCTTATACCTGGGCCTATGAAAGCGCTTTTAAAAGCGCTTTCATAGATTATTTTAAAATTAAAATAATAACCCTAAAAACGATTTCTTTTCCAGAATCCCATTCTTGCTGTTCATTTGTTGCGCTTCGCGTTCTTCTCTCTCGCTTCTCTCCTCGGCCTCGCTCTCACTGCCCACTCACTCTCACGTCGCTTCGTATTGGTAAGTGTCTTCTTCTTCCATGGCATGTCTGATTCGTGCAGTTTCCAGCCATTGTGTTAGTATTTATCTATGAAATAATGAGCCATTGTGTTGAAAAACCAAAAGACAAAAAAAAGGAAAGTTAATTTTTTTATAACTGACCTATGAACATAGTCAGGATGTTTGGCAATATGATGTTTATGGACAAAAGTTATTCTTCTTGTAAGTTGTACTTGTAGCATCAAATTTTGTTACTTTTAGTTAGGATAATCATAAGTTCATGACAAGAAGAAGAAGGAAACTTTGCACTAACATCATAGATTGCAATTTGGGATACTGAAATTGTTGTTAATAGAGCAACATGGATTGAGAAAGCAACATCGTTTGCTGCAACTGGTATCATCTGCAAAGTATTAAAAACAAAAAAAAAAAGTGATCAACTTATATGCAAATATAAAATGCAGAGAAATTTAAAGGTCATAATTAAGCTATTGAAACTTTACAAATCATAACAGAACAATTATAAATCTTAGAAATTCAAAATCCTACTATTATAAAATCCTACATTTTAAACTTTTTTTTAATATAGTAATTCATTTTAACTCAATGACTCATACGGTATTGTTTAGGATTATATTTCTAGCTTACTAGTTAGTTTAGGATTGAAAGTCTTGTATTGTTTGTTTGTGTACGTTTCAAATCAAAAGGATGTTTGACAATGTAAGATGTTTGTGTACATTTCAAATCAAAAGAATATGGTATTGTTTAGGATTATATTTCTAGCTTACTAGTTAGTTTAGGATTGAATAACTTGTATTGTTTGTTTGTGTACATATTTCAAATCAAAAGGATGTTTGATAATGTAAGATGTTTGTGTCCATGTAAGATGTTTGACAATGTAGAATCTCTTTGTATGTACTACTGTTACAATGTAAGATGTTTGTGCCCGGATTTGGTTTATCATGTTAGTCTCACATTACATTCATTCATCCTATTTTTTATAATATAAGTTTTCTTTTCTTAGAATTAGCTTCCGGCCTAGTTCGACTTACGCTCATTCTCCGCGTTTCTTTGAGTTCGATAAATCCGAGGTAAATTTCTTCCTCAAATTCGGTATTGTGATGAATTTGTCTTAAATTGCCTTTTGTATGTTGCGCTTGATACGGATCCATTCCGTGTATACTTTCGCTTTGACGAAATGCGATATCTTTGTGCACTAATTAGTTGATATGGATAAGACATGGATGTATTCCAATCGATTGTCGAAAGAATACGAGAATGGTGTTTCGGAGTTTTTTAAGTTTGCTGTTACGCACGCCAAAGACCCCTTTCGAATAACATGTCCTTGTTTGTATTGCTGTTATGGGAACCGGGTTGACGCGGTTCATTTGGCATCGCATTTAATTCGGTATGGAATTGATAGAAGTTATACATGTTGGAATATGCATGGTGAGAAAAGTAACAGGAATGGTGAATCGGGGGATAAGAGGACCTATGTTTCAAATGACGATTGCACAGATACATACGATTATGATCGAGTCGAAGAAATTGCAGAAGCGCTTGAAGAAGATCTTAACGATTGTCCCAAAATGTTCGAGAGGTTGGTAAGCGATGCAGAGAAACCGTTGTACAATGGTTGTACAAAATTCACAAGATTGTCTGCGGTGTTAAAGTTGTACAACTTAAAAGCCGACAATGGTTGGTCGGATAAAAGTTTCACAGAGTTATTAGCCCTTATGAAAGATATGCTACCAGAGGATAATGTTCTCCCCAATCGAACGTATGAGGCCAAAAAGATGTTATACTCTATTGGCATGAGCTATGATAAGATACATGTGTGTCCAAAAGATTGCGTTTTGTTTCGAAACGAGTATGCATCGTTAAATGAGTGTCCTAAATATGGTGCCCCTCGATATAAGAAAAAGTTGTCTCCGGCAAAAGTCTTATGGTATTTTCCTATAATCCCGAGGTTTAGACAGATGTATCATAGTGAAATCGATTCAAGACACTTGACTTGACATTCAGATGAAAGAATTATTGATGGAAAATTTCGACATCCAACAAAATCTCCACAGCGGATGAAAATTGATAATGATTATCCTGAATTTGGAAAAGAAGCAAGAAACCTTCGCTTGGCATTGTCTACTGATGGAATGAACCCACACGGTATTCAAAGTATCTCGCATAGCACATGGCCTGTGATTCTTATGATTTATAACCTATCTCCGTGGCTATGTATGAAGCGTAAGTACATGATGCTATCTATGTTAATTTCTGGGCCTAAACAACCAGGAAATGACATAGACGTATACTTGGAACCATTAATCGAAGATTTGAAGATTTTGTGGGAGAACAGTGTGGAGATTTATGATGGTTATAGGAAAGAAAGTTTCAACTTGAGGGTGATGTTGTTTGGAACAATTAACGATTTTCCAGCATACGGAAATCTATCCGGGTATAGCATTAAAGGTGAAAAAGCGTGTCCTGTTTGTGAAGACGGAACCGATACCATGCGATTGAAACTTTGTCAGAAGAATGTCTTTCTCGGTCATCGTTGATTCTTAACTTCTAAACATCAGTATCGTGGATGGAGAAAAGCGTTTAATGGAGATACCGAACAACGTAGAGCTCCGCCTGGATTAACAGGTCATCAAATTTTTGAAAAGGTGAAAGATGTGAATATTCAGTTTGGCAAGCCTTTTGCACATAAAGTTGTCACAGGTGGGTGGAAGAAGAGGTCGATTTTTTTTTAATTTCCATATTGGAAATCTTTGTACGTAAGACATTTTCTTGATGTGATGCATATTGAAAAAATGTATTTGACAATGTTATTTGTACGTTACTCAATATAAAGGGGAAGTCTAAGGATGACCTTAAAGCAAGGGAGGACATGGTAGACATGGAATAAGAACTGAATTGGGACCCGTGAAGAAAGGAAGACGGACATACTTACCACTTTTACACTCTATCTAGAAAGGAGAAAAAATATTGTGTAAGTTTCGAGTGAAGTTAAAGTTCTACTACATCGATATTAGAAGACTTGTGTCTATGAAAGACCTCAAGTTAAAGAGTTTAAAGACGCATGATTTCCATGTTATAATGGAACATTTTCACCGATAGGTATACGTTCTATTCTCGCGAAAAGGTAAGAAGCACAATAACTAAATTGTGTTTTTCTTCAGTCAATTTGCGATAAGGTGATCGATCCGAGATCTTACCAACACCGCAAAAAGAAATAGTTTTGTGTGAGCTTGAAATGTATTTTCCTCCCTCGTTTTTGACATAATGGTTCATCTTGTCGCTCATTTTATGAAAGAGACACAAGCGGACCATTTATATGAGATGGATGTACCTTGAACGTTATATGAAAATATTAAAAGGGTATGTGAAAAATGGAGTCGATCGAGGGTTGTATTGAAAGATACATTGTTGAAGAAGCGGTTGAGTTTTGTACTGAATATTTGTCAAATGTTCAATCAATTGGACTCCCCAAATCTCATGTTGTTGAAAAAAAAGAAGGTAAGAAACTAATTGGAAATAAAGTTGTGACAGTATCAAGGGTCGAACGGGATCAAGTGCATTTGTATGTTCTGCACAATGAGATTGAGGTTGAGCCGTATGTTGAAATGCACAAAGGTGTTCTTCGAGGTTTAAATTTGAATAAAAATGAGAATTGGATTGTACGAGAGCACAATCAAAGTTTCATACCATGGTTTAAGGAACATATTTATTCAAAGTATCGTTCAGATCCCCCAAGAATGTAAAGGTTGAGATGTTTAGCATATGGTCCAAGTTTGGTTGTGTTTTCTTATAGCGCATACGCAATTAATGGATACACATTTTATACCAAAGAACAAGATGATAAAAGTACTATGCAAATTAGTGGTGTCACCTTGGTAGCTGAAGCAATGCACATATCTAGTGTGAAGGACTTAAACCCGAAATTTGCAAATGTCGATTTTATCGAGCGCATTTGGGTCTTTGATTACGAGAGATTTGATTCCTATATTCGGTTGCAAGTGGGTTGAAAATAATAATGGTATACGGATGGATAAGTCGATTTTGCAAGTGGATCTTAACAGTATGGGTACAAAGATGAGCCTTTCAATCTAGCCTCTCAAGCTAAACAAGTGTTCTATGTCACTGATCCGACAAGTACGAAATGGTCTATAGTGATTTTCTCTAACAAAGTAATTGATGAAAAGATTGGAGATCAAGGCGATATTGGTGTTGACATTGAATCTTTTACCATAAATGATCAAAATGAGAATGAATCATGCATTAGAAATGATCATAATGAGGGTATTTGGATCAATCTAACCGTCCGCGTTGTTAAGAGACGAGTAGAACATATTCCTACCAAGAAAAGAAAGAGATGTTAGTGAAAAAGGTAATAGTATATATAATTATAGACAATATCATTCAATAAAATTTATATATATGTCATTTTATTTTTTTTCATTATAGTATAATATATATAGCCTATAGCATCCAATAAAATTTAAATATACGTCATTTAATTTTTTTGCTTTATATTATATATGATTATTGAATTTTATACATGTCATTTAATTTAATTTTGTTTTTCTTTATTACAGGTCAAATGGCTAGTAATCAAGATAATTCAGAAAATGTTCCACAAGGAGATGTTCCACAAGATAATGTTCCACAAGATACTTCAGATAAGGATATCACACGAGGCATAACTATCATGCGGGGAATCATCCGTGATAGAGATAGAGGTATTACATATAATGTAGACTGGAATAATGATGACCAATTAATTGGGTTTAATTCTGCAAAGCTGACAAGGTACATCGGTACGCTTGTTCGTATGCACATTCCGATCACCACTCCTAGATGGAAAAAAGGAGAGTTGGACGAGGCTAAAGAAAAAATTTGGACCGAGATAAAGGTATCATATTTGGTTGTTGTTATTTGCTTTATATTGACGATAATATTATTTTTAAATTACATATACTAACACCCTCTATGCGTATGTTTTTTTTAGAGGTCCTTTAACATTGAAGATGCCCGCAAAAAGTATATAATGGGCTTGGCCAGAAAAATACATAGAGGGTGGAGAACTTTTTTGACAAATAAGTTTCTTAAAGACGATGAAGGAAATTTTGTTGAAGAGGATCCTGAACGTCTAGAGAAATATGAGAGCTTCATTACACCCGAAGAATGGGTTGCTTTTGTGGGCCAAAGAAGAGACGAGAATTTCAAGAAAGTGAGTGCCGTAAATCGCGAGAGAGCATCAAAACCCGCATATCCATATAGAAAAGGTCGTTTGGGATATGCACGCTTACAGGAAAAAATTGTAAGTAAATCTCAATTCTACGATCTTATTAATTCTCTCAAAGTGTATTATTTGTAACAATGTGTATTGATGATTTTATTATTTGTAACAATGCGTAGTTGGAAGAGACGCAAAGTGACGAAACATCACTACCCGCATATGTCTGGAAGGAAGCTCGTGTTGGCAGAGATCGAGTTGTTAATCCCGATCTGCAACATGTTTATGATGAGTGTGTAAGTATACCATTATGTCTTTAATTAAATTATATTAAATGTTTATTAATATATAATTAACATTGTGTCTTTAATTATCGATATTTAAATGAATTACAGGAGACTATATCGCAATCGGTATCCACAGGTGATGACCGGATATCGAGCTCAGAGCACTATGTGTTGCTGAGTATCCGGGACGGGTGAGGGGTAAAGGTCATGGTGTGACTCCTACCTCTCTGTATAACAATCCAAGAAAAAGAAATCCTAGCAATGTAGAAGTGATGCAAACATTGCAGGATTTACAAGCACAAGTCCGTGAATTGCAGAGGGACAAAGAGAGATATATGGCGGAAAGGAGCAGTTCACAGCTGAAAGAAACTAGTGACAAGGCTAGTATCAACTGTCAACATAAATTTCCCGAGGTAATTAAGATGATAATCCATTATATTAGAGAAAGTATAATTGTAACGGTTATTATTGTCAACATTAAAGGAAGTCTAATGGTTATTATTGGTTTAGGGCATTTCATGTTATCAGCTGTATCTATCGTCTCCGACTTATCAGTTAGTTGGCAAGGGAAAAGTGCACAACACCTCGGGAGATTTAATTCACCATAGACCGCTCCCGGATGGCCACATGAAGGTATCTGTTGATGTTGTTTTAGATATGAATGCATTGCTACCGGTACCTGACATTGTTGCGGAGACCACATTGCTGCGAGATGTAGTAGGATCTTTTGTGGCATGGCCATCAGACCTCATCTTCATAGATGATCAGGTATGTTGAAAACCATTATGAATCTTTAAGTATTAATTCAACTGACAGTTCTGACCTGAATTTTTTACATGGTAATTTTAGACTCCTACAAAACCCGCATCTAAGGATAAAGGGATTTTGCAGCGCGGCGAGTCTATTGCATCGCAAAGAGAGGTACTTTTAAAGTGTTTCATTTATGATCAAAATAAAAAAACTGCATAACTTTGTATCTTACATAATTCTATATGATTTTTAGGTACCTTGTCTAGATCAGTCACAATAGGTGAGCCAGAAAGTTGGTAGGGTTCCACCTAAGAAGAGGGTTCATGTCCGTAAATTTGTGCCTAGATTTCGGCAGTGTCTGGAGACACTAGTTGGCACATCAGATTTGATGAATGATGGAATTCGTCAAATCAATATGGATGCACGTGTCTTTGGTTTTTCATGTACCGAAATAATTGGACTAGAGGACATGGAACAAATCTTTCATCATCGAGAATTAGGCGTCAGTGTGATGCACTTGTACATCCAGTAACTCGATCAATATATTATTTAATTGGTTGAACATTTTTTTTAAACATTTAATTGAAATAGTCTAATATTAATTATGTTTTTATTTAAGGATGTTATTTGACAAATTGATGCGCGGGAATCAATTGTCAAATAGATTCCGTTTCGTATCTTCCTCCCGTGTCAGCGGAGGAACAATTTCTAGGGAACCGGATTCAGTAAGAGAACACTTGGTCGAAAGATTCATGACAACTGCCAGTACAGAAAGCTTGTATCCTTTGGCGTATAATACAGGGTTAGATTTTCATTTTAAGTTCCTTTTAATATTTGTATTTTTTACATTAAAATTCGCTTCTAAATTGTTGCTTTAATTTATAGATGTCACTGGTTGTTGCTTGCTATCAATCCCATAAAAGAAGTGGTCTATTACCTGAATTCGGTTGACGGTGATTGGACAAATTATTCGAAAATGAAGCTAATGATTGATACGTAAGTGACATTATTCTAAATATTCGTTTGTGTTTATATATTTAACTATTTCTATGTCATTGTTCTAAATAAATATTTTAATTTTGTCAATTCAATACAAGTATTCCGATGTCAAAGGGAAGCACGGGTACCACGGTCTAAATCAAACAACATTAATTGGATCAAAGTACAGGTATATAAATTTCAACAATTTTGCTTATAAAATTTATGCTACTTGATAAACCAATATATGGATATAATCTTATTTGTTTTTCTATGTAGTGCCCTCAACAACAAAACGACATAGATTGCGGATACTTCGTGTTGAAGTTTATCAAAGAAATCATTCAAATGAATGAAATCGAGATTCCAATCATGGTATGGATTTATAACTTATTATGGATTTATACTTTGTTTTATTACTTATCGGATTTTGCATATAATTTATTATATTTAACTAAATCATGCATATTTTTTGTTTTGTAATGTAGTATTTTGATCAATACAAGTGTCCATATTACTCACCACTTCAATTGGAAGAACTCAAAGAGGAGTTGTGTCAATATTTTATTGAGCTAAGAATCTTATAAGGTACGAATACATTGTTGTGTGAAAATGGTTAATTATGAATACATTGTTTTGTGTATACAATACTGACCGTGTTATTATGTTCATATCTTGCAGGATCAGGATCTTGGATATATATGCACATTAGGAGTGATTTACTACGTGTTATATAGCTGATTTGTTATGGTGTATTTTGTTACATTTTAAAACATGTTAATTGAATTAACATGGTGCATGTATATATATTTTGGATATGAATGGTATATATATAATGGTATTTTGTATATAATATTTACATTTGGTATTTGGATTAACACTGATATATATTGGTATTTCTATATAAGATTGTAAAATACCGGTTTAGGAATTACAGGTTTGCTGCAAAAAAATGCAGGTTTAGAAATTTTTTAAATATTAAATTTTCCAGTAGAAAACCTAAGAAAGCGCTTTTAACAAAAAAACGCTCTATATAAAACCTATGAAAGTGCTTTTTGGTTAAAAGCGCTTTCATAGGTCACCTATGAGAGCGCTTTTTGTTTATAAAAAAACGCTCTCGTAGGCATACCTATGAAAGCGCTTTTGACCCAAAAGCGCTCTCATAGGTAAGCCTAAGAAAGCGTTTTTTTTTCTGAAAAAGCGCTTTCTTAGGCCTACTTAAGAATACCTTTAATGCATTCTGAATGAACCTATAAAAGCGCTTTTTCAGAAAAAGCGCTTTCTTAGGCTTACCTCTGAGAGCGCTTTTGGGTCAAAAGCGCTTTCATAGATAGGCCTACGAGAGCGCTTTTTCTAAACAAAAAGCGCTGCTAAAACCTTTAGCAGCGCCACCTACGAAAGCGCTTTTAAAGCCCAAAAAAAGTGCTTTCGTAGGTCATTTTTGGCATAGTGTTAGGTTAGTTGAAAATTGTTTTAATAGTGTGAATAAAAAAAATTATAAATTAGAGAAAAAACATGAGTGTGACACATCAGCCATATTTATTGTCAAATGATTATGGTGCGAGTATTTCAGGAAGTTACTAACATACCCTTAGATTAAGACTAAATTTAAATTTACTAATTAGGGTATTATGGCAAGTTAATAGTACTTTGATTTTTATAGATTTGTAATAAATTTAATTGAATTAATTGATCGATTAAGTCTTTAATAAAGTTACTATACATATAATCGAGTAAATGAATAGTTAAATAAATATTTCTTTACACTACATGATTTTTATTAATATTTCATAAAAATATATGATTTTAAATATTTTTAGTAACAAAATATTATTTAAACTATAACAAAATCTAACTTATTCAATTTATAAAAAGGATTTTATGAATAAATTTATACCTTTTATTACTAATTTTTATGATTATCATCTTTTATTAAATTTTCATGACTACAATTTAACATTTTTTTATTATGATTACAATTTTAAGGTTAATTTAAAAAGATTGTGATATGCTTTAGTTATTTCATAAGTTTTAAAAAATTACAAAATCTCAAGTGATTTCGTTTTTTTATTAACCTTTTTATGAAAATCTATATAATTTCAAAATATATTTTATTTTAAATAAGGATCTAAATAATTACAAAATAATTTTTATTCTTATGTATTTAGAATGGACAACCATTTTTATAACTACAATTATATATAACTGTAACAAAAGAAACAATTAAAAGATGAATATTATTTATAACTTCTATTATATATAACATCAACAAAAGATATAGTTAAAAGATGAATATTAAAATGAAAAGTTTAAAGTTGGTATCTCATAGATATGTTTACATCTATCCATAAATCTAGATGAATGAACAATACTCAAGAATAAAATCATTTTTCCAATTCAAATACTATTACTTTTATATATTAGTCAATTTTTTCAAACCTAAAATTCAAATAAAATAATATTACTTTTATATTTTAGTATTAGTTGGTTAATTTTTGTCAATTATAAAAAGTTCAATAAATTTTCAACTTATTCTTCTATAGAAGAAGATTTTACAATACCACACTTAATCGAAAAATAATTGACAACCTTATTCTTCTATTAAAGAATATGTTGAAAAAATATTTTCAATTCATAAAGTATTAAAAATATATCATTTAAAATACTGTACGATTCTTGTAATATTTAATACCAAATATTTATAAATTCAAAAAAAATATCCAACCTCTGAAATCCAAAATATTATATATTCTATAAAATGATTATCTATATCATTAAATGAAAATATTATGTGTATAAAATAAAACAATAAAACAACAAAAAAATTCGAAAATATAAAATATATTAATAAAATATAAAATATATTAATAATCATTTAAAAAACAATAAAACAACAAAAATATTCAAAAATATAATAAATAAATAAATAAAATCAAAATTATGCATCTTCCTATAGAACTGAACAAAAAAAATGTTGTGTTTTAATTATAATGTCATTTGAGTGTTCAACAATATGAAATAAAAGATATAAGAATCTAACTATTTTCATACATAAGTTTATATTTTTAAGCTCATAAACTTTATCGCAACTATGATAATTTCTATAATTATCAAGATCAGAATTGCACCAATGTTGGGTTTTAATTGCTGAAGAAATAAGCAGCAAAATAATAGGTAAAATTGTAATTTATCTGTCAAAGTCTGATAATGAATTATCCAACACCTACTGCAGTTTCCTCTTTATCAAAAGGAGTGTAGAACAGATGTACTATTATTCTAACACCAGTTTTGCAAAATTCCACAAAATAATCCTGTTATTTTACTAAGATTGAATATTTTAATCACAATTATCTCACAGTAAGAACAAAATATTGTCAAAGCTGGCCATAAAACCTAACCAAAATAGTTTCAAGTTTGTTCCTTGCAACATTATTGCATCTAAACGGTCCATGAAAACGATTCAAAACAAAAACATTACTGATCCGCTGCTACATGTGCAAACATTGTGATACCAACATTATGATACCAACATTATGACTGTAGTTTCACTTGTATAAACATAAGTAGACCCCTATCACCAAAAACCATGCTAACCTGAAAAAGCTATCACCAAAGAGTATCTGGGTCAACATAAAAAATAAAACTTTAACATTTATTTCAATTTTGTATCACTCAAAAGATGAAAGACCCAACTAAATTCGTAGAAATCCAATAATCAATATTTAAAAAATCGTAAACCCAGAACAACAGTAGAGATTTAACAACATTTTAAACAAAAATCCAAACACAATATTAGCAACCGAAATTACACAAAAATTCAGCAATCTTGTTCAGATCGGTTCAGATGGTGGTGTCTACTTGAAGCTTGGAACATGAAATATTTAAGGTTTGAAAAGGAGTGGAAGCATATATATTTATCTTTTGCAGGAAAGGAAAAGGAAAAGATAGAAATTTGAGAAGTGGTGGTTTGGATGAGAAGTTGTATATTAAGAACCATATTAGTAAAGCTTACAAGAAATCAATTGAATGAATCTTGGGAACTTGGATCGAAGGAGATTATAGGGAAATACAAAGTGGTGAAGCATTGAAGGAGGGAAGAAGAACGTTTCATTTCCCATAGCAAGTTCAAATTGGATTCACAGAAGAAGGATGGTTAATGGCATGGGGAAGGAAAGTGGTTGATGATGTTTCATTTCACCAATGCTTGCTTACGTGATATAGGTGTTTATTAGAGGATATTAGTTTAGTTGAAAATTGTTTTAATAGTGTGAATAAAAAAATTATAAATTAGAGAAAAAACCTGAGTGTGACACATCAGGAAGTTACTAACATACCCTTAGATTAAGACTAAATTTAAATTTATTAATTAGGGTATTATGGTAAGTTAATGGTACTTTGATTTTTATAGATTTAAAATAGATTTAATTGAATTAATTGATCAATTAACTCTTTAATAAAGTTACTATACATATAATCGAGTAAATGAATAGTTAAATAAATATTTCTTTAAAATACATGATTTTTATTAATATTTCAAAAAAATTTATGATTTTAAATATTTTTAGTAACAAAATATTATTTAAACTTTAACGAAATGTAACTTATTCAATTTATAAAAAGGATTGTATGAATAAATTTATACCTTTTATTATTAATTTTTATGATTATCATTTTTCATTAAATTTTAATGACTACAATTTAACATTTTTTTATCATGATTACAATTTTAAGGTTAATTTAAAAAGATTGTGATATGCTTTAGTTATTTCATAAGTTTTAAAAAATTGCAAAATCTCAAGTGATTTTGTTTTTTTTATTAACCTTTTTATAAAAATCTAAATAATTTCAAAATATATTTTATTTTATATAAGGATCTAAATAATTACAAAATAATTTTTATTCTTATGTTTTTAAATGTACAACCATTTTTATAACTACATTATATACAACACCAAGAAAAGAAACAATTAAAAGATGAATATTATTTATAACTTCAAAAGCTGGTATCTCATAGATATGTTTACATCTATCCATAAATCTAGATGAATGAACAATCCACAAGAATAAAATCATTTTTCCAATTCAAATACTGTTACTTTTAGATATTAGTCAATTTTTTAAAACCTAAAATTCAAATAAAATAATATTACTTTTATAGTTTAGTATTAGTTGGTTAATTTTTGTCAATTATAAAAATTTCAATAAATTTACAACTTATTCTTCTATAGAAGAAGATTTTACAACAATGTTCTTCTACCACACTTAATCGAAAAATAATTGACAACCTTATTCTTCTATTAGAAAATATGTTGAAAAAATATTTTAAATTCATAAAGTATTAAAAATTTATCATTTAAAATATTCTACGATTCTTGTAATATTTAATACCAAATATTTATAAATTCAAAAAAAATATCAAACCTTTGAAATCCAAAATATTATATATTCTATTAAATGATCATCTATATCATTAAATGAAAATATTATGAGTATAAGATTACTTTCTATATATTTCAAGGTATTAAAATATAAAATATATTAATAATCATTTAAAAAACAATAAAACAACAAAAACATTCGAAAATATAATAAATAAATAAAATCAAAATTATGCATCTTCCTACGGAACTGAACAAAAAATGATGTATTTTAATTATAATGTCATTTGAGTGTTCAACAATATGAAATAAAAGGCATAAGAATTTAACTATTTTAATACATAAGTTTATATTTTTAAGCTCACAAACTTTATCACAACTATGGTAATTTCTATAATTATCAAGATCAGAATTGCACCAATGTTGGATTTTAATTTCTGAAGAAATAAGCAGCAAAATAATAAGTAAAATTGTAATTTATCTGTCAAAGTCTGATTATGAATTATCCAACACCTACTGTAGTTTCCTCTTTAGGAGTATAGAATAGATGTGTTATTATTCTAACAGCAGTTCTGCAAAATTCCAAAAAAAATCATGTTACTTTACCAATTTCAAATTTTAATGAAAATTGGTTATAAAATGATCATATAAACTTTCAGAATATTCAATATACTACTAAGACTGAATATTTTAATCACAATTATCGGTTCGTAAGAACAAAATATTGCAAAAGCTGACCATAAAACCTAACCAAAATAGTTTCAAGTTTGTTCTAGACTTGCAATATTACTGCATCCAAACAGTCCGTCAAAACAATTCAAAATAAAAACATAAAGCAATTAACACACTTACTGACCCGCTGCTACATGTGCATAGTGGATTGCAGACAGTATTGCTACATAATAGTCGAAACAAATTGTTGTTCCATCATTGCTACATTATTCTGCACAATACGAAGGAAAAATTGATTTCTCAGCAACATCACATTGTGATACCAACATTATGATTCCAACATTATGATTGTATTTTCACTTGTATAAACATAAGTAGACCCCTATCACTAAAAACCATGCTTACCTGAAAAAGCTATCACCAAAGAATATCTGGGTCAACATTAAAAATAAAACTCTAAAATTTATTTCAATTTTGTAGCACTCAAAAGATGAAAGATCCAACTACATTCGTAGAAATCCAATACTCAAAATTTAAAAAATCGTAAACCCAAAACAACAGTAGAGATTTAACAACATTTTAAACAAAAATACAAACACAATATTAGCAACCAAAATTACACAAAAAATCAGCAATCTTGTTCAGATCGGTTCAGATGGTGGTGTCTACTTGAAGCTTGGAACATTAAATATTTACGGTTTGAAAAGGAGTGGAAGCATATATATTTATGTTTTGCAGGAAAGGAAAAGGAAAAGATAGAAAGTTGAGAAGTGGTGGTTTGGATGAGAAGTTGTATATTAAGCATCATATTAATATAGCTTACAGGAAATCAATTGAATGAATCTTGGGAACTTGGATCGAAGGAGATTATAGAGAAATACAAAGTGGTGAAGCATTGAAGGAGGGAAGAAGAACGTTTCGTTTCCCATAGCAAGTTCAAATTGGATTCACAGAAGGATGGTTAATCGCATAGGGAAGGCAAGTGGTTGATGATGTTTCATTTCACCAATGCGTGATATAGGTGTTTATTAGGGGATATTAGGTTGGTTGAAAATTGTTTTAATAGTGTGAATAAAAAAATTATAAATTAGAGAAAAAACCTAAGTGTGACACATCAGCCATATTTATTGTCAAATGAATATGGTGCGAGTATTTCAGGAAGTTACTAACATACCCTTAGATTAAAAATAAATTTAAATTTACTAATTAGGGTATTATGGTAAGTTAATGGTACTTTGATTTGTATAGATTTGTAATAGATTTAATTGAATTAATTGATCAATTAACTCTTTAATAAAGTTACTATACATATAATCGAGTAAATGAATAGTTAAATAAATATTTCATTACAGTACATGATTTTTATTAATATTTCATAAAAATATATGATTTTAAATATTTTTAGTAACAAAATATTATTTAAACTATAACAAAATGTAACTTATTCAATTTATAAAAAGGATTGTATGAATAAATTTATACCTTTTATTACTAATTTTTATGATTATCATTTTTCATTAATTTTCATGACTACAATTTAACATTTTTTTATCATGATTACAATTTTAAGGTTAATTTAAAAAGATTGTGATATGCTTTAGTTATTTCATAAGTTTTAAAAAATTACAAAATCTCAAGTGATTTCGTTTTTTTATTAACCGTTTTATGAAAATCTAAATAATTTCAAAATATATTTTATTTTAAATAAGGATCTAAGTAATTACAAAATAATTTTTATTCTAATGTTTTTAGAATGGACAACCATTTTTATAACTACAATTAGATATAACAGCAACAAAAGAAACAGTTAAAAGATGAATATTATTTATAACTTCTATTATATATAACATCAACAAAACATATAGTTAAAAGATGAATATTAAAATGAAATGTTTAAAGTTGGTATCTCATATATATGTTTACATCTATCCATAAATCTAGATGAATGAACAATACTCAAGAATAAAATCATTTTTCCAATTCAAATACTATTACTTTTATATATTAGTCAATTTTTTCAAACCTAAAATTCAAATAAAATAATATTACTTTTATATTTTAGTATTAGTTGGTTAATTTTTGTCAATTATAAAAAGTTCAATAAATTTACAACTTATTCTTCTATAGAAGAAGATTTTACAACAATGTTCTTCTACCACACTTAATCGAAAAATAATTGACAACCTTATTCTTCTATTAAAGAATATGTTGAAAAAATATTTTAAATTCATAAAGTATTAAAAATTTATCAATTAAAATACTGTACGATTCTTGTAATATTTTATACCAAATATTTATAAATTCAAAAAAGTATTATGTGTATAAGATTACTTTCTATATATTTCAAGGTAATAAAATATAAAATATATTAATAATCATTTAAAAAACAATAAAACAACAAAAACATTCAAAAATATAATAAATAAATAAAATCAAAATTATGCATCTTCCTACATAACTGAACAAAAAAATGGTGTGTTTTAATTATAATGCCATTTGAGTGTTCAACGGTATGAAATAAAAGACATAAGAGTCTAACTATTCTATAATTATCAAGATCAGAATTGCACCAATGTTGGGTTTTAATTGCTGAAGAAATAAGCAGCAAAATAATAGGTAAAATTGTAATTTATCTCTCAAAGTCTGATTTGCAATTGTCCAACGCCTACTGTAGTTTCCTCTTTAGGAGTATAGACTTTAGGAGTATAGAATAGATGAGTATAGACTTTAGGAGTATAGAATAGATGTGCTATTATTCTAACACCAGTTCTACAAAATTCCACAAAAGAATCATGTTACTTTACCAATTTCAAATTTTAAGGAAAATTGGTTATAAAATGATCGTATACAATTTCAGAATATTCAATATACTACTAAGACTGAATATTTTAATTACAATTATCGGTTCGTAAGAATAAAATATTGCAAAAGCTGGCCATAAAACCTAACCAAAATAGTTTCAAGTTTGTTCGAGACTTGCAACATTACTGCATCCAAACAGTCCATGAAAACAATTCAAAATAAAAACATAAAGCGATTAATACACTTACTGATCCGCTGCTACATGTGCATAGTGGATTGCAGACCGTATTGCTACATAATAGTCAAAACAAATTGTTGTTCCATCATTGCTACATTAAAGCTTAAAATACTTATCATCAAGTAAATACATTACATGTTAATGTATTATTTAATTTGATTGATGAATGTTTTTTTGTGTATTTATTATGAAAAGATTTTATTTGTTTTATCTTTTATATCAGTTTATAAACAATAAAGTATGTTGTCATACAATGATTGTGGTAAATTTCAACTTATTTATATGCTCTTTGAAATATTTTATGTTTTTGTTAAACCTCAAACTTAATGAAAATATTTCACAATTTATATAATATAACAATGCGAAAATTAAAGATTTCAACTTTAACAACTCGTATTTTTCACTTATTAATTTATTTCTTCATTTCACAAAAATTGAAAAGTTACTAATTTCACTTTATCCATTCAACTAATGTATTGAGAAGATATGCATTATTTTTAATTATATTATCATTGTTTTGATATATTCAGGTGGATTTAAATAAACCAATTTATTTAATTTAGATCATTTGTTTCTTTCCATAAACTTGGTCATTCAAAAAAGAAATCATTGGAATTGATGTGAAATTGAGAAGGTTCAATTCGCACACATTAGTCACCTTATTATGCATAACACCGATTAAAAATCAATAAGGCAAACTGTTCCAAAACTTGGAACCATTCTGCACTTGGGAAAAAGTAATATATTACTCCTCAGAAGGGCACCCTGAGCGGGATTACTCACTCTAAGGGGGATCTTCAGATTTGAAGTTTTCAACATTCAGGGGTGCACGCTGAGCGCGACCCCGTGCGCTCAGCGTGCTCTGTGAAATGTAGAAAAATCAGTCCATGACAGAATTGTCAAAGGGGTTCCAATTTCCAAAATCTTAACATGCATCCCACAATATGTCAATAATTGAACATGACAACATACTTGCACAAAATATTACTAATTAAGGTCAAAATCATGCATGATCAAGGATTAAGATAACACTTTCACTCAAACCCTCAACCCCAAAATCATGTCAATCCCATAAAATACCCCAAGGTCTTTATCTATGAGACTCACCTTGGCCAATTGAATGATTGAAAGGTGTCCTTGCTGACCTAAAGCTCTTATCTTGTCCAAACTTTTACTTCCAAAGCCAATCATCCCGTAATCACCTTATTTTCCATTATTAGCATGCATCCTCCAACTTCAAAGGTGTTTATCTCCTTCAATACATAGGCTATGTTCACGAAATCATATACCAAAATGAAGGTAAGTTTGTGTAGATTCCATAATTTCAATAATTATTCAAAACAGAGCTATGAGTAAAAAGTTATGACTTGATTAGTGGAGCTAATCAAGAAATCTCGTACCCAGATTTTTCACGAAAAATTAGGATCAAACCAATAACTTCAAACGCGTTTGTCTGCCTCATCACGAACATAAATCCGACTTACGAATAGAGAGATATCACATGATATGTGGAGGCTGTTCCAAGAATACGAAAAATTGCAAGATGATAATGGTCTTTGAGTTCTTCTCCTTTCTCTTTCTACCTTCTAATCATAAAAATCTGATTTTTATTAAGTCTATTCTCCAAACAAGGCCTTTAAAACTTATGCAATAATTTTTAATGCCTCATTGGCCCTCCAACTAAGTGGTATTTACCCAATTGCCACTTAGTTGGTTTCCAACTAATTCCTCCTTAATTCTAACCAAGTCCATGTATTTCCCTAAATAATTCTTAGTGTATAATTATACACATACATTCTCATAAGTAAAGATAGGGATGTTACATTCTGCCCCCCCTTAAATAGAATTCACCCTCGAATTCCTTCCAATTACCATGAGAAATACTTCTAAATATCATAGGTTTGAGTGATTCTTATATTGAGAATTTGGGAGATTGAGAAACAATTGGGTAGAAAATAGGGTTTGTTCTGGAAAACTTGGAAGAATATTATTTTAGGACTCATTTGTAATCTCTTGTAACAACATTCCAAATATAGTGAATCAGAGAGCTGCTATCTCACTAAGACAAAGATCATTTGATCGAAATGAGTAAACAAATATTTTGTGTTTCTCGCCTTTTTTGATGCAAAATTTAATACTTTTTGTTGATATTGATGAGTTTCATTTATTTTAGTTGACAATGTTTGAAGCTTGAAAAACACAAGAAAGGGGGGTTTAAATTGGGGTTTTGAAGTAAAATAATTTGACAAAGTTATTTTTATCCTGGTTCGTTTAAACTCAAACTACTCCATTCCACCCATTAAGGTGATTTTCCTCTCTCAACGAGGTCTTAATTCACTAATCAGAACTTAATTACAACTCACCAAGACAACTGTCTTAGTCTTCTCGAGATCAACCACAACTCGGTTTCTCAAGGAATTTCAACTTTACAATCAATTACAAAACTATATGTTTCACGATGCTTCTAAAAAGCTATATCACAACTGTGGGTTTTACACAATTTTTTAAGCACTTAGGAACTAGAGAATATGAATGATTTCTTTGAAGATTTCTCTTTTTGTTGTATGCACAGAAGTTGTTCTTATTATATTCATGGATAGATCTTTACATAGGCGTCAAGAAAATTCATCTGTTGGAGACATATAATTTATATATGGAATGATGATATTTTGACTTAATAGATCTTTCCATAAAAACGAGATCCTATTGGAAATCATCGTTTACTTCAAATATTTATTTAATAAATAGTAACGCATCAGAACAAAGCAGCCAGAACATAGGTATCAGTGTTTGTAGAGCAGCATGGTGCTTTCAGAAGTTTGAATTGAATCCTTGATGTCTTGATCAGAAGATGATGTAGCGGAGCTTTAAGGTTTTTAGATCAGCTGACAAGGTTTTAATCAGAGATTGGTGCAACCTTTGGTGCCTTTAGAAGTTCATCAGAACTTCTATTAGAACGTAAAATTAAACTTCAGATAATGGATGAATCTTCTAACATATATCCATTGTATCAGAACTTCTATATTTATTTAGATCAGAATCTTCTAACATATATCCAATGTATAAGAACTTCTGTACGTATTCAGATCAGAATCTTCTTCTACTATCAGAACCATAACTTGTTCTTCTTTTCCTTTCAAGGTCAGAACTTCATCTGCATACTTTATTAAACAAAATTAGCAGGCAACAATGTTTCATACAAAATATTTATTTATTAGGGTCAGAACATAATTGTCATCAACAATACTTGTTATATCAAAACGTCTAAGATAGATGTAGAACCAAACAATGTTCTAACAATCTCCCCCTTTTTGATGATGACAAAACATAAATATTTTGACAAAAAGAGGTCTCCCCTTGAATTTAATATTCATATAAGTTTAGAGAAATTGTACTTCCCTGAAGAGTTTCGTCCAGAGTATGATGAAGGTTCCAAGTTGATTTCCAGAATTGATATTTCCTATTTTAAGCTTTAGATACAAATGATATCAAAGATGATATCAGAATGTTCGAGACTTAGTCTATCAGTAATTATGATGTTAAAAATATCTTACGTTCTCCCCCTTTTTGTCATAAATAAAAAAGAAAAGAATATAAAAATAATAGGGCAAAACAGAAGATAATTGAAGGTTGAAAAACAGAAGATAATTGTATGAAGGGAGCAAAATAGAGTACAAAAGGAAATTTGCTGAATGAGAACAGGAGAAGAGAAAATTTGAAAATAAGAGGTTTCAAAAGAGAGAGAGGAGTGCAAATGATTTGAAAACTATGGTTTTGAAAAAAATGTTAAAGGCTGAGTATATAAAAAATTTCTTGAAAACATGCAATTAATTTGTTTTAGTGCAAAAAAAATGATGATTAAGAAACATAATAATTTCTGACCAGAGAGATGGCGTGAAAATATAGTGAACAGTTACAAATGTGACCAGCTCCTCAATGTCGTAACTCAAGCGTTTCAATCTATCAGAATTTGAACATGTATTCATTTTCTGAGAGTGACTTTAACAATTAAGATTGACAGGTGTTGTTCTGGTGAACTGCATGCTTCTATCTCGTGTTGAGTCATCTTTCAAATCTTCTGATAGATTCTGATTCATTTACCCTTCTCACTTTTGAAGGACAATTGATCATAAGTTCACAAAAAATATTATTCTAAGAGTTGAACATATAAAATTAAGCTTTTCATTCTGGGCATAATTCCATATTGAGATGTTTCATAATGAAATTGAACCTATCTTCAGCAAGGGGTTTTGTAAATATATCAGCCCATTGATGGTCTATGTCAATTTTAAGGAATGAATCCCCTTGTGAACGTAGTCCCTAATGAGCAAGGGGTTTTGTAAATATATCAGCCCATCGATGGTCTATGTCAATTTTAAGGAAAGAATCCCCTTATGAATATAGTCCCTAATGAAATGATGTTTAATTTCTATGTGCTTAGCTCTAGAATGTAAAATAGGATTTTTAGACAAGAAAATAGTAGAAGTGTTATCACAGGGATAGGAGTGTTACTCTCGAATATTTGAAAGTCCTCAAGCTGAATTTTCATCCAGCTGCAGCTATATATTCTGCTTCTGCAGTTGATAGTGCAATAGTGGATTGTCTTTTGATGGACCAAGATATCATATTTTCTCCCAGAAACTAGCAGCTTCCAGAAGTTCTTTTCCTTTCTATTTTGTCTCCAGCAAAGTCAGCGTCATAGTATCCTACAAGTTTGTATTCTCTGGATTTTCTGTAACACAGACCATGATTAGTAGTACCTTTCAGATACTTGAGAATTCTCTTAACAATAGTTAAGTGAATCTCTCTAGGATCTGATTAGAATCTAGCACAGAGGCAAACACTATATAAAATATCAGGTCTTGAAGCAGTTAAATATAAGAGAGAGCCAATCTTACCTCTATAGATCTTTTGATCTACTTTCTTACTTACCTCTTCCTTCTCCAAGATACACGTGGGATGCATAAGTGTTTTAGCAGGTTTGCTATCTGACATGTCAAATTTCTTCAGAAGTTCTTTAACATACTTACTCTGATGTATGTAAGTTGCTTCTGAGGTCTGATTTATTTGAATTCCCAAAAAGAATTTGAGTTCGTCCATGAGACTCATCTCAAACTCTGCCTGCATAGACTTAGCAAATTCTCTCTCAAGGGAGGATTTAGTAGAACCAAAAATTATGTCATCAACATAAATTTGACATATCAGAATATCATTTTTAAATGTCTTACAGAATAAGGTTGTGTCCACTTTCCCTCTGGTAATATCTTTTTCTAATAGAAAATTACTTAGTCTTTCATACCAAGCTCTGGGAGCTTGTTTAAGACCATATAAATATTTTTCGAGCTTATAAATAAATTCTGAAGGTTTTGAGTTTTCAAAGCCAGGGGGTTGATGGACATATACTTCTTCATCAATGTAACCATTTAGAAATGTACTTTTTACATCCATCTGATAAAGTGTGATATTGTGATTAACAACATATGAAATTAAAATTCTGATGGATTCTAACTTGGTGACTAGAGCAAAGGTTTCTGTATAGTTTATCCCTTCTTGATGACTATAACCTTGTGCTACCAGTAGAACTTTGTTTCTGACTACTTCTCCTTGTTCACTAAGCTTGTTTCTGAAGACCCACTTGGTTCCAATAATGTTGAATCCTTTTGGTTTGAGCATAAGATCCGATACGTCATTTCTGGTGAATTGATTTAGTTCTTCTTGCATTGCCATGATCCAATCATTATCTTAAAGTGCTTTATCTAAAGAAGTTAGTTCGATCAAGGACACAAGACCCATTAGAGATTCTTCCGAATTTTTGAACGTAGATCTGGTTCTGATTGGATCATCTTTTTTTCCCATAATCATTTCTTCAGGATGAGCTAAGCTGCTTCTGGATGGCTTTTCTGGATGGGTTCTTCAGAAGTTTCTTTGGTGGCTTCTTCAAGACTTTTGTCTTTGTCAGGACTATCATCTAATCCTATAAATTGAACTTATATATCTGCTAGAGAATCTTTTTGCTTTGACTTTTGAGGGTTAAGCTTATCATCAAATCTAATATTAATAGATTCTTCTACAATACGTGTTTCAGTGTTATATACTCTGTGGCCTTTTGAGAGTTCAAAATATCCTAACATTAAACACTTTTTTGCCTTAGAATCAAATTTATTCAGATAATCTTTGGTATTCAGAATAAAACAAATACATCCAAAAGGATGGAAATAAGAAATGTTGGGCTTTCTGTTCTTCCACAATTCATAAGGAGTCTTTTCTAGAATAGGTCTTATAAAGATTCTATTCTGGATATAACATGCTGTGTTCACTCCTTCTGTCCAGAAATATTTAGAAATGCTAGTCTCATTGATCATGGTTCGATCCATTTCTTGTAAAGTTCTATTCCTACGTTCTACAACTCCATTTTGTTGTGGAGTTCTAGGACAAGAAAAATCATGAGAAATACCATTTTTATTGAAAAGTTTTCCAAAGTCTTTGTTTTCGAATTCACCATCATGATCACTTCTGAATTTTACTATTCTGAACTCTTTTTCATTATGGACTACATTATAGAAGTTAGCAAACACAAAATGTGACTCATCCTTGTGTCTTAAGAACTTTACCCATGTCCATCTTCTATAGTCATCTACGATCACCGACCCATACTTCTTGCCACTGATGGATGCAGTTTTCACTGGTCCAAACAGATCAATATGCAGAAGTTCTAATGGCCTAGAGGTAGAAACAACATATTTTGATTTAAAAGGAGGTTTTGAAAATTTTCCTTTTGACATGCTTCACACAGAGCATCTGAGCTGAAGTTCAAATAAGGAAGTCGTCTGACTAGATTGAGTTTGCTAATTTGAGATATTCTTCTCATACTAACATGTCCCAATGGTCTGTGCCAGGCCCATTGCTCATTGTCCACTGACATAAGACATTTAACATTATGACTTTTAAGTTCAGAAAGTTTGATTTTATAAATTTTGTCTTTTCTTTTACCATTAAAGAGGATTGTTCAATCTTTTTGACTAACAACTTTACAAAATTTTTGATTAAAGATAATAATAATCAAGACTAATAATAATTATATAATAATAAAGAAAATCAAGAAAATTGAGCATAAAAATAATCAAGAAAATTGTAAATATTTATATAATAATAATCTAACATGATGATTTTAAATCTAGGAAACATAAAAACTTTGTTTGTTTGAGGATAATCAATAACATTATAAATATTTATATCATATAAATCCATTGTTTATGCTATTTCAAAATATATGAATAATAATTATATTTATTTCAAAGATTTTTTTCTCTTTAGAATAAATATTTATGAATAATAATTATAATCAATAATTTTTAAGTTTCGTTTGAATAACCAAGTTAAAGGCAAGGAACATATAAAATAAATTTCAAAAATTTATTTATTTTAATCCACGTGAATATATGAAATTCTAAATATACAATAAAGAATAATACTTACCTTTTCAATTTTTAAAAAAATAGCTAAAATATTATAAGTGAAAAAGATAATGTTGCTAAGCTTGAAATCTCTCATTTAACACTATCATATTATATAAATTATTCCATTTATCAGTAGGTTTTAGTTTTAACAAAAACCTAAAACGTGTCAAAGATAATATAATCAATTTAAGTTAAAATTTTATGTAAATAATTGTATAACAATTTAATTTATTCTTATAGAATGATCTAAAGGTTAAACATATTAAATTTTTTTAAGAAATTAGTTATTATAAGATTGATTGTAGTTGTAAATGTATTATCAATAAAATAGACTAAACTACTAAAAAAATTCATCAATATAATAAATTAATTAATTAACTTGATAATTTATCAAATTATATCGATAAGTATTTTTCGGTTTAAGTAGTTGTTTTAATTTATCAAGTTGGTTTATCTTACAAATGTTTTCAATTTGTTTTTCCTTTTATCTCTTTTTTAATTTTTTTATAATATTTTTTTATAAATACCTAAAAAATAAATAAAACATTTTCAAAATCTTTGTCATTCACATTAATGTATTTTATAAATAAATAAAACATTGAAACAAAAAAGTTTCAAGTGGTGGGTTATATTTTTTTTCTATGTATAACAAACTATTAAAAATAATATATTTTATGACAACATTTTCATATCACCGAACAAAAAACCAAAGCTGTAAATTATAAATATTTCACAATTTATATTTTTTTTCCCTTTAAAATTACCAGCTATTCTCCAGGATGAGTTAGAACCCGTGAGCTAAAGAAATTTTATGATGCAACGATTTTTGGGAAATCGTTTGGAGTCGTCTAAGAGTTTGAGAAATACTTCTAAATACCCTATTTATATATTGAGAGTTTGAGAGATTGAGAAACAATTGGACAGAGAATAGCATTTGTTCTCGAAAACTTGGAAGAATATTTTCTCACGACTCATTTGTAATCTCTTGTAACAATTTTAGAAGTATAGTAAATAGGAGAGATGCTGAATCGAAAAGTTGTTAACTGTCCAAGACAAATATCATTTGTTCAAAGTGATTAAACAAATATTTTATGTTTCTCGCCTTATTTTATCTTATTCTGTAAAATTTAATACTTTTTTCTTATTAGTGATGAATTTCATTTATTTAGTTGTCAATATTGGTTGTCCCCACACATCATAGTTTTTGTTATGAATTGAACATTCTCAATTTCACGTCACTTCTTTGTTAACTATAATTTTTGAAGTGACATCAATGAATTTGAAAAAAAAAGTATTTCTCAAACAATTCATAAAACCATTACGAATTATTTTGACTTTTTTAATGACAAAATTAAATCCAAGAAACATATAATCTAAATTAAAGAAAATTGGTGTATTTAAATCCACATGAATATATCAAAATAACGATAATACAATTAAAAATCATGTATATCTTCTCAAAAGAGTTGAATGAATAAACTGAATGCAGTAACTTTTCAATTTTTGAGAAATTAAAAAATAAATTAATAACTGAAAAATACAAGTAGTTAAACTTGAAATCTTTCATTTTTGCATCATTATATTATATAAATTAATTTATTTTTATTAGGTGTGAGGTTTAACAAAAACCTAAAATGTGTGAAAGATATTATAAATAATTTAAGTTGAAATTTACAACAATCATGGTATGACAACATACTTTATTGTTTATAGAATGATACATAAAAACCATATTTTTAATAATAAAACAACATGTTTAATTTTAAATCTAGATACATAAAAACTATGTTTGTTTGAAGATAATCAAGAAAATTGTAAATATTTATATAATAATAATCTAACATGATGATTTTAAATCTAGGAAACATAAAAACTTTGTTTGTTTGAGGATAATCAATAACATTGTAAATATTTATATGCTATTTCAAAATATATGAATAATAATTATATTTATTTCAAAGATTTTTTTCTCTTTTGAATAAATATTTATGAATAATAATTATAATCAATAATTTTTAAGTTTCCTTTGAATGAACAAGTTAAAGGCAAAGAACATATAATTTTTAAGTTTCGCTTTGACTTACTCTGTCTCTGGTTGTTCCAGCTTCTTTTGTTGCTATGATGTTCATCCCCAGTCACTCACTATCATCAACAGACCGATCTGCTCACCTCAATTCATCAACAGCTTCCGTCAAAAACTGTTACTCCCTTAGTTTGTATTTCTTGATTTACCATTGGGTTGGCTCGGAAGAAGCTAGTTCACGCTTCAGCTTGTGTCTTTTGTTCGTGATTCACTTTCCAGATTTAGGTTACATCTTCACCAGGTTTTCAGTCTCCATCACTGTTCTGCTTCCACCAAACTCACTACTCCGCTTCTGTACCGGTTGAATTTCGCTTTCTCTCCGTAATTACATCACTACTATTTTCATTTAATTATTTTTATTGACTATTAGTTGTGTTGAATATGAATGATAAATTTGTGGTTTGCTGTCTATAATATGAAAATGATACTGATATTAGTGCCACTTGTTTTGTGTATCGTCAAATATTCGATGTTGGTACCTTGTTATCCGTGTCTTCTGTGTTAAAACGTGATATAGTTTCGGTGTCTATACCCTATTTTTGGTGTTGAAATTTAGTTTTTAATCTTGGATAGCTTAATTTGGTAATAAAACAACAGACATTATATGAAAAAAACCACACACTAGTATCTCTATCAGAGTGTAATACTATATCCAACTCATCTACTTTCTTGTTGAGCTATTATAATTTATCAGGTGAAAGTTGTTATAATTGTTTCTTATAGGCTATCATGCAAGATGATTGAACTCAACTATTATGCTGTATTTTGTTACTTAGTTGAACCTGTTTTTGTATTGCTTTCCTTTAAACTCCTTTCAAGTTCTTGTAATTGAAATTTGACATAAGCACAACTATGATTTTTTGCATATCTATAACATTTTGCTGATCCGTTTGTGTTGTTCTATAAAACATTCGTAGCTGGCACCGTAGTAGGGTCAGTTGTAGATAACTGGTTGTAGAGAGGAAAGAGCTTTATAAAAACACAAAGAGGAAAGATCTTGATGCTGCCAATTTTAATCTTAGGGAGCATGGAGAACGGTGGTGTGTCAGAATTTGATGATCCCTCAATGCTAAACAAGGAGGCCATTTATGTAATTGGCCGTTGATACGGAGAAAAGACAGCATGGAGAAAATTAGGTTAGACATTCATGTTTTTATATATACTTTTTTCGTTTCTTTTAAGTGTCTTGTAAGAGAGGTAAAACTATCCTGAATTTACCATGGATGAAAATTGCTGAGAGGTCAAATTATGGCAGTAAAGAAGGTTCTTCAACATTGTTATTAACTTTATACATTTCCAGTTTGATCTTTTTGTTATGGTGGTATAGGTGATGTCATGATGTTGAATATACCATTTTGTTATGTATTGAGGGGCGAGGTAATGAGGTTGCAGCTGTTGAAAAGTTATATTGCATCACTTCTGTTGTATTTACTGAAGATTTTCTATTTCAGATTGTTGAGTTTATATCATAAATTGCGTAATTCTATAAGTGCAGGTGAGATGCAACTTGGCCAGAGATTTTTCTCTCCTAATATGTCAAACATTAATGTTGCTGAGAATTGGCATGGTTCCTCTACTTCTCCACCACTTCCTACACAAGGTCTCCTGCCTTTCATTGAGGCTTTCTTTGTTGTGTGAAAAGCTACAAGCAAACAAATCTATCATGTAACAAGACCATGGAAACGTAACTGCCAGAGAAGGTAAGGAGTTTACCGTCTGCCCAACTTCAATGAATGGAAATTTTATTGGAGATTCACAGCGAAATCTAGACGGTGCTTTTACATTTACAAGGTTTGTCGAGAAGCATTATCGGCTTGCTAATGGTTTCATTAGGCAAAAATTGTTGGTAGATTTAGATATAAACAACCTGTTGCAGTATATTACATCTTTAACTTACATGTTGAGTGGTTCTTTGACATAATTATAATCTTATATGCAGGTGGGAAAGTTGGAAAAGTCATTGTTTAATTCACAACAATTGGATGTTTACTTTACCCGATCTTTCTAGAAGCAGTATACTCAGCGGTAAGGTTACATGCCATGACATTGAAACAGTTAATCCTGATTACTACAAGAATTTTAAATGAATGTTGGAGGTGAGTACTGAGCTACAATATAATAATGAATTAATATAATATTAATAATAATTAATTAACATAATATTATTAAAAATATCAAAAGATAAATACATGAATTATCATAAAAAATAGTATAGTAATTGACGTAAGAAATGATTAAAGTGTTTATACCGTTGAAAACATAATATTTTAAGTTAGTTATATTTTTTATCATGTTACTGCTGTTACAACATAAAGGTGTGAATGGCTTACTACTGTTTCTCAGTACATTTGTAACAGGGGTATTTTATACCGCCTGATGCATAGACCAGCGTCTGATGAAGTTCTGGATAGTAGGAGAAGATTACAAATGGCTTTGGATGTGGTTTGTGTCAGATATTGTTAATTTATTACACTAAATATTTATCTTATACATGATAGAGTGTTTACCCAATTGCAGGCTAAGGGAATCAATTACCTCCATTGTCTTAAACCTTCAATCGTGCACTGGGATCTGAAATCGCCAAACTTGTTAGTGGACAAAAATTGGACTGTGAAGGTGGAATGAAACCGGTGTAGAAGTTAATAATAAGATTTTGTACGTTTATGTTTATAATAAAATTTTCTTTCTTTGAATAACACTCTTAATTTTGAGACAGTTCAACAATTGAACTGGATTAGCTATTTGCCGATGCATCTTGATTCATGTAGAAAAATGATTACTACTTCTTAGCCTTTGACTTCCAATTTTGTCTTAAGACAAATGATACAATTTTCCTTCTGATATATGAATATTTGTAGTATTGTAGATTTTAATCATTTGATGTTGGTAAGGTTTTTAGATGAGAAGTATATGCATTTTTAGGATTGCAGAAGAAAACATTCAACTTACCATCATGTATTTGGATTTGGTAGATTTTGCATGTTAGCATACATATAGAGACAAATTCCTTTTTCAATTTACTATCATGTATTAATGTGTATTTTTTTCTTCCGGTAAGAATGTGTATTAAACTTTTCTCTTCTAAAATTTCGTGTAAATATTCAATTATATCAATTATGAACTGACATTATTTTTCTAACAATTTACAAATATTTATATTGAAAAACAAAACAAAATAACACAAGCTTGCAGTAGTATGACACAGTCACAAAATGTAGAAAATTAGAATAATATATCATGTTCCTTATAGAATGGACGAAGAAGCTTGTGATGATCAAGATATGGAAGAAGAATAAGAAGAAGATGATCAAGAAGACGAATATTATGATGTATGAGTTTAATTAATAGTAGTTATGTTTTACGGGATTACTCTTAGAACTTTTGTTTTTAATTTGGGATGACTCTCTATAGTTTGACGACTAATTAGTCGGTAGCGCACTTGATGTAGACTTATATGTTTTTAAATGAATATTTTGATGTTGTAGAATAATGTTTGCTTGTATAGTTAGATTTAAATTTGTTTTAATCAATAACTATAAAAATGATTATTCATGTTGGAAGACATTTTATATTGATCTAAAATAAGCTTTTTATCCCATGGCTTGTAGAACATAATTGTCACAATTATGTCGCACAAAAAGAAAGCGTGACAAGCTTAAATGCAGTAAAACCATGTATAAAATTAGCCGCGGTTTTAATTAGTGGTCATACCTAGACAATTAAATTGCGTGCTACATTAAATATGAACCGTGGCTAGATACAGCCACTGTTAATAACTGAGGCGCAAGATAAACTGCGTCCGTAGCCTAGATGCCTAAACTGTGGCCTCTTCATGCCACGGATGTAAATAAAATGTGGCACAAACACGAAAACCGCGGCTAATACATTAGGCCACGACCGCATATCCCACAGTTACATATTCGTGCTCAAACCGTGGCAAAAGCGTATTGCCACCGTTATTTTATATCTAGCCGCAGATTTCTGGTCATGGTTGAAGACCTTTTTTTGTAGTGGGAAATGGGTAGAAGTATCAATACAAATACAAAAGCCGAACAGAGTCGTGGCCAAATAGGTATAAATACCAATGGGTACTAATACATTTTGCAAAAGTACATAAGCTGAAAGATACAAAAGAACTAAACATCGTCAGGAAACATCACTGCAAGACTAAGTCATCTTATCTTTGCCATTGTTCTACCTCAAACAACTTGAAAAATAATAATTGGAATGAGGTGATATTACTAAATCTCAGTGAATCTCCCTATCCTAAGGATTCATCATGATTCTACGGTTCTTGATAAAAGTATCTTTTTGTAACGATTATAGTCATTAAGTTTTATTAAACAAAGATTCAGTAATTATTGTTGTAAAAATATTGATTATGACAAGCGACATCAATTGTCGTTGCAAAACTTTTTGCAACACACTTATACCAACAACATTTTTTTTCTTGCAAAAAACACCTTTTGCAGCAATTTTGTGTTTTTCTCAATAATTTTTATCGCTGCAAAACTCATTTTTCTTGTAGAATGTACTACTTAATTAAATTGATGATTTTTTAGTAGTTTAGTCTAATTTATTGATAATACATTTACAACAATCAATATTTTAATAACAACTCTTTTAAAAGATTTTAACTTGTTTAATTTTTATCATTCTATATAAAATAAATTAAGTTGTTACACAATTATTTATATAAATTTATCACTTAAATTGATTATATTCACTTTGACACAGTTTAGGTTTTTGTTAAAACTCAAACCTAATGACAATTCAAATAATTTATATAATATAACTAGCTAACAATGAGATATTTTACTGATAATTTTATTATTCTTAATTGTATTTTGAGAATTTCGTATATTCATGTGGACTAAATTAAGCTTGAGAAGGTGTGTATTATTTTTATTTGTATTTTGGGAATTTCATATATTCATGTGGATTAAAATTAGCTAAAATTTGAGATTTATTTTATATGTTCCTTGCCTTGAATATATGAAAATTTTACCCTATACCCCTACACTTATTCCGATACCCCTACAATTTTTTTAATATTCCAATTTTATCCTTTTACTTTTTTTATTTTTATATGGAATTTTTTTTTATTTTCACTATTTTTTGAAAGCGTACGGAATAGCCAAGGAAACAGAAATTTAACAAACCGGATAACTCAAAATGGATACATCCGATACGTATTTTTCAGAACCGGATAATGTCATAGCTAAATCCGAAAATGTCACTCGGATCACGCAAATATTAAGCACAAGAGTAAAATACGAAAGATATAAGGGGCCTAGAATGAAATGCAACATTTGTTTAAGCTGGTAGAGGAATCAGATTATGTATACTGGAGCAGGAAAAAAGACGATTCAGAAGTTGTGAAGGATATTTTCTGAGCTCATCCAGAATCACATATTTTTTACGAAATACGCATCAACAACCCGGATAACCCAAGCAGTGGGTTATCCGGGGTGAAAGGAAGCAAACCGGATAACCCTGGGATGGGACTTCCGGAGTGTAAAACCCAAACCCGATAACCCACACACGTGACTTCCGGTGTGTGTTAAAATTTTCAAAAACACACCGGATAACCCACTTATCATGTTATCCGATTTGTAAAAAATTATCTTTCTCTCTCCTTTTTCAGAAGTTAAAATGGTAAAAGTAAAAAAAAAAAGTAATTAGTATTTATTCAACGGCAATTTTGTCCAAATGTCAAAATTGTAGGGGTATGAGAATAAATGTAGGGGTACGTGGTAAAATTTTCTGAACATATAAGATTTATTTTATTTCATTCAAAATATATCTTGTTAGAATGTATTTTGTTAGATTGTTTCACCATCATTTAAGATTATTTAAGTTTTAATAAAGTAGAATAACAGTCCTTTGACATTAAAATTTAGTTATACTTTTTACAGTTAAGTTATTCTTAGATCTATAGTTAGATAAAATTGTTTGAAAAATACATTTTTGACAAACTCAATAATATTATTCTAATACTTGTTTTCTAATAAAAAAGAATCAACAAATTTTTTTAATAGATATATCATTATCAACGTTTGTTTGCTTATAAAAGTATGGTATATGTTAATACTTATTCCTTTGGTGTATTTAGATTTGAATTTACAACGTTTGTTTGTTTATAAAAGTATGGTATCTCCTATAGATATATCATTATCTCTATTAATTGAAAATTATTATAAGCTTTGATATCTTTTTGTTAATGCTTATCTCTTTACTATTTATTAAGATATACTTTTTTTGTTAATGCCTATCTCTTTTCTATTTATTAAGCTTCTATCTTTCGTATTGAAGTATAATATAATTTTAGTCTAAAAATTTTGTAAAATTTCCATCCTAAAACTCAAATTCATCAAACGTGTGAGTATATATATGTTACACTTATATGGATAAGAAAATTATCAATGTTGATGCTACTTTAAAATATTGTTATGTGTAAAAATTAAGAATAAAATTAAAAAATAAATTAGAAAAATCATACAAATAATTAAATTTGAAGGTGTTCTTGGTCAATATTTTAAAATATGGATGAAATTTGTACTCTTTTATAATATAAAAGGATGTTATTATTATTAAAAATTAATTATTGTAGAGAATCAATAAATAGTACATAAATAAGTAAACAAATGAAAGATTTAAAACACCATATAAGTAATTTTTTAAAATACTTTTCGATAATTTTTTATTTCAAACACCATAGAATGTTTTATTTCAGACTCTTTTATGTAATTTTTTTAAAATATCTACAATATTGTTTACATGTGAAAAATTAACTAAAAAAATAGAAATAAAACACACCATATAAGTAATTAAATTGAAGGTGTTCATAATCAAAATTTAAAAATATGGATGTAATTTAAATACTTTAATAAAATAATAAAATGTTATAATTTCTATAGATTAATTACTTTAGAGAATCAACAAATAATACATAAATAGATGAAAGAGTTAAAAATCAAAAACACATTGTATCTGTAACATATATAATATATATTTTTCGATTGACAATGTATAATTCAAATGATATATTCAATACACGAAAATTAAGATAAAATACATATTTTATGTAACATATAACGATGGTATCCTGCTTGTAGTTGTTAGAAATTAAATAAAAAAAACATGATTCTAATAGTAATATTCCGATAGTCATATTTTATGTAAGATATAACGATGGTATCTTACATGTAATCTATGTTTGAGTCTTTGGAAAAGTCACTCTTGAAATTAGTGGATAAACAAACTATAAAAGAAATTTTCTAAAAAGTGGGAATACACGAAGGTGATGCAAACATATAAAATATTTTTCTTTTTAGTTGGTGTCAGCTAAAATAGGTGGTGTAATGAAAGATCCTCTATATTCAATATTATTTCTTTGAACATAACTTGTTTTTTCTGGAGTTCATCTAAATAAATTTTGGTGTTTGTTTTGATGCCAATTGAATTTTTGTGTATGAGTACAAATGTTGGATACGATTTATAACACAATGTGTACAATATAGTTATTATATTACTATAAATGGTATTTGTACACTTATTATTACATGAACACTTGTTGTTTGTAGGCACTTCCTAAAACTCCTCCTATATATGAGAATCACTTTAACTTTCTCTCAATCACTAAAACTAGTGTTTAACTTCAATAAACAATTTAAAGAATGTTCAATTACAATTCAATTAAATAAAATAAACTCTATGCTTTAAGATATGAGTTGAAGCGCTATAGTGGCATTCAAGCAAAACAAAAAAGGACTCAAACATAAGTGCTAGCACTTAATATCTTCATTTCAACGCATGGTATTACACGATAAAATTGAAGGTGCAAGAGAATGGAAACAAAATATGCGAGTCATATAGAAATACATTCACCAAAGAGACAACATACAGACATGGAAGAACCAACCCTAATACAAAACCTATATATCACAATAGTTTGGAGAACGATCCCACTTTTGGATAGTGGTTCGTGCTAGTAAGTGTGCTATTTTATACCATGGCGGTTAAGGTATATGAAAATATGGATAATGTGCTGCATTTAACAATGGAGAATGTTTGACAAATTATTAAGACACTACAAAAAAAAAATAATTTTTGGCAGCGCCACTACGAAAGCGCTTTTAAGAGAAAGCGCTTTCGTAGGCTTTAAAAAAAATTCGCCTAAAAAAGCGCTTTCATAGGGTTCCCTAATAAAGTGCTTTCATAGGCATTTGAAATATCTAACCTACGAAAGTGCTTTTGAAAAGCGCTCTTATAGGGGGGCCTTATGAAAGCGCGCTTTTAAAAAGCGCTCTTATAGGTGGACTTAAGAAAACGCTTTTTAAAGCGCTGCTATAGACCTATGATACGAAAGCGCTTTTGAAGGAAAAAGCGCTCTTATATATGGGCTTTAGAAAGCGCTTTTAAAAGCGCTTTCGTAGGTTATTTTATAATTAAAATTGAAAACCCTAAATACGATTTTTGGCCCTCATTCTGTTTTGTTCATCTTCAATCTCCAGCATTCTGTTCTTGCGCGCATTCTCAATCTCCAACATTCTCTTCATCCAGCATTTCGTACCTCGCATTCTCTTCCTCCAGCATTCCGTTCCTGGCATTCTGTTCCTCCACTTACACCGTCGTTCTCCTCCACTTACGCCGCCGTTCTCCTTAGTCTTCGCGCGTTCTCCGTCTGACAGGTGCGTTGGTGTTTCTTTCTTTAAGGGTCTGCATGTCTAACACAGATGGCTTTACTTGTGAAATAGTTATAGATGTCAAACTTGCTGTGAAACTATTTGCCACAATGAAACTTAATGTGAAACTAGTTTGATTGTCAGTGCATTTACAATATTATACCACTACTGTGTAAAGGCAGCCAAAAACATCCATGTTTCTTTTGATTTTGCTGGTTGTTCAGTAACCACCATGTGTAGGCCAGATTCAATATAAGGTTGTGAGAATTCCACTAAATGATATCTATATGCCACTATTGATGTATCGCCAACCGCGGCATCCAATTTCTGCGTCAAAAACAAAATGTTAGATTTGTATTAAGCAGAAGCAACATTAAACTAGCCAAGAGTTACCATACCTTATTGTAGACATGATCAACCATTTCATTATATGAGCCATTGAAGGGAAAAAACGTGTAAGTTAAAACATAAGGTAAACGTTTGACAACTGCTTTAAAGATACTGACTGAGAAACCAGTGACTTTAGGTTCATTGTTTCCCTGATCATATTCCACATTCACAAACTGAGTAAAAGCACCATTTGAAGGTATTGCTATTTTCAATAACCTTTCCTCATCATTATGACCGTTAGGAACTGATTGTAACTCTTCTGGCCAATAAACTGTTTTGAAAACTCCATTTGAATCATCATTGTTTGTGCATATCTCCATTACCTTATTATGGCTAACAATGTTCTTGGAAAAACCTAGTGCTGGAGACCAAGATGCCATTTCTCTATAGCTTTTCCCAATCACATTAATTATGTTGAAAGTTGGTGATTGAAACAATTGTTAGTTTCACTTACATTAATTATAGCTTGCATTGAATTTGGTTTATCATGTTAGTTTCACTTACATTCATTCATGTACATTCATCCTATTTTTTATAATATAAGTTTTCTTTTCTTTGAATTAGCAGCTTTTCCCGGCCTAGTTCGACGTACGACGCTCATTCTCCGCGTTTCTTTGAGTTCGATAAATCCGAGGTAAATTTCTTCCTCAAATTACTGGTATTGTGATGAATTTGTCTTAAATTGCCTTTCGTATGTTGCGTTTTCTTGATACGGATCCATTATGTGTATACTTTGCGTTTTGACAGAAACGTAGTATATTGTTTTGTGCACTAATTAGTTGATATGGATAAGACATGGATGTATTCCAATCGATTGTCAAAAGACTACGAGAATGGTGTTTTAGAGTTTGTTAAGTTTGCTATTGCGCACGCCAAAGACCCTAGTCGAATGACATGTCCTTGTTTATATTGCTGTTATGGGAACTGGGTTGACGCAGTTCAATTGGCATCACATTTAATACGGTATGGAATTGATAGAAGTTATACATGTTGGAATATGCATGGTGAGAAAAGTAACAGGAAAGTTGAATCGGGGGATAAGAGGACCTATGCTTCAAAAGATGATTGCACAGATACATACGTTTATGATCGAGTCGAAGAGATTGCAGAAGCGCTTGAAGAAGATCTTAATGATTGTCCCAAAATGTTTGAGAGGTTGGTAAGCTATGTAGAGAAACCGTTGTATAATGGTTGTACAAAATTCACAAGATTGTCTTCGGTGTTAAATTTGTACAACTTAAAGGCCGACAATGGATGGTCGGATAAAAGTTTCACAGAGTTATTAGCCCTTATGAAAGATATGCTACCAGAGGATAATGTTCTTCCCAATCGAACGTATGAGGCAAAAAAGATGTGGTACTCTATTGGCATGAGCTATGATAAGATACATGCATGTCCTAAAGATTGCGTTTTGTTTCAAAACGAGTATGCATCGTTAAATGAGTGTCCTAAATGCGGTGCCCCTCGATATAAGAAAAAGTTGTCTCCGGCAAAAGTCTTATGGTATTTTCCTATAATCCCGAGATTTAGACGGATGTATCGTAGTGAAACCGATTCAAGACACTTGACTTGGCATTCAGATGAAAGAATTATTGATGGAAAATTTCGACATCCGGAATATTCTCCAAAGTGGATGAAAATTGATAATGATTATCCTGAATTTGGAAAAGAAGCAAGAAACATTCACTTGGCATTGTCTACTGATGGAATGAACCCACACGGTATTCAAAGTATCTCGCATAGCACATGGCCTGTGATTCTTATGATTTATAACCTACCTCTGTGGCTATGTATGAAGCGTAAGTACATGATGTTATCTATGTTAATTTTTGGGCCTAAACAACCAGGAAATGACATAGACGTATACTTGGAACCATTAATCGAAGATTTGAAGATTTTGTGGGAGAACGGTGTGGAGGTTTATGATGGTTATAGGAAAGAAAGTTTCAACTTGAGGGCGATGTTGTTTGGAACAATTAACGATTTTCCAGCATACGGAAATCTATCCGAGTATAGCATTAAAGGTGAAAAAGCGTGTCCTGTCTGTGGAGATGAAACCGATATGATGCGATTGAAACTTTGTCAGAAGAATGTCTTTCTCGGTCTTCGTAGATTCTTAACTTCTAAACATCAGTATCGTGGATGGAGAAAAGCGTTCAGTGGAGATACCGAACAACGTAGAGCTCCTCCTGGATTGACAGGTGATCAAATTTTTGAAAAGGTGAAAGATGTGCATATTCATTTTGGCAAGCCTTTTGCACATAAAGTTGTCATAGGTGGGTGGAAAAAGAGGTCAATTTTTTTTGAATTTCCATATTGGAAATCTTTGTACGTAAGACATTTTCTTGATGAGATGCATATTGAAAAAAATGTATTTGACAGTGTTATTGGTACGTTACTCAATATAAAAGGGAAGTCTAAGGATGGCCTTAAAGCAAGGGAGGACATGGTAGACATGGGAATAAGAACTGAACTGGGACCCGTGAAGAAAGGAAAACGGATATATCTACCACCTGCTGTTTACACTTTATCTAGAAAGGAGAAAAAAAATATTGTGTAAGTTTCTAAGTGAAGTTAAAGTTCCAGAAGGCTACTCATCAGATATTAGAAGACTTGTGTCTATGAAAGACCTCAAGTTAAATAGTTTAAAGACGCATGATTGCCATGTTATAATGGAACATTTTCTACCGATAGGTATACGTTCTATTCTGCCAGAAAAAGTAAGAAGCGCAATAACTAAATTGTGTTTTTTCTTCAAGTCAATCTGCAGTAAGGTGATTGATCCTGAGAACTTACCAACATTGCAAAAAGAAATAGTTGTTACTTTGTGTGAGCTTGAAATGTATTTTCCTCCCTCGTTTTTTGACATAATGGTTCATCTTGTCGTTCATCTTGTGAAAGAGACACAATTGTGCGGACCAGCTTCTATGAGATGGATGTACCCTGCTGAACATTATATGAAAATATTAAAAGGGTATGTGAAAAACCAAAGTCGACCAGAGGGTTGTATTGCCGAACGATACATTGTTGAAGAAGCGATTGAGTTTTGTACTGAATATTTGTCAAATGTTCAATCAACTGGACTCCCCAAATCTCATATTGTTGAAAAAAAGAAGGTAAGAAGCTAATTGGAAATAAAGTTGTGACAATGTTCGAGTTAAAAAGTGACGTGCTAGGGAATCGAATCTGAATTCGAATCCTCTGGCTCGAAACGATTTACTCTTTTGATTTGTTTATAAAGATGCCGCGAGCATCAAGCTTTATTATTTTCAACACAATAAAAGATGATTTAATGATTATGAAAAAGGGGAAAGCTGTTAATACCCTCAATTGATTTTGATATGCGTAACGACTAGCGCAAACTAGACGCAACGCATTGGGGAGTATTCCGGGTAAGGGGGTTTGTTATATAAAGGGAAAAGATGGAGCACCCTAAATATATATAGTTATCTATAACTTTATATATGAATATGTTTGATATGTTTGTGTGTTTTAATTGCTATTTCTATGATTGGGAAAGTTTCTCCTTTGGGATTTGAAGAAGGACTGATTATGTGCGATCCTAGTATTTATTATTATTGTGCTCGCAAAGATCTTTGGATCTTCTGCATACATATCCCTTAGTGGGAATCAGAGCATTTGTAGCTCGCATCTACAGGGATCTATGGTTTGTTTGGTATGAGAGAGAAAGAAATTTGCTCTCCAAGGATGAGACCTTGTGCCTACGTATTCTCAAAAGGATGTTGAGAAATTCAGAGCAATCGTAGTTCCCACTTATGCTAGTGGAAGCAACAGGATGTTAGTAAGAGACAGACAAATGTCATCTTAATGAAAAATATATCTAATCTATTTCATCACATACATTTTGAAAAGTTTGATTGATTGAAATCTTTCGTCGTAAGTTATAGGTGTTTTGCTTGAGTGTACAAGCGTTACCACTTACATGTTTAAGAAAGATGTTTTGAAAAATGACTGAATCTTTTAACTGTAAGCATTGGGTGTTTTGCTTGAGTGTACAAGCGTTACCACTTACGATTAAGAGATGTTTTTGTTTGAAAAGAGTTTGAAAAAAGTTTGAAAAAGTTTGAAAAAGGTTTTGACTGTATGTGATGTGATAGATGAGATACTTCTTCCATAGAGATGATAAATGTCTAAATCTCTTAGGAGAAATTGATTGGATTAAGGAGATGCTTTTAAGAAGCCCATGGGTCCTTATATTGTTAGCCCAAGAGGAGGCATTCCGAGGGTCATTGAGGGTCATCGAGGGTCATCGAGGGTCCTTGTATGAAGCTCAAAAGGAAGCTATAGGGTATGGCTGGATTTGGCTTTAAAAGGGATTTCACCGGGAAACCATCCTTTTGGAGTTAAGAGCAATTTCACCGAGAAATTATACTCTCAGGGTTCTATCCTAGCGCGGGTGATTCTTTGTATTGGAAGCCCAATAGAAGGCTGTTAAGAGATTTCCTGATCTCTTTCATTGTATGATGCCCAAGAGAAGGCTAAACTCAATGAGGAGTTCTTTTGAATGAAGCCTAAGAGGAGGCTGACTCAACAGGGGAGTGCTGTCTTATATGAAGCCTAAGCGGAGGCTAAACTCAGATGAATGAGTTACCTTGTACAAAGCCCAAGAGGTGGCTAACTCTGTGGGGAGAGTTATCTTTTATAAAGCCCAAGAGGAGGCTAATATTGTGGGGAACCTATTGGTTAGACTAGTTGTTATGTTATAACTAGACAGTTGTATAAACAAGTGTATGTGTGATATGTATTCACAAGAGTTTATGAAGGAAATATAAACAATGCATGATGTTTATTTTACAAGAGTTTATGAAGGAAATATAAACAAGTGTGTGAAACGAACGTTTAAAACGAGCGCAACTTGATTATTTACAAGTTTTGAATTGTGTACAAGGAGGTAAATATGTACACGAACGAGTATTTATATACAAGAGAATGTGGATGTACATAGGAGGGTTGGGACTTACACCATAAGGGTGGCCCATTGGTTTAAAAGCAGTTTCACCGGGAATAATGCTCCTTTCAATACCAATGGTATTCAGTGTATGTACAGATGAAACGGAAACAAACGATCGAAGTTTATCTGTATTTGAGTATTTATAGAAGTATCTGTATTATGTACAGGTAAAAAATCTGTATGTATACGAAAAGTATTTGTTATGTACAAGAAAAAAATGTATGTACATAAAGAATGTTGGTTTGGGACTTACACCGTAAGGGAGGCCCATGATCGGTTAAGAAATTCGAGAGAAAACGAATTCGGTTTTATCGTTTAAATCAGATCGATCATGGAAAAAATGTAAGTTTGATGAAAAGTTTTGAAGAAATGGTTTTTGAAAGTGTTTTTGAAATGTGAAGTTTACTTATAAGAAGTTTTGAAAAGAATCGGCTTCGAAGTTTGAAAAAATCACCTTTAAAGGTGTTTTGAAAAGTGCTCAAAGTGTCGCTTTCGCTCGATCAAAATATAATCGGATGAAAGTTTTTCTGAAAAATTTTGCACTATCATAAAATAGATGCATTTATTGACAAGTGTACAAAAATCACCTCAAAATGAGGAGTTTTGATTGGTTTTGAAAAAGTCAAAGTTTGAAAAAATATGAAGAGAAAACAAAAGTTTTAAAAATGGTCCCAAGGCTATTCGAACCCGGACCATTGGGCAAGGCGAAGAGTTTTAAGAGTGAGTGGCAACAGCGGTGATACATCCATTAACTTATGCCAATTCGTTAAATATATTATAAAACATTTATTTGAATTTGAAAACACGCGCGCAAGCCATCTTCATCTTCCTCAATCCTTCATCCAGCCATGGATTTCTTATTTCTTGATGAAAACGAATGATATAAACATCAAACTTGGTCGTTTTTTAACAAGGAACATGATGATGCTCTTTAATTTCATTTATTTTCAGTTAATCATGATTAAATTCCCAGAAAACATGAAGAACCCTAAAACTGAAAATCTTAATTGAAATCGTGTATGGTTGATGATTTATTCAATTGATTGAGGGTTAATGATCGTGAAGGGTGCAGAAACAAAACGGCCAAGAGTTTTTTTCAAATGAATCAAAGAATCATGGAGTTGAAGTTCGAGCTCTTACCTGTTGAAACTGGAATCGAATTTGATGAAGGAGTGTTTCCAGTCGTGGTTTGAGGATTGCTTAAGCACCAACGGCCTTTATGGAAGATGTATGAGTGGTCTGCACTTCATGAATTCATCTGGATCATTCTACCCAAGTCGACCTGCATAAGCTCAAAATGAAACTTGGAATTCTGGGTTAGAGGTGTTACAGATGGTTGTTTATGATCTGCATCATATCTATGATGTATGTTGATGGTGTTTGGATGATCAGAACTCAATTTAATCAAGCCAAGCTATGGATTCGAATTCTAAGGCAGTTTTGAGTGAGTTTGTGAACATGGCATGTAATTCTTATTTCTAGCTTTTCCTATGTTGCTTTTAAGTTTTAGACAAGTTTCAAATGGATATTAGAACATGTTAGACACCAAAGTTCTTCATGGTTTTCACAAGATTTCAAAATTGCAAGTTTTGTCAAAAATGCATTATGTTTCTTGAATTTCAAGTAAGAAGAGAGAAAGCATGTCTTGGCATTACTTTGGTGTATTTTGAATGGCAAGCAAGACATCTATTTATAGGCCATGAGTTCTGAAAATAATTGAGAAAGTTTGGCCATTGGTAAATTTGACTCGCCTTAGAGGGCAAGGAAGACATTTTTGCATTAAATGCAAAAGGAAACTTCCTTTAACCATGGTTAATTCTTCCAATTTGATCTTATCTCTTTGCAATTACTTTCCTCTGATATTTATCAGCTCTAATCTTCAATTGGAAAGGTGGCAAGCTTCTAGAAAGAAGAAATCCAAAAATGACCTATAATTGTGAAGTTTTGAACTTGAAATCCATGGTTATGGAGCCTTATGTTTCAAAATCAAAAGTGTAGCTAGACTCCATGGATTTGAGAGTTCTTGGACATTTTGGAAATCTTGTTTCAAGGGCTACAACTTTCATGTTTTGAGTTTTTTCCAATTCAAAGTGGAACTATGTGAAAAAATGCCATGAAGTTTGGAAAAAGTACAAAATTTTAACACTTGAAATATTTTCTAAGTGTTAGAAATTTTGACTTTTTGTTGACTTTTCCAAATTCTTTGATTTTTTATGATCAAGATGGATCATTCGAAGTATTTTGATGATGGAAAAAGTTTTGTCTTGAAAAAGTTGACCAAAAGTCAAAGTTTGACTTTTCTGTGCAGATGAAATTTCATCACATGTTTCAGAAATTGACTGATGAATCCTGTGAACTGCTGTGATGTTTTGAATCCAAAAATTAGGTCAAGATGTTGTATCTAAGATATGAAGATCAATCTTTAACCAAAAAAGTCATTCCTTGATCAGAAAATCAGAGATTGCACATGCTCGACCAAAACCCTAATTGGTCGATCCTCGATTGATCAATGAGAAAAGTTGGATATCTGAAGATCAGAGGTTGATGATTTCATCAAGATAGATAAAATGAGGTGAGTAAAACTAAAACCGTAATTGGTTGCCTCTTGAATCAGATGAAGATTTGATGAAACCCTAATTTTGACCTGTGAATGCTACACCCGATTAATTCTATTCTGGACTGTTAGTGATGCAATGATGCAAATGTAAGGTGGTATATTAGGTCAAAAATTAGGGTATGACAGAGCCCCTATTTAAGTTTCTTTAACCTGAGATATGAAGATGAATATCTTCATTTTGATAGGTGTAAAGAGACTTAAATATCAAAATACGCAAATTTTGGACCTAAGATACCAAAAAAATGCGGATGATGCAAAAAGATTTACCCAGGAAATATCAAAGAAATGACATGACGGGGAAAAATTTGTGAGGATGACTCGATCTATTTAAGAAAAGAGGAACCCGTTTGTTGTGGAAACATGCAATATGTCTTGCTGGGGAAAGAGTGATTCACAAATCATGTGAATATCTGTTTCGCTTTGGGAAACAAAGAGATTACCTTCTGTCAGCCTTGTGACAATGTTTAAGGTAAGCGAAGATGATATTACCAATTATCAGCCTTGTGATAGTTCAAGGTAATGAATTATAAAGATATTACCAATTATCAACGAAGTGATAATTATAACAAGGTAAATCTTTGAAAAGTTTTCTGAGTATTTAGCCTCGTGAATATCAGACAATGATGGAAATAGATTTCAAAGGAGTTCTGAAGATATTACCAATTATCAGCGAAGTGATAACTATAACAAGGTAAATCCTGAGAAAATATTACTGAGTATTCAGCCTTGTGAATAACAGTTAATAGTGGAAACAGATCTCAAATGAGTTTCTATTTTCATGGATGCAATCTTGCCAAGGATCTCTTTCTTAAGAAGATGCGGGCATTTGATTTAAAGGACACAGGTTTTCTTTAGACAGAAAGACAACTGCTGGGGGATTTCTCGTATAGTCGTGATTTGACCTTGTTGAGAAGAACAAACTTTCATAACAAGTTTAGGAATGAAAAGAAAAAATAAGCGGCTCAAATGATGAGGCTATTGCTTATTGCTTTGTTGATTAGAGACAGGGTTCTATCCAGGAATGAACTGGAAAGAAAAGGTCAATCAAGAGATTGTTCCCAATGAAGAATGATCTCAGTTGGGGAACATGATAGAGAAAAGATGTATTTTTCTGTTTGGGGATAATCTGTTGGTGGTATAATCGTACCTACATGAGTAAGTGTGATTTAAACCAGTGATTTGGAAGCAAACATTTCGAGGAATGCAAAAAATGCATGAATGATGCTATTATGTATGAATGTTATGAATGTTATATGCATGCTGACAATACTTTGACAAAGATAGCAAAGAGGTATTTGGGAAAAGGACCATGTCACAGTCTGAACAAATACTCAGTGAAATCTGCCGTAATAACATAGACGTTCACTAATGGAAGATCTGAGTTGCATGCTTTTAGACTTTCGGAGAAAAGCATTTCATTGGCAACTTTGTTGGGAATTCTCTTCTTTTTTATAAGAATACCGTCCTTTGATGATTTCCTCTGAGGAGAAGACTTCTGTAGCAGCCATTCTATCCTTCGGAGACCGAAACACTCGTGGAGGAACTGTTGAAGTTCTTTCTATATTCAGAGTTCAAAGGAAAATTTTGCTTTTATTTCAAAATTTGAAGTAAAAATTCATGAGCTATTTACAAGAGTTGGAAATGACAATTTATTGGGAAAAGGATACATTGAAAGCAAATAACCGCTATTATCCCTAACAACTTCGAATTCCCACTGTGCTTGTTGCTTCAGAAGAGTTGATTGAAGATCCGTTGATGGAAATTTCTTCAGATTGACGAAGTACAGACTGATTGCAGTTACTTTGTCATTTTTTGTATCCTTATTTTTGCCTAGATTGCCTTTTCAGGTTTTCAATCTATCAGGATAATTTCTGTTTGTTGTCTCTAACTTTTTCCTGGACCGCCTTTTCAGGTTTTCAGTCTACCGAGACGCTCATTTTTGCCTAAGCCGCCCTTTTCGGGTTTTCGACTTACCGAGCTTTTCTTTTGTTCTTTTAGACAAAGTATTTCTTGACTGCATCAGCATTCACAAGATGCGGGAGTTCATCACCATCCATGGTTGTGAGAGTCATAGCACCGCCGTAAAAGCTTCTTTTGACGATGTATGGGCCTTCGTAATTAGGAGTCCATTTTCCCTAGAATCTGTTGAAAAGATGTAATCTTTTTAAGCACGAGGTCACCTTCTCGAATTCACGAGGTCGAACCTTTTGTCGAAAGCTTTCTTCATCCTTCTTTGATATAGTTGTCCATGACACGAGCGGTCAGCGCTTTTCTTCGATTAAGTTCACCGGTCGATCGCTTTGACACCATTCACCTCGGATAACTTAGTTTCCATGAGAACTCTCATTGACGGAATCTCAACTTCTACGGGAGCACCGCCCATGCCGTATACCGAGAAAAAGGAGTTGCCCTGTTGAAGTGCGATCAAGCACGATACCCATGCGAGCAAAAGATTTCGTGCCTTTTGTAAGTGACGACCATTTTCGCATGATCTTTTGATGTTCTTGTTGGCGTTCAACGGCGCCGCTCATATTTGGCTAAGGAGATGAGTTATGATGCTCGATCTTGAATTCCTCACACAGTTCCTTCATCATTTTGTTGTTCAAGTTCGATCCATTGTTTGTGATGATCTTACTTGGAACTCCATATCGTCAAATGAGGTTGTTTTTTATGAACCTCACAACCACTTGTCTTATAACATTGGCGTAAGATGCTGCTTCGACCCATTTGGTGAAGTAATCAATAGCCACTAGAATGAAGCGATGTCCGTTGGACGCTTTTGGTTCAATCATCCCGATCATGTCAATGCCCCACATGGAGAAAGGCCACGGAGAAGAGAGAACGTTGAGTAGAGTTGGTGGCACATGGATCTTATCTGCGTAGATCTGGCACTTCTGACATCTTTTGACGTGTTTACAGCAATCAGATTCCATTGTTATCCAATAGTATCCTGCTCTTAAGATCTTTTTGGACATTGCATGCCCATTTGAATGGGTTCCAAAGGACCCTTCATGCACTTCATGGATGATCGTGTTCGCTTCTGCGCGACGATCCGAACGTAAGTTTCTTTTGTATAGCACATCTTCATTGAGGAAGAAGTTTCTAGAAAGCCTCCTTAGAGTTTTCTTATCCTTGTACGATGCCCCCATTGGGTACTCTTGTGTTTGAAGGAAACGTTTGATGTCGTGAAACCACGGTTTATCATCGAAAACTGCTTCAGATGCAAATACATATCCAGGTCTTTCAAGGCGTCTGATGCGGATCTTAGGCATATCATTCCAATCGTTGACTTTGAACATGGAAGATAGAGTAGCCAAGGCGTTATTCGATTCGATCTCGAGGGATATGATGCGCTCAACTTTGTTGAAGAAAGTCAACAAACGCCTTGCATAATCTCTAGGGAATCGCCAAGATGATGAGTTTCATACTTGTCTTTGATTTGGTTGATCCCAAGGTGAGTCTCCATATATATCAAGGATCTTGATCCTCAAGTCGATGGCTTCTTCGATACCCATGATACAAGCTTCATATTCTGATGTTGTTGGTGCAATCAAATAGCAATCGCGTAAAACGGATATATGAACCCTCGGGAGTGATGATGAGCCAATTCCATTGCCAAAACATTAATCGCTCCATCAAAATTAGGCCCCATCTAGATTCGGATCTGGACCTTCTCCGGCAGCGTTCGTCGCAATCTTTCATTTTAAGTACATAACCCTCGTGGAAGTCGAATTTGAGAGATTGGTATTTGATAAGCCAAGTGATCGAGAATGCTTCCTTTGACCGCTTTTGAGCACGATATCGATGTCATACTCAGATAATAGCATCGCCATCGAGTAATTCTTCCCGTTAAGGCGGCTTTTCAAAGACGTATTGATTGGATCCATTTTGGAGATTAACCAAGTCGTGTGATTGATCATGTATCTTGGAGACGTTTTGAAGCCCACACCAAAAAGCATGTTTTCGAGCATGGAGTAACGAGTGTGAACTTTTTACTCAAGTAATAAATGGCATGCTCTTTCTTACCATCTTTGCCAAGCACGTAGCCCATGGAATCTTCCAAAGACGGTAAGGTATATGATTAACGGTCTTCCTTCCACTGGAGGGATCAGTATTGGTGGTTCTGACCGGTATTCCTTGATACTGTCGAATGCTTTTGGCAATCTTTCCACACAACCTCTTGATTTTGCGAGAAGCTTGAATATCGGCCTGTGCAGCCATTTGAGAGATAAACTGAGATGTAATTCACCCCGAAATCCTCTTACTTGGTTTTCGTATGGCGAGGAATTTCTTGAATAGCCTTGACTTTGTCGTGGTCAACTTCGATACCTCTTTGACTGACGATGAAACCTAGGAGTTTTCCAGATCTTACCCCAAAGGTGCATTTGTTAGGATTCAAGCGAAGCTGAAATTTCCTTAGTCGTTGAAACAACTTCAAGAGATATTCTATATGCTCTTCTTCGTCGACTTTGCTATCATGTCGCTCACGAGACTTCGATCTCTTTGTGCATCATGTCGTGAAAGAGAGTAGTCATCGCCCTTTGGTAAGTTGCCGCATTCTTTAATCCAAACGGCATTACTTTGTAGCAAAATGTGCCCCATGGCGTGATGAAAGATGTCTTCCATGTCTTCGGAGCCACCGATCCGATTATAACCGAGAAACCATCCATGAAGGAAAAGACGTTGAATTTTGCGGTTATCCACTAGCATGTCGATATGCGGAAGTGGAAATCATCTTTGACTTGCCTTGTTCAAGTCCTAGTCAACACACATTCGACCTTTCCGCTTTCTTGGAGATGTACTTTGTTGGCTAGCCATTGAGGATATTCAGTGACGAGGAAACTCGCCGAAATGTTTTTGAACTTCCTTTTTGATTTTGTCGGCCATTTCAGGGTGAACTCTTCTCAGTTTTTGTTTGACTGACGGACACTCCGGCTTTAATGGCAGGTGATGCTCCACGATGCTGGTATCTAACCCCGGCATGTCTTGATAGGACCAAGCGAACACATCAACATATTCTTTGAGAAGATCTATCAGTTTTCTCTTGACGTTGCTGTCGAGTGAAGCTCCGATATTTACTTCTTTTTTGTCTTCTTTAGAACCCAAATTGATTGCTTCCAGAGGTTCTTTGTGAGGTTGAATGATTCGTTCCTCGTGCTTAAGTAATCGAGAAATCTCATCTAGGATCTCTTCTTCAACTTCTTCCTCGGCGACTTCACAGGAGATTTCAAAGTTGGGAGAGAGCATAGGGTTATTGCTTTCAATGGATTTGTCCATCTGTTTAATCTGCATATTTGATTTATATTTGATTAATTAACCCCTTTTTTTATTTTTTATTTTGAAAAAGTCAATGTGAAAGTGTATGCAGATTAATTTTTATATATTTTTTTTTTTGAAGATTTTTTTTTGTTATTGTTGTGTTTTTTAGGATTATCATTTCCAAGAAAGGGTAAAATGAACAACAAACACAAAGTGTGGAATCAAAACAACACATTTTATTTATGATTCACAATATGAAACAGGGCCCTAAAATACAAACTCATTTGTCTTGGGCAAGACAAAGAGAAATTATTAAAAAGCTAAACCCTATAAAACATCTCTTCACTTTGGGCGAAGTGAGAGTTCAAAACAAAAGCAAAGATGAACTACTTAGAAGTAGAAGCGTTAGTCCGAACTTCAACAGGTTTCCAGTAGTGGCGAACTCCTTGGAAGTCGAGGTACTCGGGTAATTTTCCGCTTGGTTTAATCCTCGAGTAGACTTTGGTCGTTGGTCAAGCAGGTTTTGAAGATTCTGGACGACGGACCTTGCCTTTTGTGCTGCTAAAGCGATCTTCTTCGGCTTGATGAACAGATCGAGAAGTATGAGATGCAGCATATGTGCTTCCTGTTGGCCTCTATGTAGAATTCTGGGGATGTACCCTCCAATCTTCTGAGTGAAGTGACTCATTATCGGCGACAGTTTCCACTTCGTATCCTGAATCGTACTCCTGATCTTCAGTGATCACGTTGATGTAGTGGTAATCAGGATCTGATTTAACAAACTCTACAGGCGCGTTAAAGCAGAAGTCTTCGTTGGGAACTTCGATTGGCTGATTAGATCGGGAAGATGGGTACGCTTCCTTTGGTTGACTAGGATACTCAAAAGAATCACCCTATCCAGTGGGCTGGATGTCTTCAATCCTGATTTTTGAGCTTTCTGGCGCAGTATATTTCACCATGTAATCAAATTTGCCGCTTGGTTCTCCCAAGGTGTCCCAAACTTCAAAAGGGATAGGTGGATTTTTATTCTGCTGCAGAGATATACCTTTGAATTGATCAGTTGGAGGATAGTACGGTGCGTACGATTCTTCTTGAGACACATATTCAGGGCTGTTTAAATAAGTGCTCCACTCTTCAGAACTAGAGATATTGTCTTCATCACCTTCAATGGTAATAACGTTAACTTCTTGAAGAACAGGGTTTAAGAAACCCCCACTGTGGAATACTTCTTTGATCGGACAAAGTGCTTCATTTTTTTGCTTGTCTTTGGAGAATATAGGTGTGAACCCGAGTCCGGCTTTTATCTCGTTCTTGACAGGTTTGATTACTTGTCCCCATCCTTCAGCATTGCCATCTTTTACTATCTGTGCTGCTTCTTTATAAGAAGAGATAGATGATCTGTTTTTGTTGGTAGATTCATCTTCTAACGGATGTTCGGGGAAGTGTGTCCCTTCAACGTCATTAGCTTGTTCACCGATGATGGTTACTAGCTTCCCATTTACTGTGAATTTCAGCTTCTGATGGAGAGTGGAAGTCACTGCTCCTGCTTCGTGGATCCACGGTCTTCCTAGTAGACAACTGTAAGCAGCTGGCACGTCCATGACTTGGAAAGTGATCTGGAAAGTATGCGGACCAATCGTCATCGGGAGATCGACTTCCCCAATAACTGACTTCCGTGACCCGTCAAAGGCTCTTACTACTATGTCATTGAACTTCATTGGTGTCCCTTTGTAAGCCAAACGAGCGAGTGTCGTTTTTGGAATTACATTCAAAGATGAACCAGTATCTACCAATACATTGGACAAGGAATCTGATTGACAAATCATTGAAATATGTAAAGCCAAATTATGATCTTTCCCTTCTTCTGGAAGTTCCTCATCACTGAAACTTAGATTATTGTAGGCTGTTATGTTGGCGACAATTCCTCCGAATTAGTCTGTAGTCACATCGTTATCTACATATGCTTGATCTAGTACTCTCATTAAAGCTTCTCGGTGAGCCTCAGAGTTCAATAGTAGAGACAGTATTGAAATCTTGGAGGGAGTCTGCATCAGCTGATCCACGACTCTGTACTCGCTTTTCTTGATTAACTTCAGTATCTCGTCAAAATCTGTGTTGACGTTGGTTCTATCAGGAGGACCAACATTTGTGCTTGGGTTAACAGCGGGAATCATTGCAGGATTCTCGGGAAATACGTTAACTGGATTTTGTCTAACAACAGGAACTGCAGGCGGTCTTGGTGGCGACGGAGTATGCACTCGTCCACTTCGTGTTACTCGTCCGATTTCTGTTATATTGACATTAGCTGGAAGGGTTGGCATGGGTTTCTCCTTCCCATCCTCTATCAGAGTAGCATTGTATTGGTAGGGAATTGCTTTACTAGAACTGTATGAAACAGGACCGGGTAGGCAAATTACCAAAGGAGATTCAGGAATGTTTGAACCGTTGTATTCAATCTCCACATGCTTAGGTACATTGAAACAGGGGATGATAACATTTACTTCGGGATTTTCCGAGTTGATATCTGAGACAAAAAGCTCATGCGGAAAATACCCTACTGTATTCACGTCGTGGTCATCTCTGTTTCTGTAGATCTGTAGGTCACCGATATCTAACAATCGCTGAATGTCTATTCTTATAGTGGGACATCCCTGAAGATCATTGAAGCAGATGTTGCAAGCTGAGTAATCGTGCTTAGTGAAGGCGCCCATTGTACTGTACGTATCATGGAGATGCACCAAGTTTCCTCTAATCAGATTCACATCTGTGATGAGATACCGATCCGTATTTCTCAGTATCAAACTCACTGTATGTCCACTGTGACTGGGAAGTGGATTGGCTTGCACGTTCGGATTTGTATTTCTAAAGGAAAGAAGATTAGATTTCACTAATCTCTACACTTCTGCTTTTAATGCTATGCAATGCTCAAGGTCATGGCCTGGTGCCCCTTGGTGAAAAGGGCAAGATACATCCGCTTTGTACCACCATGGCAATTTTTCAGGAACCGGAGGTGGTGACCTTGTCTGTACAAGATTTCTTTCTATTAATGCAGGGTATAATTCTGTGTACGTCATCGGAATTGGGTCGAATTGCGAGACCCGAGGCGCACGGTTTTGATTGCTAAACTGCTGAGCCTGTTGCCGAGGCTGTTGAGTTTGTTGAGTTTGCTGGAACTGCGGAGCAATTCCTGTATTTGGATTTGCGTTAACGGTGGGTGCTATGATAGCTACCTGTCGTTGTTGACTGACATTCTTTCGTGGTTTCCCTTGGGATACCATTCCTATGTCATGTTCCTTTTTCTTTGGAAAGCTAGTCCCAACCTTCCTAGTTCCACTAGAAGATCCTGCTTCCTTGGTTAGGCGTCTGGTTCGAACCCCCTCTTCTAATCGCATTCCCATGCTTACCATCTCGGTGAAATATCCGGGAGCGCTAGCGATCATTCGTTCGTAGTAGAATGAGCCAAGAGTGTTTAAGAAAACTTTGGTCATCTCTTTCTCTTCCAGCGGTGGGTTGACTTGGACAGCAATTTCCCTCCATCGTTGAGCGTACTCTTTGAATGTCTCTCTTTCCTTTTGAGACATGGAGCGGAGTTGATCCCAATCGGGAGCCATATCCAAGTTGAACTTATATTGTTGTACGAAAGCTTCACCTAAGTCATTGAATGTTTGGATACTTGCGCTGTCTAACCCCATGTACCACTTCAGTGCGGCACCTGTGAGACTATCTTGGAAGTAATGGATTAATAACTGGTGATCGTCGTTGTATGTGGACATTTTCCTAGCATACATCGTGAGATGACTTTGCGGACAGAAGTTTCCTTTGTACTTTTCAAAGTCAGGGACTTTGAATTTTGCAGGTATCCTTACGCGAGGAACTAAGCAAAGATCCTGGGCGTTTTTCCCAAACAGTTCTTTTCCACGAATTGTTTTTATCTCAAGCTGCATTTTGAGGAGTTATTCCTGGAGATTCTCCATCGAACCACATGAACTCGTGTTATTGTCTGGAATATGGTGAACTTCTTCGTCTATGGTAGTGTGTACTACGGAAGCTGAGTTCGTCATGATCGGTTGAGAAACCGTCATTGTTACTTGTGGAAGAGTTACTCCACGTTGCGGAGTAAATGTAGAGTTTTGCTGCAAAGTAGGTATTTCAAGCAAGGTTGTTTGCACTTGAGAAGTCGGTTGGCGAAATCCGATGCCAAAGTTGAAAGGCATGCCCAATGGATAACCTTCTGGCATACTGAAGGGTGAACTACTGGCTGCAACAGTCGAAACTGGAGTAGTAGTGTCTTCTGAAATCGCTGCTTGGTTTTGACTGCTCGATGCTGCTTGTTGACTTTGCGCTGCGGCCAATGAGTTGACCAAAGACATGAGTCTCTCCACTTCTTCTTGCAGTGTTGTTACCGTGCTAGGAAGTTCAACATTCTCTTGCTCAAATCCTTCCATTACTTTTCTTCTTTTTGAACGTGTATTGTACATTCGAGTAGGCTGTGGACGCGGTCGAGAAACTCTAAGACGCGACAGCTTGGCGATCTTTTCCTATCTGTTGGAAAAAATTCCAAAGATCAGACTCTAGACAATAGACTCAATATGCAAAGTATGATGCATGATTATGAATGTAAAGAAAAGGAATTTCCAAAGAATTTACGCTAAAAGAGAAATTTCTGGCAAATATTTGGATGGAAAAGACATATTTTATTAATTATTGAAAGAAGATTACAACAATTCTGTTTTTGAGCATTGCTCACACAAATGATAAAATAAATGATAAAACATTACAAACTAAACTAAACTAATTGTCCTCGTCGGATGAAGATCCAAAGGCTTGATGTAGCTTCAACTTTAGGATTTCCTTCCCATAGTGAGCTTTCAGTTCAGCTTTCTCGGATTTTAGCTTGCTGATGACTTTCTTCCATTCGTCGGGAGCAGGATTGCTAGTTGTCATTTCCTCAAGCTTTCTTTTCCTTTCCTTGATGTACCTCTTGATTGCGTTATCTTTCTGGCGAATCTTCTCATCTTTCTCCATGAGCCATTCATCCTGGAAGTAAAGCGTTTTTTCATGATCCTTGACCTGCTTCTTGAGCTTCTCATTTTCGAGATCAGTCTTAAGGAACTTGTTTTCCAAGGCCTCTTTCTCAAGCCTCATCTTGGCCAAAGCTTCTTGGTATTCTCCCATAGTCTCGACGGGAAAAATTGTTGATTTGGAAGCGGTTGAGAACATGGGTTCTTCATAAGCGTAAGGCATTCGGAATTCCTTTGCTCTTTTCTTTACCCAAGAAGTGTAGGTTCCTATGGCTACACAATTCTTTGCTTTACCTTTTCCTTTCCTCCGGATGTGATGCCAAGCTCTGATCATTCTAGCTTTCAATCCTTGGGAATCCTCTCCCTCATGATAGAAATAACTTTCTACTGTAAAACCCAGAGGTTTACTAGAGTTTGCGTATCCGAGTTGACGTCTCGCCAAGAATGGGTTGTAGTTGATTCCTCCTTTTGTACCAATGAGAGGTATGTTGGCAAATTCTCCACAGCTCTCAATAATTTCCATCTCATTGTCTGCCAAGGTATACCAATGGATATCGTCGTTTGTAAGAGACATGAGTCTTCGAGACCAATGCCATTCATCTTTGTTTTCACGGAAGATAGGAGATTTAGGCAAGTGTGAGGTAATCCATTTGAAAAACAGAGGTACACAACACACGATAGTTCCGTCTCCTTGACGATTCCTATGATGAATAGAGAAGTACGTGTCACCAAGCAGAGTGGGAACGGGATTTCCAATCAGAAAGATCCTTATGGCGTTGATATCAACGAAATTTGGGACGTTGGGAAACAACACCAATCCATAGAGGAGTAAAGCTAAAATAGCTTCAAAGGCTACCATACTACCGGCCTCAGAGAATTTAAGAGCCTTCTCCATTAGGAACTTTGAAGTTAGTCCTAAGAGTTTTCCTCTGGTAGTTAGGTTTTTGTCTATCTCAGATTTCTTTAAGTGAGTCATTGTGGCGATGACTGGTGACTTAGGAATGGCTTCCAAACCATTGAAAGGTACTTTGTTTGATACTGAGATACCTAGGATGTGCGCGTACTCTTCCAAAGTAGGCATCAACTGATAGTCAGGGAAAGTGAAACAGCGATAGACCGGATCGTAAAACTGAACGAAAGTTTTGAGAAGTCCTTCATCAATGTTAGTGTTCAGAATAGTTAAAAGAGTTCCATAGCATTTTCTGAAATCCGAGGGATCTTCTACCAAGGATGCTAACTCTTTTAACTTCCCTACGTCAGGAATTCTAAAACTGTATCTCTTGGTGAATCTTCCTCTGACGTCCATCACTCTAACCTAAAATATTTACAGAGAAAAATCTCTAAATTCTTTGGAAATGGGAAGAGAAATGAAGTTTTTGAATGAATGCATGAATGAATGTTACAAACATGGTTAGTAGTTATACACACGGTCAAGCGTTCGAAGTCACGAGCATGAGGCCAACGATAAGAATCAAACGTGGGTAAGTTCTAAAGGCTTATTCATCTATGAAATGGGTTCTACTGATAATACAGGCTCAACACTTCTCTTTGAAATATTATCGAATTTGTTGAATACTCGATGGTCCAATAATATTTTTCAAGAGAAACTCGCCTGATCGTAGTCTCGCATGACAATTATTCTAGGCTTACGCCCGAATAATTTCTGCACTACATCCTAAATGGCCAGGATGGGTTATGTGTTCTACAGCCACTCAGCTTCGCAAGTTCCCTTGAAAGCAAAATGTCTTCGCAAATACTTGCTAAACACAAATACCCCCAAGACAACCTCCATTGAGAGAGGGATCTCAAATTAACTCCGTAATTACTGAGACTTCTCACAAGTTAATAGGACTATACCCCCACCTAGATCTTAAAATGTTTCTTAAATTCGGGTTAGGATTTCTTTCCATTAGATGAAATCGCGAAAACACACAATAAAGAAAAACAGACATATGCATATATGAAAGCTTAACCCCTTTCATTTCTTTTTGAAAACAAAAAAGCTTGGTGCTCTTGAGCAGAGTTACATTTTTTTGAAAATCAAAATTTAGCGTACTCCCCAGCAGAGTCGCCAATTTTCCTATTCGCGTTAAAAAGTGACGTGCTAGGGAATCGAATCTGAATTCGAATCCCCTGGCTCGAAACGACTTACTCTTTTGATTTGTTTATAAAGATGCCGCAAGAATCAACCTTTATTATTTTCAACACAAGAAAAGATGATTTAATGATTATGAAAAAGGGGAAAGTTGTTAATACCCTCAATTGATTTTGATATGCGTAACGACTAGCGCAAACTAGACGCAACGCATTGGGGAGTATTCCGGGTAAGGGGGTTTGTTATATAAAGGGAATAGATGGAGCACCCTAAATATATATAGTTATCTATAGCTTTATATATGAATATGTTTGATATGTTTGTGTGTTTTAATTGCTATTTCTATGATTGGGAAAGTTTCTCCTTTGGGATTTGAAGAAGGACTGATTATGTGCGATCCTAGTATTTATTATTATTGTGCTCGCAAAGATCTTTGGATCTTCTGCATACATATCCCTTAGTGGGAATCAGAGCATTTGTAGCTCGCATCTACAGGGATCTATGGTTTGTTTGGTATGAGAGAGAAAGAAATTTGCTCTCCAAGGATGAGACCTTGTGCCTACGTATTCTCAAAAGGATGTTGAGAAATTCAGAGCAATCGTAGTTCCCACTTATGCTAGTGGAAGCAACAGGATGTTAGTAAGAGACAGACAAATGTCATCTTAATGAAAAATATATCTAATCTATTTCATCACATACATTTTGAAAAGTTTGATTGATTGAAATCTTTCGTCGTAAGTTATAGGTGTTTTGCTTGAGTGTACAAGCGTTACCACTTACATGTTTAAGAAAGATGTTTTGAAAAATGACTGAATCTTTTAACTGTAAGCATTGGGTGTTTTGCTTGAGTGTACAAGCGTTACCACTTACGATTAAGAGATGTTTTTGTTTGAAAAGAGTTTGAAAAAAGTTTGAAAAAGTTTGAAAAAGGTTTTGACTGTATGTGATGTGATAGATGAGATACTTCTTCCATAGAGATGATAAATGTCTAAATCTCTTAGGAGAAATTGATTGGATTAAGGAGATGCTTTTAAGAAGCCCATGGGTCCTTATATTGTTAGCCCAAGAGGAGGCATTCCGAGGGTCATTGAGGGTCATCGAGGGTCATCGAGGGTCCTTGTATGAAGCTCAAAAGGAAGCTATAGGGTATGGCTGGATTTGGCTTTAAAAGGGATTTCACCGGGAAACCATCCTTTTGGAGTTAAGAGCAATTTCACCGAGAAATTATACTCTCAGGGTTCTATCCTAGCGCGGGTGATTCTTTGTATTGGAAGCCCAATAGAAGGCTGTTAAGAGATTTCCTGATCTCTTTCATTGTATGATGCCCAAGAGAAGGCTAAACTCAATGAGGAGTTCTTTTGAATGAAGCCTAAGAGGAGGCTGACTCAACAGGGGAGTGCTGTCTTATATGAAGCCTAAGCGGAGGCTAAACTCAGATGAATGAGTTACCTTGTACAAAGCCCAAGAGGTGGCTAACTCTGTGGGGAGAGTTATCTTGTATAAAGCCCAAGAGGAGGCTAATATTGTGGGGAACCTATTGGTTAGACTAGTTGTTATGTTATAACTAGACAGTTGTATAAACAAGTGTATGTGTGATATGTATTCACAAGAGTTTATGAAGGAAATAGAAACAATGCATGATGTTTATTTTACAAGAGTTTATGAAGGAAATATAAACAAGTGTGTGAAACGAACGTTTGAAACGAGCGCGACTTGATTATTTACAAGTTTTGAATTGTGTACAAGGAGGTAAATATGTACACGAACGAGTATTTATGTACAAGAGAATGTGGATGTACATAGGAGGGTTGGGACTTACACCATAAGGGTGGCCCATCGGTTTAAAAGCAGTTTCACCGGGAATAATGCTCCTTTCAATACCAATGGTATTCAGGTATATACGATGAAACGAAACAAACGATCAAGTTTATCTCAGATTTGAGTATTTACGTATATCTGATATGTACAGTAAAAATCTGTATGTATACGAAAAGTATTTGTTATGTACAAGAAAAAAGTATGTACATAAAGAATGTTGGTTTGGGACTTACACCGTAAGGGAGGCCCATGATCGGTTAAGAAATTCGAGAGAAAACGAATTCGGTTTTATCGTTTAAATCAGATCGATCATGGAAAAAATGTAAGTTTGATGAAAAGTTTTGAAGAAATGGTTTTTGAAAGTGTTTTTGAAATGTGAAGTTTACTTATAAGAAGTTTTGAAAAGAATCGGGCTTCGAAAGTTTGAAAAAAATCACCTTTAAAGGTGTTTTGAAAAGTGCTCAAAGTGTCGTTTTCGGCTCGATCAAAATATAATCGGATGAAAGTTTTTTCTGAAAAATTTTGCACTATCATAAAATAGATGCATTTATTGACAAGTGTACAAAAAATCACCTCAAAATGAGGAGTTTTGATTGGGTTTTGAAAAAGTCAAAGTTTGAAAAAAAATATGAAGAGAAAAAAAGTTTGGCAAAAATGGTCCCAAGGCTATTCGAACCCGGGACCATTGGGCAAGGCGTGGCAAGAGAGTTTTAAGAGTGAGCTGGAAACCGCTGAGGCGGTGATACATCCATTAACTTATGCCAATTCAGTTAAATATATTATAAAACATTTATTTGAATTTGAAAACACGCGCGCAAGCCATCTTCATCTTCCTCAATCCTTCATCCAGCCATGGATTTCTTATTTCTTGATGAAAACGAATGATATAAACATCAAACTTGGTCGTTTTTTAACAAGGAACATGATGATGCTCTTTAATTTCATTTATTTTCAGTTAATCATGATTAAATTCCCAGAAAACATGAAGAACCCTAAAACTGAAAATCTTAATTGAAATCGTGTATGGTTGATGATTTATTCAATTGATTGAGGGTTAATGATCGTGAAGGGTGCAGAAACAAAACGGCCAAGAGTTTTTTTCAAATGAATCAAAGAATCATGGAGTTGAAGTTCGAGCTCTTACCTGTTGAAACTGGAATCGAATTTGATGAAGGAGTGTTTCCAGTCGTGGTTTGAGGATTGCTTAAGCACCAACGGCCTTTATGGAAGATGTATGAGTGGTCTGCACTTCATGAATTCATCTGGATCATTCTACCCAAGTCGACCTGCATAAGCTCAAAATGAAACTTGGAATTCTGGGTTAGAGGTGTTACAGATGGTTGTTTATGATCTGCATCATATCTATGATGTATGTTGATGGTGTTAGGATGATCAAAACTCAATTTAATCAAGCCAAGCTATGGATTCGAATTCTAAGGCAGTTTTGAGTGAGTTTGTGAACATGGCATGTAATTCTGATTTCTAGCTTTGCCTATGTTGCTTTTAAGTTTTAGACAATTTTCAAATGGATATTAGAACATGTTAGACACCAAAGTTCTTCATGGTTTTCACAAGTTTTCAAAATTGCAAGTTTTGTCAAAAATGCACTATGTTTCTTGAATTTCAAGTAAGAAGAGAGAAAGCATGTCTTGGCATTACTTTGGTGTAGTTTGAATTGCAAGAAAGACATCTATTTATAGGCCATGAGTTCTGAAAATAATTGAGAAAGTTTGGCCATTGGTAAATTTGACTTGCCTTAGAGGGCAAGGAAGTCATTTTTGCATTAAATGCAAAAGGAAACTTCCTTTAACCATGGTTAATTCTTCCAATTTGATCTTATCTCTTTGCAATTACTTTCCTCTGATATTTATCAGCTCTAATCTTCAATTGGAAAGGTGGCAAGCTTCTAGAAAGAAGAAATCCAAAAATGACCTATAATTGTGAAGTTTTGAACTTGAAATCCATGGTTATGGAGCCTTATGTTTCAAAATCAAAAGTGTAGCTAGACTCCATGGATTTGAGAGTTCTTGGACATTTTGGAAAGCTTGTTTCAAGGGCTACAACTTTCATGTTTTGAGTTTTTTCCAATTCAAAGTGGAACTATGTGAAAAAATGCCATGAAGTTTGGAAAAAGTACAAAATTTTAACACTTGAAATTTTTTCTAAGTGTTAGAAATTTTGACTTTTTGTTGACTTTTCCAAATTCTTTGATTTTTTATGATCAAGATGGATCATTTGAAGTATTTTGATGATGGAAAAAGTTTTATCTTGAAAAAGTTGACCAAAAGTCAAAGTTTGACTTTTCTGTGCAAATGAAATTTCATCAGATGTTTCAGAAATTGACTGATGAATCCTGTGAACTGATGTGATGTTTTGAATCCAAAAATTAGGTCAAGATGTTTTATCTAAGATATGAAGATCAATCTTTAACCAAAAAAGTCATTCCTTGATCAGAAAATCAGAGATTGCACATGCTCGACCAAAACCCTAATTGGTCGATCCTCGATTGATCAATGAGAAAAGTTGGATATCTGAAGATCAGAGGTTGATGATTTGATCAAGATAGATCAAATGAGGTGAGTAAAACTCAAACCCTAATTGGTTGCCTCTTGAATCAGATAAATATTTGATGAAACCCTAATTTTGACATGTGAATGCTACACCCGATTAATTCTATTCTGGACTGTTAGTGATGCAATGATGCAAATGTAAGGTGATATATTAGGTCAAAAATTGGGGTATGACAGACAGTATCAAGGGTCGAACGAGATCAAGTGCATTTGTATGTTCTGCACAATGAGATTGAGGTTGAGTTGTATGTTGAAATGCACAAGGGTGTTCTTCGAGGTTTAAATCCGAATAGAAATTAGAATTGGATTGTACGAGAGCACAATCGAAGTTTCATACCATGGTTTAAGGAACATATTTATTCAAAGTATCGTTCAGATCCCGCCTCAGTAATAGAAAGGTTGAGATGTTTAGCATATGGTCCAAGTTTGGTTGTGTTTTCTTATAGCGAAAACGCAATTAATGGATACACATTTTATACCAAAGAACAAGATGAGAAAAGTACTATGCAAAATAGTGGTGTCACCTTGGTAGCTGAAGCAATGCACATATCAAGTGTGAAGGACTTAAACCCGAAATTTGCAAATCTGTCGTATTTTGGGGTTATTGAGCACATTTGGGCGTTTGATTACGAGAAATTTCAGATTCATATATTCGGTTGCAAGTGGGTTGAAAATAATAATGGTATCCAAATGGATAAGTCAGGATTTTTGCAAGTGGATATTAACAAGTCGGGGTACAAAGATGAGCCTTTCATTCTAGCCTCTCAAGCTAAACAAGTGTTCTATGTCACTGGCTCGACAAGTACGAAATGGTCTATAGTGCTTTTCTCTAACAAAGTAATTGATGAAAACATTGGAGATCAAGGTGATATTGGTGTTGACATTGAATCTTTTACCATAAATGATCAAAATGAGAATGAATCATGTATTAGAAATGATCATAATGAGGGTATTTGGATCAATCCAACCGTTCGCGTTGTTAAGAGACGAGTAGAACATATTCCTACCAAGAAAAGAAAGAGATGTTAGTGAAAAAGGTAATAGTATATATAATTATAGACTATATCATTCAATAAAATTTAAATATATGTCATTTCATTTTATTTCATTATAGTATATATAATTATAGCCTATATCATTCAATAAAATTTAAATATATGTCATTTTATTTTTTTTCATTATAGTATATATAATTATATCCTATATCATTCAATAAAATTTAAATATATGTCATTTCACTTTTTTTCTTTATAGTATATATGATTATTGAATTTTATATATGTCATTTGATTTAATTTTAATTTCTTTATTACAGGTCAAATGGCTAGTAATCAAGATACTTCAGAAAATGTTCCACAAGATACTTCAGAAAAGGATATCACACGAGGCATAACTATCATGCGGGGAATCATCCGTGATAGAGATAGAGGAGTTACATATAATGTAGATTAGAATAATGAGGACCAACTAATTGGGTCTAATTCTGCAAATCTAACAAGCTACATCGGTACGCTTGTTCATATGCACATTTCGATCACCACTCCTAGATGGAGAAAAGGAAAGTTGGACGAGGCTAATGAAAAAATTTGGACTGAGATAAAGGTATCGTATATGATTGTTAATTGTTATTTGCTTTATATTGACGATAATGTGTTTAAATTACATATACTAACACCCTCTATGCGTATGTTTTTTTGTAGAGGTCCTTTAACATTGAAGATGCCCGCAAAAAGTATATAATGGGCTTGGCCGGAAAAAGACACAGAGGGTGGAGAACATTTTTAACAAATAAGTATCTTAAAGACGAGGAAGGAAATTTTGTTGAAGAGGATCTTGAACATCCAAAGAAATATGAGATCTTCATTACACCCGAAGAATGGGTTGCTTTTGTAGGCCAAAGAAGAGACGAGAATTTCAAGAAAGTGAGTGCCATAAATCGCGAGAGAGCGTCAAAACCCACATATCCATATAAAAAAGGGTGTTTGGGATATGCACGCTTACAAGAAAAAATTGTAAGTAAATATCAATTCTACGATCTTATTAATTCTCTCAATGTGTTATAATTGATGATTTTATTATTTGTAACAATGCGTAGTTGGAAGAGACGCAAAGTGACGAAACATCACTACCTGCACATGTGCTGCGGAAGGAAGCTCGTGTTGGCAAAGATCGAGTTGTTACTCCCGATCTGCAACACGTTTATGATGAGTGTGTAAGTATAACATTGTGTATTTAATTAAATTATATTAAATGTTTATTAATATATATTAACATTGTGTCTTTAATTTTCGATATGTAAATGAATTACAGGAGACTATATCGCAATCAGTATCCACAGGTGATGACTAGGATATCAGGAGCGTACTCAGTCGAGCACTATATGTTGCTAAGTATCCGGGACGGGTGAGGGGTAAAGGTCATGGTGTGACTCCAACCTCTCTATATAAGAATCCAAGAAAGAAAAATCCTAGCAATGCAGAAGTGATGCAAACATTGCAGGATTTACAAGCACAAGTGTGTGAACTGCAAAAGGATAAAGAGAGATATGTGGCGGAAAATAGCAGTTCACAGCTGAAAGAAACTAGTGACAAGGCTAGTATCAACTGTCAACATAAATTTCTCGAGGTAATTAAGATGTTAATCTATTAGAGAAAGTTTAATTGTAACGGTTATTATTGGTTATTATTGTCAACATTAAAGGAAGTCTAACGGTTATTGTTGGTTTAGGGCATTTCATGTTGTCAGCTATACCTATAGTCGCTGGCTTATCGGGTAGTTGGCAAGGAAAAAGTGCACAACACCTCGGGAGATTTAATTCACCATAGACCGCTCCCGGATGGCCACATGAAGGTATCGGTTGATGTTGTTTTAGATCTGAATGCATTGCTACCGGTACTTGACATTGTTGCGGAGACCACATTGCTACGAGATGTAGTAGGATCTTTTGTGGCATGGCCATCAGACCTCATCTACATAGATGATCAGGTATGTTGAAAACCATTATGAATCTTTAAGTATTCAACTGACAGTTCTGACCTCAATTTTTTACATGATAATTTTATACTCCTACAAAACCCGCATCTAAGGATAAGGGGATTTTGCAGTATGGCGAGTCTGTTGCATCGCAAAGAGAGATACGTTTAAAGTGTTAATTTTATGATCAGAATAAAAAAAAACTGCATAACTTTATATATTACATAAGTCTATATGATTTTTAGGTACCTTTTCAAGGGTCACAACAGGTGAGCCAGAAATTTGGTAGTGTACCACCTAAGAAAAGGGTTACTGTCCGTAAATTTGTGCCTAGATTTCGACAGTGTCTGGAAACACTAGTTGGCACATCAGATTTGATGAATGGTGGTATTCGTGAAATGGATATGGATGCATGTGTCTTTGGTTTTCCATGTACCAAAACAATTGGACAAGAGGACATGGAACAAATCTTTCTTCATGGAGAATTAGGTGTCAGTCTTATGCACTCGTACATCCGGTAACCCGATCAATATATTATTTAATTGGTTGAACATTTTTTTTAAACATTTAATTGAAATAGTCTAATATTAATTATGTTTTTATTTAAGGATTTTATTTGAAAAATTGATACGCGGGAATCGATTGTCAAATAGATTTCGTTTCGTGTCTTCCTCCTGTGTCAACGAAACAACAATTGCTAGGGAACCAGATTCAATAAGAGAGCACTTGGTCGATAGATTCATGACAACTGGCAGTACATAAAGCTTGTATCTTTTGGCTTATAATTCAGGGTTAGATTTTCATTCTAAGTTCCTTTTAATATTTGTATTTTTTACATTAAAATTTTCATCTAAATTGTTGCTTTAATTTATAGATGTCACTGGTTGTTGCTTGCTATCGATCCCATAAAATAAGTGGTCTATTACCTGAATTCGGTTGACGGTGATTGGACAAATTATCCGAAAATGAAGCTAATGATTGATACGTAAGTGACATTATTCTAAATATTCGTTTATGTTTATATATTTAACTATTTCTATGTCATTGTTCTAAATAAATATTTTAATTTTGTCAGTTCAATACAAGTATTCCGATGTCAAAGGGAAGCACGGGTACCACGGTCTAAATCAAACAACATTAATTGGATCAAAGTACAGGTATATTAATTTCCACAATTTTGCTTATAATATTTATGCTACGTGATAAAACAATACATCTATATATTCTTATTTCTTTTTCTATGTAGTTCCCTCAACAACAAAACGGCATAAATTGCGGATACTTCGTTTTGAAGTTTATTAGAGAAATCATTCAAATGAATGAAATCGAGATTCCAATCACGGTATGAATTTATAACTTATAATGGATTTATACTTTGTTTTATTATTTATCGGATTTTGTATACAATTTATTACTTTTAACTAAATTATGCATATTTTTTGTTTTGTTATGTAGTATTTTGATGAATACAAGTGCCCATATTACTCGAAACTTCAATTGGAAGAACTCAAAGAGGAGTTGTGTCAATATTTTATTGAGCAAAGAATCTTATAAGGTATGAATACATTGTTGTGTGAAAATGATTATGAGTACATTGTTTTGTGTATACAATACTGACCGTGTTATTATGTTCATATCTTGCAGGATCAGGACCTTGGATATATATGTACATTAGGACTGATTTACTTAGTGTTATATAGCTGATTTGTTAGGGTTGATTTTGGTACGTTTAAAAACATGTTAATTGAATTACAATGGTGTATATATATTTTGGATATGAATGGTTTATAATGGTATTTGTATATAATATTTAATTTGGTATTTGGATAACACTGATATATAATGGTATTTGTATATAAGATTGTAAATTACCGGTTTATGAATTACAGGTTTGTAAATTAATGGTATTTGATTTTTCATTAGAAAACCTATGAAAGCGCTTTTACCAAAAAGCGCTTTCAAAGGCCACCTATGAGAGCGCTTTTTGAGTAAAAGTGTTGCCATAGGCCACCTATGAAAGCGAGCTACCTATGAAAGCTTTTCACCAAAAGCGCCAGCCTCGAAAAGCGCTTTCTTAGGCCTACTTTAGAATGCCTTTAATGCATTCGGAAGGCACCTATGAAAGCGCTTTTCCAAAAAAAAGCGTTGCCTTAGGTCTACCTATGAGAGCGCTTTTTGGTGAAAAGCGATTTCATAGGTAGACCTACGAAAGCGCTTTTTTCTAAACAAAAAGCGCTGCTAAAACCTTTAGCAGCGCCACCTACAAAAACGCTTTTAAAGCCAAAAAAGCAGTAGGTCATTTTTGGCATAGTGAGATGGTTAAAATTTTAATAAAATAGAATATTAGTCAATCAACACTAAAATTTAGTCGTATACTTTAAAGTTATGCTTAGCTCTAGAGTTAGATATAATTGTTTTAGAAATACATATTGCAAAACTAAATGATTCTACTCCACCACTTATTTCTAACATATAAGAATGAACAATCTACTAAATGATTCTACTCCACCACTTATTTCTAACATATAAGAATGAACAATCTACCATTAATATTAAATGTATCTTATAAGGTATATCCTATAATATAACATTTTATTTACTTATAAACGTATAATATTTCCTGTAAGTATATCATTATAACTATTATTTGAATATCACTGCAAGATTTTATCTTCCTGAAGATATTTTTCATTAATGAATATCTTTTCACTATTAAGTAAAATATATATTTCAACATTCTAATCTATAAGCACACATACATTTCTTTCTTGTCGCTCGTAGTCGTAAAAAATATTTATGTTTATTTTAAATTTTATAAAATATAATTTATAAAATTTTAATAATATTTAAATTTATTTATGGAGTCCATTAATGTTAATGACAAATGTTTTGTCAAAAGTGTCATTTATATTTTATGTTTGAGTAAAAAATAATAATTAAAAAAATTATTAAAAAAAGACACAAATTAAGACAAAGGAAAAACAAAGTGATAGATTGCTTAAATTTTAAATCAATTAAACTAACCTGTAAATAAAATTAATCAACACCATAAATTAAAATCACAAGTAAAGCTAAAAATACTTATCATCAATTAAATAAATTACATGTTAATGTATTATTTAAATTGATTGCTGAATGTTTTTTGTGTATTTATTGTGAAAAGATTTTATTTGTTTTAACTTTTATATCAGTTTATAAACAATAAAGTATGTTGTCATACAATGATTGTGGTAAATTTCAACTTAAATTATTTATATGCTCTTTGAAATATTTTATGCTTTTGTTAAACCTCAAACCTAATGAAAATAAATCAATTTATATAATATAACAATGCGAAAATTAAAGATTTCAAGTTTAACAACTCGTATTTTTCACTTATTAACTTATTTCTTAATTTCACTAAAATTGAAAAGTTACTAATTTCACATTATCCGTTCAACTAATCTATTGAGAAGATATGTATTATCTTTAATTATATTATCATTATTTTGATATATTCATGTGTATTTAAATAAACCAATTTCTTTAATTTAGATTATATGTTTCTTTCCATAAACTTGGTCATTCAAAAAAAATCATTAAATTTTAAAGATTAAGATAAAATAAGGTGAGAATTACAAAATGCTTATTTACTCAGGTCATCAATTAATCTTGGTCATTCAAAAAAAAATCATTGGAGTTGATGTGAAATTAAGAAGGTTCATTTCGCACCAAAAACTTCTATGTATGACACAACAAACATTAGCAACTAAAATAAATGATATTTATCGATAATAACAAAAAAATATATTAAATTATACAGATTAAGATAAAATAAGGGGAGGAACACAAAATGCTTATTTACTCAGATCCATGTCTAGGAGACAAAGCAGCTCTCTGATTCACTATACTTCTAAAGTTGTTATAAGAGATTACAAATAAGTTCTAAGAAAATATTCTTTAAAGTTTTAAAGAACAAGCCTATTTTCTATCCAATTGTTTCTCATTTTCTAAAACTTTTAGCCCATGGTTGCTGACATATTTATTATTTACATCTTTTATTGTTTGTTTAATATGAGAGTAATAGTGTGTTATACATACATGGACAAGTAATAATGTGTTATACTTAAAAAAGACATATAACCCACCTCTTAAACTTTTTTGTTTCAATATTTTTTTGTAAAATCTTTTAATATTAATGACAAATGTATTGTCAAAAGTATAATTTTTTAATCACACTTAAACCTAAAAAGATATAAGATAAACCAACTAGATTAATTAGAATCACAACCTAAACCGAAAAATACTTATCAATTATTTGATAAATTAACATGTTAATACATTATAGATGATGAATGTTATAGTAGTTTAGTCTATTTTATTGATAATACATTTAAAACAACAATCAATATTGTAATTACTAATTTCTTAAAAGATTTTAATATATTTAACTTTTAACCATTCTATAAAAAATAAATTATGTTGTTATACAATTATTTATATAAATTTACCACTTAAATTTGATTATATTCTCTTTGTCTCATTTTAGGTTTTTGTAAAAACTAAAACCTAATGATAATGGATACAATTTATATAATATGATTGTGTAAAAATGAGAGATCTCAAGCTTAGTAACATTACCTTTTTCATTTATAATTTTATTCGTATTTTTTCAAAAATTAAAAATGTATGTGTTATTATTATTTGTATTTTTAGAATTTCATATATTGATGTGGATTAAAATAAACTAATTTTTGAAATTTAATTTATATTTTCATTAATGTAGAATAGCATCAACTATGGATTTATAAGATATAAATACTTATAATTTTATTGATTATCTTCAAAAATCAAAGCTTTTACGTATCTAGTTTTAAAATCAACATGTTGATTTGATATTACATAAATATTTAAAATTTTATTCATTATCCTCTATATAACAAATTTTTTGGTTGTTTAGATTTAAAATAAACACGTTGATTTACTATTAATAATATGATTTCTTATAGGTATATTGTGATCCTATCATTTTAAAATTTTGGACAACATTTATCTTTTACTTTATATTTTAAAATTTATCAATGCTAATCTCTTTTTTAGTTATTAATATTATTTCTTTAAATATTTGAATCTAAACGTTCTTTAGTATTTCCATACTAAAACTCAAATGCATCAAACGTTATATATATATATATATATATATATATATATATATATATATATATATATATATATATATATATATATATATATATATATATATATATATATATATATATATATATATATATATTGTAATACGGTGGAGAAATGACTTTGGAATTTGTTTTGCTTTTGATCGCAAATGTTGCGGATAGCAAGAGTCGCCACCGACTTTTCTTTTATCCAATTAAGGGAAGGTGAAAAGAACAGAAAAAGACCTTCGTTAGATTTTGAGTAAGAGAAAAAGTTATGAAAAGGGAAGGTATTAGCACCCCTTTTCATCCGTAGTTATCTATGGGCTCCTAGTTGCTTTTAGCTCATCTTTAAAAAATTGCTTTCTGTGTGTGTGTGTTTGATAAAATGTTTTTGAAAAGGCATTTCACTTTGATTTCGTAATGATTCACGCTGAAATGTATACGAAGTGTTTGGAAATGTTTTGATTTGAAAAGTGTTTTAACTTTGATAAAAGTCTGAGTTGTGAAAAGTATTTTGATAGAGCAAGCAACTAAAAGTCTTATTACCTACTCAAAATGGTCATTTTCGTGTTATTTTACTTTCCTTTAGAATAGCGCTATCCATACCATTAGTTGGTAGGTAACCCTATTCGTTGGATGTAGAAGAGACATTGGAAGGGACATCGGATGGTCATAGAAGGCAACTTGTAGGAGTATCCTAGCATATTCGAAGGAACGATCATCACTTTTCGTAGGCAACAATCGAGGGACGAGATCATGTTTTCGTAGGCCACATCGAGGGACTATGATCTTTGTATCGAAGGGACTATGATGATATGTTTGTAGGCAACGGTGCTAGGATACCTCTACGTTCGAGGGACTTGACCATTTGTTCGAAAGGCAACGAGAGAGAATACTTTAGGGGGTGCATGTGTGAAGAGAGTGTATTGGATTCAGATATATTATCTTGGAATTAGAAGTGATCTATGTTCATTTTTATCTTGCCATACACGCCTAGTTACTAGCAGTTTATATGAGTGCGGAAAGTAAATTGCGGAAAGTAAATCCTACGCTATTACATGGCTTTGGGACAGTTACATAATATAGGAGTGCGGAAAGTAAATCCTAATTAAACTATTACATCCCATAAGCAATTACATAATATTGGAAAAAAGAAATGCGAGAAAATTAATCCTAACTATTACAACCTGGAAGCAGATACATAATAATCGGAAAAGAAAAGAAATCTGCATAAGAGAAAATGTGTTGGTAAAAAAAAATATTTTTGAGTTAGGAAAATTTTTTTAGGTTAGTAATCCTAATTAGATGATAGAATAATTTTTTGGGAATTTTCTGGATTGGTTTTAGTGAGAAAAAGTAATTAAAAGTCAATTTTATGGTTAATTAACAATTAATTAAAATATGCATGCAAAAATATTAATTTTTATGCAAAAAATTAAATAAACATTTTTCTAACCTAAATGCAAAAAGAAATTATTTTTTTGGTGATTTTAATGCATTAGAAAATTGTTTGAAAAGAAATTAAATTAAAAGGAAAAAATATGAAAAGAAAATAAGAAAAAGTGTAAGTTTGGAAAAGTGTAAAAAATAGATGACAATGCCAGGGATCGAACCCAGGACATATCTCTCACACGCGCGCGCCTCTTGCCATCTGAGCTAGCCTGCATTTGTGTTAGTGGCATGGAACAAAATAATTATAAGCGAAATTAATTTCTGAATATCCAAACAAAAAACACGCGCGAAGATCTTCATCGTCCCCGTTTGAATTTTTGAACTTTTACCTACGGATTTGGTTCGTAGCTAAAATATATAGCAACAGATTCGTTCGTCACTATAGCACCTGCAATTTTCTAAAACATGATACAAGCAATATAAATTCATAATGAAGCCATGATTCGATTCGGTTTTGTCTCCTGTTCAAGAATATGCCCCTAATTTTGGCCAATTTTTCCTAAATCGAAGGATCCCAAATTGAAGCTTTGAAACCCTAACAATGGCATCACGGTATTCCTACATCTAAAATCGAATTGAACCACCCAGATAGCTTGCAAACATCATTCTAAACATGAACAAACAATCAAAATAGGTTAATTATGCGTGAGTGATCAAAATCGATTTTGAAAAAGAGAGTGCAAACCAAAATCGTGATTTTGTGATTCTGCACGTTTGAATGGCTTGTGAGTGTCTGGAATGGATCAGAGAACCTCTAGGAACGTATTGGAATGCTTAGAATTGTCTGAATCAAAACAAAACCAAGGCTGCCAATTGCTTGAGTGACACGGTTTTTTTGAAGTTGGGTAGGGTTCTTGGAGGCAAGGATTTTGTCCCTTGTGCTTGTGAATACATTGTGTACTTATAGTAGAGTGAATTAGGTCAAGAATCATGAAGAAATTATGTACCAATCAATGAGAAAATATTTGATTTGGTATGAAACCAAATATTGCCGTTTTTGATCAAATCTCATTGAATTCCTTTGCCAATTAATGCAATTTCGAAATTGACAGCTTGTATGGCTTGCTTGGATCTCAAGAATGAGAGAAAAATTCAATTTGCAATTAATTTTGATTTTCTATCTTTTATTTTAATTAAATTGGCTTTTAAATGATTAAAAATACAAAATAAATAGAAAATAAAAGATAAATTCGTGGCCTTGGGCTTGGAGGTTCCAAATCATCTAAGGAACATGTTTGAACCAAGAAAAGTTAGGCCCATTTGCAAAAATTTTGATTTTGTCAAGTATTTCTCTTTGTGCACCTCCTCAAAAATGCTCAAGTTGTGGAAGGTGTATCTTGCTCAATTTTAAACTTTTTTGGGTGTTCTTGGACTTTTTAGAAAGCTCAAGGTGTCCTCTAAACAACCTCTTTGGTTCCATCTCAATTGAAGATTCCATGCTCCTGAAAACTTCTTTACAAAAAGTTGACTTTTTGTTGACTTTGAAAAGGACCTGTAATGTTTTGATCCATAACTTCCAAATGAAGCATTTTCTGCCCAAGCTTGTGAGACATGAAGTTGTAGAGAATTGAATTCTCTTCAAAATGATCTGTTGTGGAAAAATTTCTGATAACGTATGTGAAAGTTATGCCTGGTCAAAGTTCTGTTGACTTTTGTCTAAGAAAGCCCAATTTGGAAACTTTGACGTTTGATCAATTCTTGACTTTTCTTGATGAATCATGATCAACCCTTGATAAAATGATGAATATCACTTCAAAATATTGATGTTGACCAAAAATTATGAAGTTTGACTGTATGTTGACCACAGTTGACTTTTTGTCCAATACAACTGATTTTCAACTATCTGAGCAATTGTTTGAGGAAACTTGACTTGTAAGGCTTGAAACTTGACATGGAGGTTCTTTGAAGCATATGATGAGGCATGATGACCACTGGAGGTGTTAGAGGCTCACCTGGATTTGAGGATAGCCAAACCCTAGTTTGGGTTGATTGCTTAGGAGAGGGTTTGCCTGGTCAACCCTTGTGAAATCCTTGAGTATGGATATGTGAAATGTCTTGAGAAATAAGAGGGCAAGTTTTGGGGTATGACAGTTTCCCCTGTTCAATATTCTTGTACTGGAAGAGTTAGATTGGCATGCTTGCCTTTCGTGATCTGAAAGTAGAAGATGATTGAACACTCGAGTACACTTGAAAATTTGCACTCGCTGTTGGTTGATGATGTGCTGGAATGGGCTTATAGATGCCATTTGGAGGAGCTGGCGGCTTAACTGGGGAGTGAGTTGTACGCTAGACTCGCGAACGTCGCTTGAATAGGGGAAACATAGGACATGGGCTTAAGATGCCATCAGGAGAGATTGATGTTGGGGAATGAGTCGTACATTAGACTCTGTAGGTATTATTGAAAATAGAAGGAAGCACGGAGATGGGCTTAAGATGCCATCTGGAGAGAATGATTTTGAGTCGTACGTTAGACTTCACGCTCATCTTTGAATGAAGTTATTGGTTTGTACTGGTTTTTAACCAAATATGCAATATTCTAAAGGTGGAGAGATGTCGACAAGTAGTCGGAGATGGGCTTAAAGATGCCATCCGGGGAAACTGAGTCATATGCTAGACTCTGTAATTGCTGTTGATAATAAGAGAGAGTCAAAATAAATCTTCGTCCTGATTATTCTGAGGCAAATAATTGGCAGAATATGGATAGCTTTCCCGTCTTGCTTTGGGTGTTGATCCAATGCCTGTTGCCGGAAGATAACTTTTATGGTCTTTCAGATAGGGTTCCCCGTCTTGCTTCGGGTGTTAATCTTGGACCTTCCATTGGAAAAGATTTGTATGGTCTTTCAGATAGGGTTTCCCGTCTTGTTTCGGGTATTAATCTCCAACCTTCCATTGGAAAAGATTTGTACGGTCTTTCAGATTGGGTTTCCCGTCTTGTTTCGGGTATTAATCCTGGACCTTCCATTTGGAAAATATTTGTACGGTCTTTCAGATTGGGTTTCCCGTCTTGTTTCGGGTGTTAATCTTCGACCTTTCATTTGAAACATATCTTTTACCTGCTAGGGAAAATAAAACCTTGACAGGATATAGTTAGTTTTATGCAGATTATGATGCATGCGAGCATATGACAATGTGTATGAATGATATATGCACATGTTATGATTTTTATGAATAATATATGAATGTAGATGTTGTGGTATTTTAAAACACATCCATCTTGAAGAGGATAAGAACGCCCTGCTGGAGATTTCTGATTTCTGGTTGGGGACGAAGTTGTCGGAAACCCTGATTTGGAGGAGAAAAATATGTCTTTGATTCTTCTGATGCACTATCTGACCAAGTTTCGAGCCTAGATATTAATGCTGTTGGAAAGAATAATAACTGGGAGGTACTTCGTTGGGGATCTTGTGCACAGATCTTGCTGGGGAGTCTCCGAATGCCGCTTGAAGGCTTGACGTAACGTGATAATGCTGAAGAGGCGCAAAGTTGTTGAAGAATCCTCTAACTAGGGAATAAAAGAGATGTAGGTTTCCTCCGATGCACTATCTGACCAAGTTTCAAGTCTGGATATTGCTGCTGTCGGGGGAATGACAATCGTTGAGAAATATTCTGCTAGGGATAAATACCTCTACGTATGCGAGATGAATTGTTACTGCTCGGAGACTTGTCGGAGAAGGCTCGATGACTCTGTGGGGATTGTGCTCTTATGAAAGTAACCTGCGGGGAATATATTGGTGACTTCAGTCGTCATCTCAATTCCTAGAACCTGTAGTAGTTACTTTTGTATGTTCTCTTTTTCGTATGTTTGTGAACAGATGTTTATTGTCAAATGCATATAATCATTCAAAGCAATCATTGGACTTTATGCAAAATACAACAATAATGAACACTGTGAAAGAGAGAATTTGCATTAATTTTGAAAGGTAGCGTATGACCAAGCAGTTTGTATACAATGAAAGTAAAAGCTATGCAGAAATAATCTAGTCGAGTTTCAACTATGCTAGTGCTCATATATTTCGACTATCTCATCTCCTTGCTGTCAGTAGAAAGTGAGTGGATTGATTTTCGCCATTTGAATCTTGAATGCTAATAGTAGTAGTCTGTAGTTAGGTGATCTGGACGAGACATGGTCGTACGCTTAAATCCCTAACTTTTGCCTAGACCGCCTTTCGGTTTTCGCCTGATACCTTTTTGCCCAAGCCGCCTTTGCAGGTTTTCGACTTGCCGGGTGTACATTTTTTTTATATATCCCTAACTTTTTCCCGAACCCTTTTGGTTTGCAAGGATGCCCTTATTTTTGCCTAGGCCGGTCGACCTAGCGGGTCTCATTCATGCGTAGTATTTTTTGACTATGTCTGCGTTCACAGGGTGTGGGAAGTCTTCGCCATCCATGGTGCTAAGTATCATAGCTCCGCAAGAAAATACTATCTTGACTACAAACGGTCCCTCATAGGTGGGAGTCCATTTGCCCCTGGAGTCACCTTGTGGAAGGATGATGCGTTTGACTACTAGATCACCGACATGGTAGACTCGGTGTTTGACTTTCTTGTTGAACACTCTAATCATTCGTTTCTGATAGATCTGTCCATGGCAGATGGATACGGGTCGTTTCTCGTCGATCCAGTTGATCTGGTCGAGGCAAGTCTGGATCCATTCGTCTTCGCCTAACTACGCGTCCTTGAGGACTCTAGTTGAGGGTATCTGAACCTCGATTGGTAGGACTGCTTCCATACCATATACGAGAGAGAAGGGGGTTGCCCCTATGGATATTTGTACTGTGGTGCGATAACCATGGAGAGCAAATGGCAACATCTCGTGCCAATCCTTGTAAGTCACTGTCATCTTCTGTATGATCTTCTTGATATTTGTGTTGGCGGCTTCCACTGCGCCATTTAGGTCGATATGGAGAAGAGTTGTGATGCTTGATCTTGAACTGCATGCAGAGTTCGGTGATCATTTTGTTGTTGAGGTTGGTACCGTTATCTGTGATAATTCTTTCGGGGACGCCGCACCGACAGATAAGATTATGCTTGATGAATCAAGCCACAACATTCTTGGTAACAGATGCGAACGAGGCTGCTTCTACCCATTTGGTGAAATAGTCAATTGCCACAAGGATGAAACGATGTCCGTTTGAAGCAGTAGGTTTGATTTCTCCGATCATGTCAATGCCCCACATTGCGAAAGGCCAAGGAGCGGTCAGGACATTCAATGGTACTGGAGGTACGTGCATTTTATCTGCATATATCTGGCATTTGTGACAAAATCGAGCATAGCGGTGACAATCAGCTTCCATGGTGGACCAATAGTAACCTGTTCTCAGAATCTTCTTAGCCATCGTATGTCCACTGGAGTGGGTACCGAATGCGCCTTCGTGTAATTCTTCCATGATCCACTCTGCGGTTTTTCAGATCCACACAGCGGAGTAAGCACAAGTCATGGTTGCGCTTGTATAAGATTTTGTTGCTCAGAAAGAATTTGGATGCGAATCTCCTCAAGAACTTCTTATCATTGACAGATGCCCCTGTGGGATATTCCTGAGTCTCAAGATACCTCTTCACTTCGTAGAACCAAGGTTTCTCTTCCGTATCAAGTTCACAACAGTATGTTGGTTCGTCAAACTTTTCGATGATGATTTGGGGAGCCTCGCTGTTCCATCTGACCTTGAACATAGATGACATAGTAGCCAATGCGTCTGCCAACTAATTCTCTTCTCGTGGAATATGATAAAAAATGATCTCTTCAAAGTAGGGGATCAAGCTCATAACATGCTCTCGATATGGAATGAGATTCGGATGCTTCGTATCCCACTCGCCTTTAATCTGACTGATCACTAAAGCTGAGTCTCCATATACTTGTAAGAATTTGATTCTTAAATCAATATCAGCTTTGATACCCATGATGCACGCTTCGTATTCGGCCATGTTGTTAGTGCAGCTGAAACATAATCTGGCGGTGAAAGGAGTGTGTCCGCCTGTAGGAGATGTAATGATGGTGCCAATGCCATTGCCAAGTGCATTTGAGGCTCCATCAAAGACCATCGTCCATCGGGATCCTGTTCAGGTCCTTCGTCTGGTCCTGGTTCTTCGCAATCAGTAACTAACAAAACATCTTCGTCCGGAAACTCGAACTGCATAGACTGATAGTCATCTACGGCTTTATGAGCCAAATGATCGGCTACTACACTTTCTTTGATCGCTTTCTGAGAAGTATACTGGATGTCGTATTCGGTCAAGATCATTTGCCATCTTGCTATTCTTCCGGAAGAGAGCAGGTATCTCGAATATGTATTTTATCGGATTCATCTTGGAGATCAACAAAGTGGTGTGAGTCAACATATACGCCTTAGTCGTGAGCCCAAAGCGCGCAAGTTTTCTCGAGCTATGAGTATCTTGTTTCACTCGGTAAACTTTTGCTAAGGTAGTATATTGCATACTCTTTTCGACTGCACTCGTCATGTTGCCCCAACACACACCCCATTGAGTTCTCTAATATCGCAAGTACATGATAAGAGGTCTTCCTCAAGTGCATCGATAGGAGGATTTTGTAGGTACTCCTTGATTTTGTCAAAAGCAACTGAAATCGCTGCCATTCCACTACTTGATCTTTCTTCAGTAACTTGAAGATTGGCTCCCAAGTAGCAGTTAGATGTGCAATGAATCTGGAAATGTAGTTCAATCGTCCTAAGAAACCTCTGACTTCTTTCTTAGTTCGGGGTGCTGGCATTTCTTGGATAGCTTTAACCTTGGCGGGGTCAACTTCAATACCTTTACCACTGATAAAAAACCTTAAGAGTTTACCGGATCTGACTCCGAAGGTGCACTTGTTGGGATTAAGTCTTAGTCTGTACTTCTTTAGTCTATCAAAAAGTTTCCGCAAATGATCGACATGTTCTTCTTCAGTCTGTGATCGAGCTATCATGTCGTCGACGTAGACCTCTATCTCGTGATGAATCATGTCATGAAATAATGCCACCATGGCACGTTGATAAGTGGCGCCAATGTTCTTCAGTCCGAACGACATGACCTTGTAGCAGAAAGTGCCCCACTGTGTAACAAAAGTAGTCTTCTCCATGTCTTCAAGAGCCATTTTGATCTGATTGTAACCGAAGAAACCATCCATGAAGGATAAAACTCTGTGTTGAGCAGTGTTGTCAACCAGAACATCAATATGAGGTAGTGGGAAATCGTCTTTCGGACTCGCTCTGTTCAAATCTCTGTAATACACACACATTCGTACTTTACCATCCTTCTTAGGTACGGGTACCACATTCGCAACCCACTGTGGATAAGAAGTAACGGCTAGGAAACCGGCGTTGAACTGCTTCATAACTTCGGCTTTGATTTTCTCTGACATCTCAGGACGCATACGACGGACCTTCTGTTTCACTGGGAGAAAACCCTCTTTTGTCGGTAATCGGTGCACCACAATGTCAATGTCTAGACCTGGCATGTCTTTGTATGACCAAGCAAAAACCTCGATATAGTCTCGTAGCATCTAGACCAATCTTTCTTTGACACTGTTCTCAAGACTTGCTCCTATCTTGATTTCTTTTCTGTCTCCGTCAGTACCTAGATTCACAACCTCGACTGGCTCTTCGTGTGGCCGTATAACCTGTTCTTCTTGCTGTAGCAGTCTGACAAGTTCTCCTGGCACTTCACAATCTTCCTCACCTTCGTCTTCAGCTTGGTAGATCGGACTATCGAAGTCATATTTAGCAATAGCAAAGTTGTTATCAACGAGATTCGGAGTGAATCTGTAGTGCATCACGTGGGTGTGTGTAAGAACACATAGCTTTTTGAAGGGTGACGAAGTAAAAGAAAGAAAACAATATTTAAATGCAAAAGTCCAATGATTTTATTGAATGAAAATATACAAATGATAGATATTAACCCTCACAAACGAGCCGTGATACCCCGGGCAAGGCATTAGGCTTTAAAGTTTATTGTTCAAAGCATAAAAACGAAAAGCATAACAGAAAACAAAAGCAATTACTCTTGTCTAAAGGAGATTGGTATGACGTCTTCAGTCTTCCAATTGCTGAGTCCGCTGTCGGAAATTGGGAAGATCCAACCCCTGATGTCGAGGTCGTTCTCTTCTATAGCATAGACTTCATTGTTGCTGATGCGAAAGGGAAGTTGGCCGGCACGTTCGCGGCGTATCATCTTCTGGCCTTTGGTAGTGAAGCCTAAACCAGTCTTGTCAGATTTGAAAGGAAGATCGGGGAGCTGACCCCCAAATGGTACGACCTCCTTCTTCAATTGCAGCTTCGGACAAGAAATTCCATCATACTTGGAAAAAGTAGGAACCTTGAACTTGCGGGGAATCACCACACCAGGAACAAGACTCAGATCATCAAAATTCAGCCCGGACATTTTCAGATTTTTCACAGCATTCAAACGGTCTTCAAGTTGTTTGTATTTGTCATCCTCATGAGAATACTGCTCATTCTCATAGTCTTCTTCTCTATTTTCAGGCTCACGCTGGTCTTCTTCATTGTTCTTGATACTTTCATCAGTTTCTATGCTCTTGTCTGAGAATTCCACACGACTGACCACCCTAAGTCCACCCTTGTGACGTCTGCCCATGTTGAGGACACCGATGACTTTCTTCTTTCTGGCGATGACTTCGTCAAGTCTTCCTGGCCTTGGACCAAACTGGTAACCACTTCCTAGAACTGAGCATTCTGAGCCTGGAGATCTTTGACAGTCTGTTCAAGAGCCATTTCTGCTAAAATAAATAGTGAGAGAATGAGAAAACCGATCTTCAATATACCTGTTATGAAATGTCATGCCATGATATGCGATGTTTATGCAATGCAATGCAATGCAATATTTTCAAGGACCTTAGGAATTTTAATTTGTTAAACAAGTGTCATACCCCAAAATTTTCCCTCCTATTTCTCAAGACATTTCTCACATCCATACTCAAGAATTTCACAAGGGTTGACCAGACAAACCCTCTCCTAAGCAATCAACCGAAACTAGGGTTTGGCCATCCTCAGATCAAAGTGGGCCTCCAAAATTTCCAGTGGTCATCATGCCTCATCATATGCTTCAAATAATCTCCATGTCAAGTTTCAAGTTTCAAGTCTTACAAGTCAAATTTCCTCAGACAATTGCTCAGATGGTTGAAAATCAGTTGTATTGGACAAAAAGTCAACTATGGCCAACATACAGTCAAACTTCATAATTTTTTTTCAACACCAATATTTTGAAGTGATATTCATCATTTGATCAAGGTTTAATCATGATTCATCAAGAACAATCAAGAATTGATCAAAAGTCAAAGTTTTCAAATTGGACTTTCTTAGACAAAAGTCAACAAGACTTTGACCAGGCATAACTTTCACATACTTTATCAAAATAATTTCCAAAGTAGCTCATTTTGAAGAGAATTCAATTCTCTACAACTTCATGTCTCACAAGCTTGGGCAGAAAATGTTTCATTTGGAAGTTATGGATCAAAACATTACAGGTCCTTTTCAAAGTCAACAAAAAGTCAACTTTTTGTAAAGAAGTGTTATTGAGCATGGAAACTTCAATTGATATGAAACCAAAGAGGTTGTTTAGAGGACATCTTGAGCTTTCTAAAAAGTCCAAGAACACCCAAAAATGTTAAAAATTGAGCAAGATACACCTTGCACAAGTTGGGCATTTTTTAAGGAGGTGCACAAAGAAAAATACTTGAGAAAATCAAAAAATTTGCAAATAGGCCTAACATTTCTTGGTTCAAACTTGTTCCTCAGCTGATTTGGAACCTCCAAGACCAAGGCCACGAATTTTATCTTTTATTTTGTATTTATTTTGGATTTTAATCATTTAAAAGCCAATTAAATTAAAATTAAAGGTAGAAAATCAAAATTAATTGCAAAATATATTTTTCTCTCATTCTTGAGGTCCAAGCAAGCCACACAAGCTGTCAATTTCGAAATTGCATTGATTGGCAAGAGAATTGATTGAGATTTGATCCAAAAAATGCAATATTTGGTTTCATACCAAATCAAATATTTTCTCATTGATTGATACATTATTTCTTCATGATTCTTGACCTAAATCCATCCACTATAAGTACACAATGCATTCACATGACACAAGGACGAAAATTTTGCCTCTAAGAACCCCAACAAAGCTAAAAAAAACCGTGCATTGCAAGCTATTGGCAGCCCTAGTTTCAGATCGTTTCAATCGATTCTAAGCATTCTAATACATTCCTGGAGGTCCCTTGAATCAATCCAGATACTCACAAGCCTTCCAAACATGCAGAATCAAAAGATCACGATTTCGGTTTGCTCTTAAAGTTTCAAAATCGATTTTGACAATTCATGCATATTTAACATGTTTTGATTGTTTATTTGTGTTTAGAATGGAGTTTCGAAGCTTTCTGCATTGGTTAATTGTGTTTTGAGTACAGGAATCACGAGATGCCATGGCTAGGGTTCATAACTTTGATTTAGGGTTTTTTATTCTAGACAAAATTGGACAAAACTAAGACAACCATCGTGTTCAGGAGACAAAACCGAATCGAACCATGTATTCATAATGAATTTATATTTCTTGTGTTTGATTTTGAAAATTTGCAGGGGATTTAGTGACGAACAAAAGCCGCCGCTATAGGCTTTAGCTACGAACTGAATCTGTAGGTAAAAGCCTGGTTTTCAAAAATTCAAATGAAGAACATGAAGATCTTCGCGCGCGTTTTGGGTTTCGGAAATCAATTTTGTTTATATTCTTTTTGTTTCATTTAATTAACACCAAGTGCAGGTTGGCCTAGTGGTAGCAGCCGCGCGTGTGAGAGGCATGACTTGGGTTCGATCCCTGGCAATGTCAAATATTTTTTTAACACTTGCAAACTAACATATTTTCATATTTCTTTTCATAATTTTTTTCTTTTAATTTATTTTCTTTTCAAATAATTTTCTCATGCATTAAAAAATCACTAAAAATATTTTCTTTTTGCATTTAAGTCAGAAAAAATGTTTATTTAATTTTTGGCATAAAAATTAATATTTTTGCATGCATATTTTAATTAATTGTTAATTAACCATAAAATTGACTTTTAATTACTTTTTCTCATTAAAACCAATCCAGAAAATTCCCAAAAAATTATTCTACCATCTAATCATCATCACTAACCTAAAAACATTTTCTTAACTCGAAACTTTCTTTTTTCTAATATATTTTCTCTTATGCGAATTACTAATCTTTTCCGATCATTATGTATCTGTTTACAGGTTGTAATAGTTAGGATCTATTTTCTCGCATTCTTTTTCAATATTATGTAACTGCTCATGGGATGTAATAGTTTAATTAGGATTTACTTATTCGTACTCCTATATTATGTAACTGCCCCAAAGCCATGTAATAGCGTAGGATTTACGTTCCGCACTTTACTTTCCGCACCATATAAACTGCTAGTAATTAGGCGTGTATGGCAAGATAAAAACGAACGTAGATCACATCTAATTGCAAGATAATATATCTGAATTTGACACACTCTCTTCACACATGCACCCCTTAGGGTAATTCTCTCTCGTTGCCTTTCGAATAAATGGTCAAGTCCCTCGAACGTAGAGGTATCCTAGAACCGTTGCCTACAAACATATCATCATAGTATCTTCGATACAAAGATCATAGACCCACGATGTTGCCTACGAATACATGATCTCGTCCCTCGAATGTTGCCTACGAAAAGTGATGATCGTCCCTTCGAATGTGCTAGGATACTCCTACAAGTTGCCTTCTATGACCATCTGATGTCCATTCGAATGTCCCTTTTACATCCAACGAATAGGGTTACCTACCAACTAATGGTATGGATAACACTATTCTAAAGGAAAGTAAAAATAACACGAAAACGACCGTTTTGAGTAGGTAATAAGACTTTTAGTTTCTTGCTCTATCAAATACTTTTCACACCTCACACTTTTGTCAAAGTTAAAACACTTTTCAAAAATGAAACATTTTCGAACACTTCATATACATTCCTGCGTGAATCATTACGAAGTCAAAGCGAAATGCCTTTTCAAAAACATTTTCAAATACGCTCACAGAAAGCAATTTTTAAAGATGAGCTAAAGCAACTAAGAGCCGGTAGATAACTATGGATGGAAAAGGGTGCTAATACCTTCCCTTTTCATAACCTTCTCCCTTACTCAAAATCTAACGAAGGTCTTTTTCTGTTCTTTTCACCTTCCCTTAATTGGATAAAAGAAAAGTCAGTGGCGACTCTTGCTTTTTATCCGCAACATTTGCGATAAAAAGCAAAACAAATTCCAAAGATTGTTCTCCCACGGTATTACAGAACTGGCGACTCTACTGGGGAAACACCCTAAAGAGAGAATACCTTAGGGATTTCTAGATCACTTTACTGCTTTCTGTTTGACTTGTATGCTTTACTTTAAGGGTTGCTTGGGTATTATACTTGTGTGGGATCCTACACCCGGATCCAGGTTTCCTTAGGTAAGTAGCAATAGATCGTCACGACCGTTAGGCGTATACCGAAATGGTCAACATGATGGCTACGTTGGTGCGACACTTTGGATGTCCTGATGCTCCTCTTTCACAAGTTGAGGAAAGTATTTGGCTTCTGCGTGGTGTCATCAGCACTAAATCAACTTTTAGAACCCTAATTGACCCATCTTGGCCATTAGAAGGTAGTGAGATGGTCGGCTTTGATGCTGACTAAGGTTGGTTGATACTCGATGCTACGCTCATTAAGATCAGACTTTTGGGATGTTTTCGGTCGACCACTTGGTAGTTGTATTGAAATAAAGCCTACGAGAAAGATCAATGATATGAGATTCCTAGAACCCGGTTACTATTATAGGACAGGATGAACCACTCAAACTTTTGTAGGGTAGACACCTATACCTCATGCAAGCCTTAAACCTAGGGCTATTGAGTGAATTGTTTGTGCTTGCTAAACATGACATCATGACATCATAACATTGCATATCATCTCTAACTATTTCAAGGACCGAGGGATTTATCTTTGCTCTATTTTGTAGGGATTATGGCTTCCAGAAAGACTATCTGAATCAACTTTATGGGTGCGCCTTCTCAGCTCAAAGAATTGGTTTCAGAAATTCCCGATCATGCTTAGTTTGTCAAAAGACATGGTTATCTACTTTACTTGGTTATCTCTGGTTTTGAAGAAGATATGATGCACGTCCTATTCCAGTTCTTTGATCCAAAACACCATTGCTTTACATTCCCAAATTATCAGTTGGTTCCTACCTTGGAAGAGTTCTCTAATCTACTTGGGATACCTATTATCAGATGCCATTCATTGGTTCAGAAAAGGCTCCTAGGTACGAAGACATCGCATCAGCATTACATCTAAGGCACTCAGACATTGAAGCCAATTGGGAAACAAGAAGCAGAGTTAAGGGTTTACTTGCCAAGTTCCTAATAAAGAAAGCCCGAGAATTTCTCAAAGCTAGGAGTTTCCATGCATTCAAAGACATCTTGACTTTGTTAATCTATGGTTTGGTGCTATTTCCTAATCCAGATCAGTTCATAGATGTGAACACCATCAAGATATTCCTCACTCGTAATCCTGTGCCTACTTTACTTGGAGACATTCTACATTCTCTCCACACTCGTACCATCAAAAGACAAGGAACTCTCATGTGTTGCATACCGTTACTTTCCAGGTGGTTTATTTCGCACCTTCCTCCATCAGTATTGAGGAACGAACAAAGATTGAAGTGGTCTCAAAGGCTAATGTCACTCTCTCATTCAGATATCTGTTGGTGTCTCTTTTCTCAAAAGGACTTCATATTCATTGAGCGTTGTGGAAAATCCCCTAATGCACCACTCCTTGGCATAAGGGGAGGTATCACTTTCAACCCTTCTCTAGCCCTACGTCAGTTTGGTTATGCTCGAAGAGATGGTCCTCATGATATGCTTCTCCAAGATATTGTGTTCGACTACAACCACGATCTCCAGAATTACCATCGAAGGTTCATACACGCTTGGGGCATGGTAAAGAAGACTGATACCAAGACTTTGGGGCACCAAAACATCATTCCTTGGGAACCTTACCTTAAATGGGTGCGAGCTCGAGCTCAAAACCTCATGATGCCATTTACACCCGTGTTACCAGTAATTATGGAACCTGTTGCTATAGGTGACGTACCCTATACCGTTCTCCATCCAGACATGCCTACTAATTTTGAAGACTTGAAGAGATCCTGGATTCAACTTAAAGAAGAAAGGGATACATTCGAAGCTCAATGTTATGCAAGCGAGAATAAGGTACTAGAGTTGACCAAGCTACTTCACGAGGAGCGAAATATCAACGCCTACTTCAACACCAAGAGGAAGCGCCCATGGGAGACTTAGAGCTTTAGGATTTTTGTTCTTTTATTTATTTTTCCGAACTATCTTTTGTACTTAAAAAGAAAAAGAAAAAGAAAAGAGAAAGAAACTGATAAAAGTTTGTTCGTGCTTGTGTAACAAATTTAAATTCCTAAGGTCCTTGAAAACATTGCATTGCATAAACGTTGCATATCATGTCATAACATTGCATAACAGGTACATTGAAGATCGGTTTTCTCATTTTCTCGCTATTTATTTTAGCAGAAATGGCTCTTGAATAGACTGTCAAAGATCTTCAGGCTCAGAATGCTCAGTTCCAAGAAATGTTCACCAGCTTGGTCCAAGGCCAAGAAGATCTGAAGAAACTCATCAACAGAAAGAAGAGGGTCATTGGTGTTCTCAACATGGGCAGACGTCACCAAGGGGTCCTAGAGTGGTCAGCCGGATAGAACTCTCAGACAAGAGTGTCGAAACTGAGGGAAGTGTCAAGAACAACGAAGAAGACCAGCGTGAGCCTGAGAACAAAGAAGAAGACTATGAGAACAAGCAATACTCTTTTGAGGATGACAAGTACAAGCAACTTGAAGACCGTCTAAATGCTGTGGAAAATCTGAAAATGTTCGGGCTGAATTTTGATGATCTGAGTCTAGTTCTTGGTGTGGTGATTCCTCGCAAGTTCAAGGTTCCTACTTTTGCCAAGTATGATGGCATTTCTTGTCTGAAGCTGCATTTGAAGTCCTATGTTCAGAAGATCCATCCTCACACTGATGACAGGAAGTTGTGGATCCATTTCTTTCAAGAAAGTTTGTCTGGAGCTCAGCTGGAGTGGTATTATCAGCTAGAGAATAGTCACATTCATACCTGGAATGACTTAGCAGATGCTTTCAAGCAAGCATCAAGATAATGTGAATTAGCACCCACTCATGCAACTACAAAGCATGTCTATGGGTCGTGATGAGAAGTTCAAAGAATATGCTCGAAATGGAGAGATCTAGCAGTGAGTTCAACCCCTTGTGCAATAGGGAGTTGGTTGATATGTTTATGGGAACACCGACAGCCCATTCTTCAATCATCGATTGGAAATTCTTCACCGGATTCACCGAAATGATATTGACAGAGAACGCATTGAAGCTGGAATCAAGAGCAGAAAGATTCAGATAGAGTCATCCTCAAATGCTGCAAAGAGATCTTTTGGTGACAAGAAAGAAGCCAATGCCGTGTATGGTCAGAAAAGCCGAGCCAAGACCGACCGTGCTCAATCTGTGGGGGCAGTTGTGATCTCAAATCCTACATCAGCACAACCTCAGTGAGACAACGCACGTAACCAGAACGCGCCACGAAGACAGTTTACGAAGATCAACATGCCTTTGTCGCAAGCATTGCAACACATGTTGAAAGCAGAGCTGATTACCTTGAGGGATCCTCCTCAAAACATCAACACTTCCTCTCCGAGATACAATCCTAATGCCAAGTGTGCATATCACTCCAACAGCCCAGGGCACGACACTGACAACTGTTGGGCTCTGAAGAACAAGATTCAAGATATGATTGAAGCTAAAGAGATTGAGTTTGATCCTCCTGTTGAAACTCCGAATGTGATCAACGCACCAATGCCTAACCACGGAAAAAGTTCCAATGCTATTGATAAGAACTCTTATGTTTTTAATATAGATGACTTGACTATTCCTCTGATGACTGTTAAGAAGAATTTGCTACAAGCCGATGTCAATCCAGATTCGAGAATTACAATGTGTGCTTGTTGAGAAGACGATTCGGCATGATGGATAACCGCGAAGTGCTATTTCTGAAACCATCACTTGTGGAGAATCTGTGTTAAGACATGTCTAAGAAACTAAGGATCGAAGATGTGAGAGAAACTGTACCAAAAGTATGGGATACCTTGGGGCAGCCAAGTGGAAAGTTTGATTACATGGTGAAGTATACCGTTCCTGAAAGCTACAAGATTCCTATTGAAGATATCAAAGCAACCGGATGGGGAGACGATTTCCCAGAAGACTATGCTGATGTTAACACTATAAGGATATCCTCTGCTGATCCTATGCCTAGAGTGGCACCTCTCATCATTACTTCTCCCAGACCAGTTCCATACTCCTCTGACAAAGCTATACCGTGGAACTATGGAGCCGAAGTTTACTATCATGGCGTCAAGCAAGACCCTCTGACCATCGAAGACATTGCAGTTGAAGCTTCCATTCCTGACATTGACAACATCACCGGATCAAGTAAGGTGACCAGAACCGGAAGAGTATTCTCTCCAGAGATCTCTCCTCCCAAAGACACTACGACTCCAGCTCACATTCCAGCTATCGAACCAATTCCTGAGGCGCAAGGAAAAGAACCAGTAACTCATCCTGCTCAGACAGAAGTACCAAAGGAAGTTGCTGAAGATACCTCCAAACAAGAAATGGAGGAAATTCTGAAGATCATCAAGAAGAGTGACTACAACATTGTGGAACAGTTAGGACAGACTCCGTCCAAAATCTCCATGTTGGCTCTGCTATTGTGCTCTGAGGCTCATGCTAAAGCCTTAGTGAAGTTTCTGAAGAATGCTCATATACCGCAAAACACTACTACTGATCAATTTGAAGTTTGTATTGCTAGCCTGGCTGCCAACAACGGTCTAGGATTCTCTGATGCTGATTTGACTTCTGCCGGAAGAAAACACAACAAAGCCTTGCACATCTCTATTGAATGCAAGGGCATTACATTGTCTCATGTTTTGGTAGATACCGGTTCTGCTCTGAATATCCTACCGAAGAGTGATTTCGACCGACTTGATGTTGAAGGATTGGTCTTGAAGCCCAGCGACATAATTGTGAGAGCTTTTGATGGTTCTAAATGAACAGTACTTAGAGAGCTCATCCTACCAGTTAAAGTCGGTTCCCAGACGTTCGACTCCATATTCTTTGTCATGGACATCCGTCCAGCTTATTCTTGCCTACTTGGACGCCCTTGGATACATGGGGTGCTCATACCTCTACCCCATCGATGGTCAAGTACCCGGTGAAGGTTATTACAGTATGCGGTGAGGAGGAGTACAGGGTAAGTCATCTGCAGTCATTCCGATACCTTGAGATGGAAGGTGAATTCTTTGAAACTCCCTGTCAAGCTTTCGAAATAGTTCCAAGAATAATGCCTGTTGACTCTCCTGCTGCTCCTGAAGTTACACAAGTTCCGCCTAGAATGGCCTTGCTGAAAGATGCTCAAGCTACAGTTGAAGAAGGAGGTAGCGCTATTTGGGGTCAACTCCCCAATCTCCCTTTCAAATCTGACAACACTGGTTTAGGCTTCACCACCAAAGGTCAGAAGATGATACGCCGCAAACGTGCCGGCCAACTTCTTTTCCACATCAGCCAGAATGGGGTCCATACTATAGAAGACAACGACAATGACTTCGACATCAGCAATTGGATCTTCCCAACTCCCGACAACAGACTCAGCAATTGGAAGACCAAAGACGTCATACCAATCTCCTTTAGACAGGAGTAATTGCTTTTGTTTTTTGTTTTGCTTTTTGCTTTCTATGCTTTGAACAATAAACTCTAAAGCCTAATGCCTTACCCGGGGCATCATGGCTCGTTTGTGAGGGTTATTATCTGTCATTTGCATATTTTCATTCAATAAAATCGTTAGACTTTTGCATTTAAATATTGTTTTCTTTCTTTTACTTTTACCACCCCTTCAAAAGCTATGTGTTCTTACACACACCCACGTGATACACTACAGATTCACTCCGAATCTTGTTGATAACAACTATGTTATTGCTAAATGTGACTTCGATAATCCGATCTACCAAGCCGAAGACGAAGGTGAGGAAAATTGTGATGTGCCAGGAGAACTTGTCAGACTGCTATCGCAAGAAGAACGAGTTATACAGCCACACGAAGAGCCAGTTGAGGTTGTGAATCTAAGTACTGACGAAGACAGAAAAGAGATTAAGATAGGAGCAGGTCTTGAGAACAGTGTCAAAGAGAGATTGGTCCAGATGCTACGAGACTATATTGAGGTTTTTGCTTGGTCATACAAAGACATGCCAGGGCTAGACATTGACATTATGGTACACCGGTTACCGACGAAAGAAGGTTTTCTCCCAGTAAAGTAGAAGGTTCGTCGCATGCGTCCTGAGATGTCAAAGAAAATCAAAGCCGAAGTTTTGAAGTAGTTCAATGCCGGTTTCCTAGCCGTTACTTCTTATCCACAGTGGATTGCAAACGTGGTGCCCGTGCCTAAGAAAGATGGAAAAGTACAAATGTGTGTGGATTACAGAGATTTGAACAGAGCGAGTCTGAAAGAAGATTTCCCACTGCCTCATATTGATGTTCTAGTCGACAACACCGCTCAACATAAGATTTTCTCCTTCATGGATGGTTTCTCCAGTTACAATCAGATCAAGATGGCTCCTGAAGACATGGAGAAGACTACTTTCGTTACACAGTGGGGCACATTCTGTTACAAGGTCATGTTGTTCGGACTGAAGAACGCTGGCGCCACTTATCAGCGTGCTATGGTGGCATTATTTCATGACATGATCCATCACGAGATAGAGGCCTATGTTGACGACATGATAGCCCGATCACAGACTGAAGAGGAACATCTCGATCATTTGCGGAAACTGTTTGATAGACTGAAGAAATACAGACTGAGACTCAATCCCAACAAATGCACCTTTGGAGTCAGATCTGGTAAACTCCTAGGGTTTATTGTCAGTGGTAAAGGTATTGAAGTTGACCCCACCAAGGTTAAAGCTATTGAATAGATGCCAGCACCCCACACTGAGAAAGAAGTCAGAGGTTTCTTGGGACGTTTGAACTACATTTCCAGATTCATTGCACATCTAACTACTACTTGTGAACCAATCTTCAAGTTACTGAAAAAAGATCAAGTAGTGGAATGGAAAGACGATTGCCAGATCGCTTTTGACAAAATCAAGGAATATCTGCAGAATCCTCCTATCCTGATGTCGCCTGCCGAAGGAAGACCTCTTATCATGTACTTAACAGTGTTAGAGAACTCAATGGGGTGTGTGTTGGGGCAACATGACGAGTCTGGTCGAAAAGAGTATGCAATATACTACCTTAGCAAAAGGTTTACCGACTGTGAAACAAGATACTCACAGCTCGAGAAAACTTGCAGCGCTTTGGCTTGGGCTGCTCGTCGACTAAGAAAGTATATGTTGACTCACACTACTTTGTTGATCTCCAAGATGGATCCAATAAATTACATATTCGAGAAACCTGCTCTCTCTGGAAGAATATCAAGATGGCAAATGATCTTGACCGAATACGACATCCAGTATACTTCTCAGAAAGCGATCAAAGAAAGTGTAGTAGCCGATCATTTGGCTCATAAAGCCGTAGATGACTATCAGTCTATGCAGTTCGAGTTTCCGGACGAAGATGTTTTGTTAGTTACTGATTGCGAAGAACCAGGACCAGACGAAGGACCTGAACAGGATCCCGATGGACGATGGTCTTTGATGGAGCCTCAAATGCACTTGGCAATGGCATTGGCACCATCATTACATCTCCTACAGGCGGACACACTCCTTTCACCGCCAGATTATGTTTCAGCTGCACTAACAACATGGCCGAATACGAAGCGTGCATCATGGGTATCAAAGCTGATATTGATTTAAGAATCAAATTCTTACAAGTATATGGAGACTCAGCTTTAGTGATCAGTCAGATTAAAGGCGAGTGGGATACGAAGCATCCGAATCTCATTCCATATCGAGAGCATGTTATGAGCTTGATCCCCTACTTTGAAGAGATCACTTTCGATCACATTCCACAAGAAGAGAATCAGTTGGCAGACGCATTGGCTACTATGTCATCTATGTTCAAGGTTAGATGGGACAACGAGGCTCCCCAGATCATCATTGAGAAGTTTGACGAACCAGCATACTGTTGTGAACTTGATACAGAAGAGAAACCTTGGGTCTACGAAGTGAAGAGGTATCTTGAGACTTAGGAATATCCCGCAGGGGCATCTGTCAATGATAAGAAGTTCTTGAGAAGATTCGCTTCCAAATTCTTTCTCAGCAACGACATCTTATACAAGCGCAATCACGACTTGTGCTTACTCCGCTGTGTAGATCAGAAAACTACGAGACGGGTCATGGAAGAATTACACGAAGGCGCATTTGGTACCCACTCCAATGGATATACAATGGCTAAGAAGATTCTAAAACAGGTTACTTTTGGTCCACCATGGAAGCTGATTGTCACCGCTATGCTCGATCTTGTCACAAATGCCAGATATACGCAGACAAAGTGCACGTACCTCTAGTACCATTGAATGTTCTAACCGCTCCTTGGCCTTTCGCAATGTTGGGCATTGACATGATCGGAGAAATCAAGCCCACCGCCTCCAACGGACATCGTTTCATCCTTGTGGCAATTGACTATTTCACCAAGTGGGTGGAAGCAGCCTTGTTCGCGTCTGTTACAAAGAATGTTGTGGCTCGATTCATCAAGCATAATCTTATCTGTCGGTACGACATCCCCAAAAGGATTATCACAGATAACGGCTCTAACCTCAACAATAAAATGACCACCGAACTCTACACGCAGTTCAAAATCAAGCATCGCAACTCTTCTCCATATCGGCCTAAGATGAATGGCGCAATGGAAGCCGCCAACAAGAATATCAAGAAGATTATATAGAAGATGACAGTGACTTACAAGGATTGGCATGAGATATTTCCATTTGCTCTCCATGGTTACCGCACTACAATGCGAACATCTACAAGGGCAACCCCCTTCTCTCTCGTATACGGTATGGAAGCAGTCCTGCCAATCAAGGTTCAGATACCCTCAACCAGAGTCCTCTAGGACGCGGAGCTAGGCGAAGACGAATGGATCCAAACTCGCCTTGACCAGATCAACCTGATCGATGTGAAACGACTCGTATCCATCTGCCATGGACAGATTTACCAGAAACGAATGATCAGAGCGTTCAACAAGAAGGTCAAGCACCGAGTCTACCAAGTCGGTGATCTAGTAGTCAAGCGTATCATCCTTGCACAAGGTGATCCCAGGGGCAAATGGACTCCCACCTACGAGGGACCGTTTGTAGTCAAAATAGTATTTTCCGGCGGAGCTATGATACTTAGCACCATGGATGGCGAAGACTTCCCACACCCTGTGAATGCAGACATAGTCAAAAAATACTACGCATGAACGAGACCCGCTAGGTCGACTGGCCTAGGCAAAAATAAGGGCATCCTGGCGAACCAAAGAGGTTCGGGCAAAAGTTAAGGATATATACAAAAAAATGTACACCCGGCAAGTCGAAAACCTGCAAAGGCGGCTTGGGCAAAAAGGTATCCGTGGTGAAAACCGAAAGGCGGTCTAGGCAAAAGTTAGGGATTTAAGCGTACGACTATGTCTCGTACAGATCATCTACTTACAGACTACGGACTACTATCAGCATTAAAGTTTCAAATGGCGAAAATCAACCCACTCACTTTCTACTGACATCAAGGAGATGAGATAGTCGAAATATATGAGCATTAGCATAGTTGAAACTCGACGAGAATATTTCCGCATAGCTTTTAATTTCCTTGTATACAAACTGCTTGGCCATACGCCACCTTTCAAATTAATACAAGTTCTTTCTTTTACAATGTTCATTGTTGTTGTTTTTGCATAAAGTCCAATGTTTGCTTTGAATGATTATATGCATCTGACAACAAATATATGTTTACAAGCATACGAAAATCGAACATACAAAAGTAATTACTACAGGCTCTAGGAATTGAGATGACGACAAAAGTCACCAATACGTTCCCCTGCAGAGTACAATCCCCACAGAGCCATCGCTCACTGCAAACCTTCTCCAGCGAAGTACAAATTTCCTTCCACCAGTGTTCCAACACTCCAAGTTTCATCGCGTTAGTCCCTGAGCAACGATCCCAATCAGCTTACCTGATTACATTAGTCTCCGAGCAGTAATGGTTTGTCTCCAGCAGAGATATTTATCCCCAGCAGAATATCTCTCAACGATCATCATTCCCCGACAGCAGCAATATCCAGACTCGAAACTTGGTCAGATAGTGCATCGGAGGAAACCTACATCTCCATTATCCCCCAGCCAGAGGTTTCAACAAAACTTCAGGGTCATTGTTATACCCCAATTTTTGACCTAATATACCACATTACATTTGCATCATTGCATCACTAACAGTTCAGAACAGCATTAATCGGGTGTAGCATTCACAGGTCAAAATTAGGGTTTCATCAAATTTTCATCTGATTCAAGAGGCAACCAATTAGGGTTTGAGTTTTTCTCACCTCATTTGATCTATCTTGATCAAATCATCAACCTCTGATCATCAGATATCCAATTTTTCTCACTGATCAATCAAGGATCGACCAATTAGGGTTTTGATCGAGCATGAGCATTCTTTGACTTTTTGAACAATGGATGACTTTTTTGGATAGAGTTTGGTCATTATATCTTAGATACAACATATTGATCTAATTTCTGGATCCAAAATATCACAGAAGTTCACAGACTTCATCAGTCAATTTCAGAAACATTTGATGAAAATTCATCTGCACAGAAAAGTCAAACTTTGACTTTTGGTCAACTTTTTCAAGACAAAACTTTTTCCAACATCAAAATACTTCAAATGATCCATCATGATCATAAAAAATCAAAGAATTTGGAAAAGTCAACAAAAAGTCAAAATTTTCAACACTTAGAAAATTTTCTAAGTGTTAAAATTTTGTATTTTTTCCAAACTTCATGCCATTTTTTCACATAGTTCCACTTTGAATTGGAAAAAACTCAAAACATGAAAGTTGTAGATCTTGAAACAAGCTTTCCAAAATTTCCAAGAACTCTCAAATCCATGGAGTCTAGCTATACTTTAGAAATTGAAACATAAGGCTCCATGAACATGATTTTCAAAGTCCAAAACTTCAAATTATAGGTCATTTTGTGATTTCTTCATCTAGAAGCAATGCCACCTTGCCAAATGGAGTTTAGAGCTGATAAATATCAGCTAGATATAATTGAGAAGAGATAAGATCAAATTGAGATTTTTTACACATGGTTAAAAAAGGAAGCTTCCTTTTCCTTTTACAAAAGTCTTTCTTGCTCTTTAAGGCAACTTCAAATTACAATGCCATGTACTTGTGCCTAATTGTTCAGAACTTTTGACCTATAAATAGAGGTCATGTTGGCCATTTGAATCCACACCAAAGCAATGCAAGTTCATGCTTTCCTTCCACTTTCTCCAATTTCTTGAATTATAGTTCAAAGTGAGGATAACTTGCAATTTTAAAATTTAGTGAAAACTATGATGAACTTTGGTGTCAAACACATTTCATAATCAATATCAAACTTGTCTAAAACATAAAAGCAACATGAACTAAGCCAAAATTCAGAATTACATGTCATGCTTTTCAAACTTTCAAAACTGCCTTAGGATTTGAATTCTTGGTTAGGCTTGATTAACTTGTGTTCCAAGCATCCAAACATCATCCATGAACATCATAGGGATGATGCAGATCCATTACAACAATCTGTAACAACTTTAACATAGAAATCGAGCTTCCATTTTCAGACTGTGCAGGTGGACTTGACTGGAGAGTTCCAGGGTGATTCGAGGCAAGCAGGGTGATCATACACTTTCCCTAACATCCGTTGAAGCTCAAACAATCATCAAATCCGTTCTGGAAACACTCCAACATCATCTTCGATCTCAGCTTGAACAGGTGAGAACTCAAACTTCAAACTCATGATTCTTTGCATTTAAATGAAAAAGCTCTTGGCCATTTGTTTTCTGCACCTATCACGATCCTTAACCCTCAAACAATTTGAAAAATCATCAACTACACATCATTTCAATTAGAAATTACAGTTCTAGGGTTCTTCGTAATTTCTGGAAATTCAATTGTGTTAGACCAAAAATAAATGCAATTAACAACCATCATCATATTCCTTGTTAAAAATCGAGCAACTTTCATGTTTACAACTTCCAATTTCATCAAGAAACAAGCAAGTTACAAAATCTGGGAATCAAAGATGAAGAACAGGGCATTCGCGCGTGTTCTTGAGTTTTTCAAATTCAAATTTTCCAATGTTATATTAACACGTGTTTTTGTTTCAATAAACGAATGAACGCTTGTCCCAGCGGTTGCCAGCACGCTCGTAGTACTTTCTGCCACGTAGCCACCCCAATGGTCATGGGTTCAAACCTCCCATGGACCATTTTTTCAAAACTTGTCATATTTTCTTCATTTTTTTTACAAACTTTCACATTTTTTTAACCAATAAAAACTCCTCATTTTGAGGTGATTTTTTGTACACTTGTCAATAAATGTATCTATTTTATGATAGTGCAAAAATTTTCAGAAAAAACTTTCATCTGATTATATTTTAATCGAGCCGAAAACGACGTTCTGAGCACTTTTCAAAACCACTTTAAAAGGTAAATTTTTCAAACTTTCGACTTCCGATTCTTTTCAAAACTTCTCATAAATGAACTTCACATTTCAAAACACTTTCAAAATCATTTTTCAAAACTTTTTTATCAAACTTGCATCTTTTTACCATGATCGATCCGATTAAAACGATAAAACCGATTTCGTTTTCTCTCAAATTTCTTAATCGATCATGGGCCACCCTTACGGTGTAAGTCCCAATCTTTTTTTTATGTACATATTAAAACTTTCTTTGTACATATTTAAACATAACAAAACATTCTTTTATGTACATAATATTTTCCTTGTACATATCAAATTTTATCTGTACATAATACAGATACTTTTTATACTCAAGTACAGACAAACTCCGATCGTTTGTTTTCACTTCACTTGTGTATACTCACACCAACTTTCTTTGTGTACATACATATTTTCCTTGTACATATCAAACTCTTTTCATACAAACTTTTATCTGTACATAACACAGATACTCTTTGTAAATACTCAAACACAGATACTCTTTGTAAATACTCAAACCAACTTTCTGTTTCACTGTATATACACTGAATACCATTGGTATTGAAAGGAGCATTATTTCCGGTGAAACTGCTTTTAAACCAATGGGCCTCCCTTACGGTGTAAGTCCCAACCCTCCTATGTACATCCACATTCTTCTGTACATAAATACTCGTTCGTGTACATATTTACTTTCTTGTACACAATTCAAACTTGTAAATAATCAAGTTACGCTCGTTTTAAACGTTCGTTTCACAGACACTTGTTTATATTTCCTTCATAAACTCTTATAAATAAACATCATGCATTGTTTATATTTCCTTCATAAACTCCTGTGAATACATATCACACACACACACACACACACACACACACACTTGTTTATACAACCGTCTAATTATAACATAACAATTAGTCTAACCAATAGGTTCCCCACAGTTGTAGCCTCCTCTTGGGCTTTATACAAGATAACTCTCCCCACAGAGTTAGCCTCCTCTTGGGCTTTGTATAAGGTAAATCATTTCAACTGAGTTTAGCCTCCTCTTAGGCTTCATATAAGAAAACTCATTCATTTGAGTTTAGCCTCCGCTTAGGCTTCATATAAGACGGCACTCCCCTGTTGAGTCAGCCTCCTCTTGGGCTTCGTTCAAAAGAACTCCTCATTGAGTTTAGCCTTCTCTTGGGCATCATACAATGAAAGAGACCATAAAATCTCTTAACAGCCTCCTATTGGGCTTCCAATACAAAGAATCACCCGCGTTAAGATAGAACCCTGAGAGTATAATTTCCCGGTGAAATTGCTCTTAATTCAAAAAGGATGGTTTCCTGGTGAAATCCCTTTTAAAACAAAGCCAGCCATACCCTATAGCTTCCTCTTGAGCTTCGTACAAGGACCCTCGATGACCCTCGATGACCCTCGGAATGCCTCCTCTTAGGCTTACAATACAAGGACCCACGGGCTTCTTAAAAGCATCCCTTTAATCCAATCAATTTCTCCTCGAGATTTAGACATCTATCATCTCTATGGAAGAAGTATCTCATCTATCACATCACATACAGTCAAAACCTTTTTCAAACTGTTTTTAAAGAAAAACATCTCCTAATCGTAAGTGGTAACGCTTGTACACTCAAGCAAAACACCCAATGCTTACAGTTAAAAGATTCAATCATCTTTTTCAAAACATCTTTCTTAAACATGTAAGTGGTAACGCTTGTACACTCAAGCAAAATACCTATAGCTTACGATGAAAGATTTTAATCAGTCAAACTTTTCAAAATGTATGTGATGAAATAGATTAGATACATTTTTCATTAAGATGACATTTGTCTGTCTCTTACTAACATCCCGTTGCTTCCACTAGCATAAGTGGGAACTACGATTGCTCTGACTTTCTCAACATCCTTTTGAGAATACGTAGGCACAAGGTCTCATCCTTGCCGAGCAAATTTCTTTCTCTCTCAGACCAAACAAACCATAGATCCCTTTAGATCCGAGCTACAAATGCTCTGATTCCCACTAAGGGATATGTATGCAGAAGATCCACAGATCTTTGCGAGCACAATAATAACAAAACCTAGGATCCCACATAATCTATCCTTCTTAAAATCCCAAAGGAGAAACTTTCCCAATCATAGAAATAGCAATTAAAGCACACAAATATATCAAACATATTCGTATATAAAGCTATAGATAACTATATATATTTAGGGTGATCCATCTATTCCCTTTATATAACAAACCCCCTTGCCCAGAATACTCCCCAATGCGTTGCGTCTAGTTTGCGCTAGTCGTTACGCATATCAAAATCAATTGAGGGCATTAACAGCTTTCCCCTTTTTCATAATCATTAAATCATCTTTTCTTGTGTTGAAAATAATAAAGCTTGATGCTCGCGGCATCTTTATAAACAAATCAAAAGAGTAAATCGTTTCGAGCCAGAGGATCCGAATTCAGATTCGATTCCTCTAGCGCGTCACCTTTTAACGCGAACAGTCATCACCTCAAAGGAATCTTCAGACTTCGACTCCAGACAACATTCAGATGCCCCCAGCAAGATCTACGCACAAGATCCCCAACAGTGTATCTCCCAGCAGCATTGATATCTAGGCTCGAAACTTGGTCAAATAGTGCATCGGAGGAATCAAGGATATCTCTTTCTCCTCCAAAATAGGGTTTTTTATCAACTTCATCCCCAAACGGAAATCGGAAATCTCCAGTAGAACATTCACATCTTCTTCAAGATGGATATGTTTTGAAATACCACAACGTCTACATTCATACATTATTCATAAAAGTCATAACATGTGCATATATCATTCATACATATTGTCATATGCTCGCATGCATCATAATCTACATAAGTCTAACTATATCCTGTCAAAGTTTTTTGTTTTTCCCCAGCAGGTAAAAATTACTTTTAGACGGAAGGGCGAGGATTAATACCCGAAGCAAGACGGGAAACCCTATCCAGAAGACTGTACGAATCTTTTCCAAATGGAAGGTCGAGGATTAATACCCAAAGCAAGACGGGAAACCCTATCTAGAAGACCGTATGAATATTTTCCAAATGGAAGGTCCAGGATTAATACCCGAAGTAAGACGGAAAACCCTATCCGAACGACCACCCAAGTTGTGTTCTGGCAACAGGCATTGGATCAACACCCGAAACGAGACGGGAAAGCTATCCACACTCTGCCAGCTATCTGCCTTAGAATAATCAAGACGAAGATTTATTCTGGCTCTCTCTTATTATCAACAGCAACTACAAAGTCTAGTGTACGACTCAGTTGTCCTGGATGGCATCTTAAGCCCATCTCCGACTATCTATTGACATCTCTCACTTTCAGAATGCTGCATATTTGGTTAAAAACCAATACAAACCATTAACTTCATTCAAAGACAAATGTTGAAGTCTAGCGTACGAATCAACATCATTCTATCAGGATGGCATCTTAAGCCCATCTTCATGTTTTCTTCTTTTCCAGAATACCTACAGAGTCTAACGTATGACTCGTTCCCCAGCATCAGTCTCTCCGGATGGCATCTTAAGCCCATATCCGACGATTCTATTCAAGCAACGTTCTTGAGTCTAACGTACGACTGATTCCCCAGTAAAGTTGACAACTTCTCCAAATGGCATCTATAAGCCCATTCCAATACATCATCAATCAACAGCGATTGCAAATTTTCAGGTGTACTCGAGTGTTCAATCATCTTCTACCTTCAGGTCACGAAAGGCAAGCATTCCAATATAACCCTTCCAGTACAAGAAGATTGAATAGGGGCAGCTGTCATACCCCAAAATTTTCCCTCCTATTTCTCAAGACATTTCTCACATCCATACTCAAGAATTTCACAAGGGTTGACCAGACAAACCCTCTCCTAAGCAATCAATCCAAACTAGGGTTTGGCCATCCTCAGATCAAAGTGGGCCTCCAACATTTCTAGTGGTCATCATGCCTCATCATATGCTTCAAATAATCTCCATGTCAAGTTTCAAGTCTTACAAGTCAAATTTCCTCAAACAATTGCTCAGATGGTTGAAAATCAGTTATATTGGACAAAAAGTCAACTGTGGCCAACATACAGTCAAACTTCATAATTTTTGGTCAACACCAATATTTTGAAGTGATATTCATCATTTGATCAAGGGTTGATCATGATTCATCAAGAAAAGTCAAGAATTAATCAAAAGTCAAAGTTTCTAAATTGGGCTTTCTCAGACAAAAGTCAACAGAACTTTGACTAGGCATAACTTTCACATACTTTATCAGAAATTTTCCACCACAGCTCACTTTTCAGAGAATTCAATTCTATACAACTTCATGTCTCACGTGCTGGGTCAGAAAATGCTTCATTTGGAAATTATGGATCAAAACATTACAGGTCCTTTTCAAAGTCAACAAAAAGTCAACTTTTGTAAAGAAGTGTTATTGAGCATGGGAACTTCAATTGATATGAAACCAAATAGGTTGTTTAAAGGACATCTTGAGCTTTCTAAAAAGTCCAAGAACACCCAAAAATGATAAAAATTGAGCAAGATAGACCTTGCACAAGTTAGGCATTTTTTGAGGAGGTGCACAAAGAAAAATACTCGAGAAAATCAAAATTTTTGCAAATGGGCCTAACTTTTCTTGGTTCAAACTTGTTCCTCAGCTGATTTGGAACCTCCAAGACCAAGGCCACGAATTTTATCTTTTATTTTGTATTTATTTTGGATTTTAATCATTTAAAAGCCAATTAAATTAAAATAAAAGGTAGAAAATCAAAATTAATTGCAAAATATTTTTTTCTCTCATTCTTGAGGTCCAAGCAAGCCACACAAGCTATCAATTACTAAATTGCATTGATTGGCAATAGAACTGATTGAGATTTGATCCAAAAAAGGCAATATTTGGTTTCATACCAAATCAAATATTTTCTCATTGATTGATACATTATTTCTTCATAAGCATTCTAAAAAAACGTGCATTGCAAGCTATTGGCAGCCCTAGTTTCAGATCGTTTCAATCGATTCTAAGCATTCCAATACATTCCTGGAGGTCCCTTGAATCAATCCAGATACTCACAAGCCTTCCAAACATCCAGAATCATAAGATCACGATTTCGGTTTGCTCTTAAACTTTCAAAATCGATTTTGATAATTCATGCATATTTAACATGTTTTGATTGTTTATTTGTGTTTAGAATGGAGTTTCGAAGCTTTCTGCATTGGTTAATTGTGTTTTGTGTACAAGAATCACGAGATGCCATGGCTGGGGTTCATAGCTTTGATTTAGGGTTTTTTATTCTAGACAAAATTGGACAAAACTAAGACCACCATCGTGTTTAGGAGACAAAACCGAATCGAACCATGTATTCACAATGAATTTATATTGCTTGTGTTTGATTTTGAAAATTTGCAGGGGATTTAGTGACGAACAAAAGCCGTCGCTATAGGCTTTAGCTACAAACTGAATCCGTAGGTAAAAGCCTGGTTTTCAAAAATTCAAATGAGGAAGATGAAGATCTTCGCACACGTTTTGGTTTTCAGAAATCAATTTCGTTTATATTCTTTTTGTTTCATTTAATTAACACCAAGTGCAGGTTGGCCTAGTGGTAGCAGCGCGCGCGTGTGAGAGGCATGGCTTGGGTTCGATCCCTGGCAATGTCAAATATTTTTTTAACACTTGCAAACTAACATATTTTCATATTTCTTTTCATAGTTTTTTTCTTTTAATTTATTTTCTTTTCAAATAATTTATCATGCATTAAAAAATTACCAAAAATATTTTCTTTTTGCATTAAAGTCAGAAAAAATGTTTATTTAATTTTTGGCATAAAAATTAATATTTTTGCATGCATATTTTAATTAATTGTTAATTAACCATAAAATTGACTTTTAATTATTTTTTCTCATTAAAACCAATCCAGAAAATTCCCAAAAAATTATTCTACCATCTAATCATCATCACTAACCTAAAAACATTTTCTTAACTCGAAACTTTCTTTTTTCTAATATATTTTCTCTTATGCGAATTACTAATCTTTTCCAATCATTATGTATCTGTTTACAGGTTGTAATAGTTAGGATCTATTTTCTTGCATTATTTTTCAATATTATGTAACTGCTCATGGGATGTAATAGTTTAATTAGGATTTACTTTTCCGCACTCCTATATCATGTGACTTCCCCAAAGCCATGTAATAGCGTAGGATTTACTTTCCGCACTTTACTTTCCGCAATTTACTTTCCGCACCATATAAACTGCTAGTAATTAGGCGTGTTTGGCAAGATAAAAACAAACGTAGATCACATCTAATTGCAAGATAATGTATCTGAATTTGACACACTCTCTTCACACATGCACCCCTTAGGGTAATTCTCTCTCCTTGCCTTTCGAATAAATGGTCAAGTCCCTCGAACATAGAGGTATTCTAGCACTGTTGCCTACAAACATATCATCATAGTCTCTTCAATACAAAGATCATAGACCCACGATGTCGCCTACAAATACATGATCTCGTCCCCCGATTGTTGCCTACGAAAAGTGATGATCGTCTCTTCGAATGTGCTAGGATACTCCTACAAGTTGCCTTCTATGACCATCCGATGTCCCTTTTACATCCAATGAATAGGGTTACCTACCAAATAATGGTATGGATAGCACTATTCTAAAAGAAAGTAAAAAATAACACGAAAACGACCGTTTTGAGTAGGTAATAAGACTTTTAGTTGCTTGCTCTATCAAATACTTTTCACACCCCACACTTTTGTCAAAGTTAAATCACTTTTCAAAAACGAAACATTTCCGAACACTTTATATACATTCCAGCGTGAATCATTACGAAGTCAAAGCGAAATGCCTTTTCAAAAACATTTTCAAATACACACACAGAAAGCAATTTTTAAAGATGAGCTAAAGCAACTAAGAGCCCGTAGATAACTACGGATGGAAAGGGGTGCTAATACCTTCCCTTTTCATAACCTTCTCCCTTACTCAAAATCTAACGAAGGTCTTTTTCTGTTCTTTTCACCTTCCCTTAATTGGATAAAAGAAAATTCGGTGGCGACTCTTGCTATCCGCAATATTTGCGATACAAAGCAAAACAAATTCCAAAGTCAGTTCTCCCACCGTATTACAACAAGCACTAACAACTTTTTTATTATTTTACTTTTTCTTTCTTTTTTCTTTTTCTTTTTAAGTACAAAAGATAGTTTGGAAAATAAAAGAACAAAAATCCTAAAGCTCTAAGTCTCCCGTGGACGCTTCCTCTTAGTGTTGAAGTAGGCGTTGATGTTTCGCTCCTCGTGAAGTAGCTTTGTCAACTCTAGTACCTTCTTCTCGCTTGCATAACATTGAGCTTCGAATGTATCCCTTTCTTCTTTGAGCTAAATCCAGGATCTCTTCAAGTCTTCAAAATCAGTAGGCATGTCGGGATGGAGAACGACATAGGGTACGTCACCTATAGCAACAGGTTCCATAATTACTGGTAACACGGGTGTAAATGGCATCATGAGGTTTTTAGCTCGATTTTGCACCCATTTGAGGTAAGGTTCCCAAGGAATGGAGTTTCTGTGCCCCAAAGTCTTGGTATCAGTCTTCTTTACCATGCCCTAAGCGTGTATGAACCTTCGCCGATAATTCTGGAGATCGTGGTTGTAGTCGAACACAATATCTTGGAGAAGCATATCATAAGGACTATATCTTCGAGCATAACCAAACTGACATAGAGCTAGAGAAGTGTTATCAGTGATACCTCCCCTTATGCCAAGGACTGGTACGTTAGGGAATTCCCCACAACGCTCGATGAAAGTGAAATCTTTTTGAGAAAAGAGACACCAACGGATATCTGAATGAGAGAGGGACATCAGCCTTTGAGACCACTTCAACCTTTTATCGTTCTTCATTACTGATGGAGGAAGGTGCGAAATAAACCACCTGGAAAGTAACGGTATGCAACACATGAGAGTTCCTTGTCTTTTGATGGTACGAGTGTGGAGAGAATGTAGAATATCTCCAAGTAAGGTAGGCACAAGATTGCGAGTGAGGAATATCTTGATGGCGTTCACGTCTATGAACTGATCTGGATTAGGAAATAACACCAAGCCATAGATTAGCAAGGCCAAAATGTCTTCGAATGCATGAAAGCTCATAGCTTTGAGGAATTCTCGGGCCTTCTTTATTAGAAATTTGGCAAGTAAACCCTTAACTCCACTTCTTGTTTCCCAATTGGCTTCAATGTCTGACCGTTTCAGATGTAATGCTGATGCGATGTCTTCGTACCTAGGAGCCTTTTCTAAATCGTTGAATGGTGTCTGATCAAGGATAGGTATCCCAAGTAGCTTAGAGAACTCTTCCAGGGTAGGAACCAACTGATAATCTAGGAATGTAAAGCAATGGTGTTTCGAATCGAAGAACTGGAATAAGACATGCATCATATCTTCTTCAAAACCGGAGATAACCAAATCAAGCAGATAACCATGTCTTTTGATGTACTGAGCATGATCGGGAATTTCTGAAACCAACTCTTTGAGTTGAGAAGGTACACCCATAAAGTTGATTTAGATAGTCTTTCTGGAAGCCATAATCCCTACAAAACAGAGCAAAGATAAATCTCTAGGTCCTTGAAATAGTTAGATATGATATGCAATGTTATGATGTCATGATGTCATATTTAACAAGCACAAACAAATCACACAATAGCCCTAGGTTTAAGGCTTGCATGAGGTATAGGTGTCTACCCTACCGAAGTTTGAGTGGGTTCATCCTGTCCTATAATAGTAACCGGGTTCTAGGAATCTCACATCATTGATCTTTCTCGTAGGCTTTATTTCAATACGACTGCCAAGTTGTCGACCGAAAACATCCCAAAAGTCGAATCTTAATGAGCGTAGCATCGAGTATCAACCAACCTTAGTCTGCACCAAAGCCGGCCATCTCACTACCTTCTAATGGCCAAGATAGGTCAATTAGGGTTCTAAAAGTTAAGTTAGTGTCGATGACACCACGCAGACGCCAAATACTTTCCTCAACTTGAAAATGAGGAGCATCAGGACATCCAAAGTGTCGCACTAACGTAGCCATCATGTTGACCGTTTTTGTATACGCCTAACGGTCGCGACGATTTATTGCTACTTACCTAAGGAAACCTGGATCCGAGTGTAGGATCCCTCACAAGTATAATACCCAAGAAACCCTTAAGATAAAGCATACAAGTCAAACAAAAAGCAGTAAAGATGATCTAAAAATCCCTAAGGTATTCTCTCTTTAGGGTGTCATCCCCAGCAGAGTCTCCAGTTCTGTAATACGGTGGGAGAACTGACTTTGGAATTTGTTTTGCTTTTGATCGCAAATGTTGCGGATAGCAAGAGTCGCCACCGACTTTTCTTTTATCCAATTAAGGGAAGGTGAAAAGAACAGAAAAAGACCTTCGTTAGACTCTGAGTAAGGGAGAAAGTTATGAAAAGGGAAGGTATTAGCACCCCTTTCCATCCGTAGTTATCTACGGGCTCTTAGTTGCTTTTAGCTCATCTTTAAAAAATTGCTTTCTGTGTGTGTGTTTGAAAAAATATTTTTGAAAAGGCATTTCGCTTTGACTTCGTAATGATTCACGCTAGAATGTATACGAAGTGTTTTGAAATGTTTTGTTTTGAAAAGTGTTTTAACTTTGACAAAAGTGTGAGGTGTGAAAAGTATTTTGATAGAGCAAGCAACTAAAAGTCTTATTACCTACTCAGAATGGTCGTTTTCGTGTTATTTTACTTTCCTTTAGAATAATGCTATCCATACCATAGTTGGTAGGTAACCCTATTCGTTGGATGTAGAAGGGACATTTGAAGGGACATCGGATGGTCATAGAAGGCAACTTGTAGGAGTATCCTAACACATTCGAAGGGACGATCATCACTTTTCATAGGCAACAATCGAGGGACGAGATCATGTTTTCGTAGGCCACGTCGAGGGACTATGATGATATATTTGTAGGCAACGGTGCTAGGATACCTCTACGCTCGAGGGACTTGACCATTTGTTCGAAAGGCAACGAGAGAGAATACTCTAGGGGGTGCATGTGCGAAGAGAGTATGTTGGATTCAGATATATTATCTTGGAATTAGAAGTGATCTATGTTCATTTTTATCTTTCCATACACGCCTAGTTACTAGCAGTTTATATGAGTGCGGAAAGTAAATTGCGGAAAGTAAAGTGCGGAAAGTAAATCCTACGCTATTACATGGCTTTGGGGCAGTTACATAATATAGGAGTGCGGAAAGTAAATCCTAATTAAACTATTACATCCCATGAGCATTTACATAATATTGAAAAAAAGAAATGCGAGAAAATTAATCCTAACTATTACAACCTGGAAGCAGATACATAATAATCGGAAAAGAAAAGAAATTCACATAGGAGAAAATGTGTTAGTAACAAAAAAGATTTTTGAGTTAGGAAAACGTTTTTAGGTTAGTAATCCTAATTAGATGATAGAATAATTTTTTGGGAATTTTCTGGATTGGTTTTAGTGAGAAAAAGTAATTAAAAGTCAATTTTATGGTTAATTAACAATTAATTAAAATATGCGTGCAAAAATATTAATTTTTATGCAAAAAATTAAATAAACTTTTTTAACCTAAATGCAAAAAGAAATTGTTTGAAAAGAAATTAAATTAAAAGGAAAAAATATGAAAAGAAAATAAGAAAAAGTGTTAGTTTGGAAAAGTGTAAAAAATAGGTGACAATGCCAGGGATCGAACCCAGGACATATCTCTCACACGCGTGCGCCTCTTGCCATTTGAGCTAGCCTGCATTTGTGTTAGTGGCATGGAACAAAATAGTTATAAGCGAAATTAATTCCTGAATATCCAAACAAAAAACACACGCGAAGATCTTCATCGTCCCCGTTTGAATTTTTGAACTTTTACCTACGGATTTGGTTCGTAGCTAAAACATATAGCGACAGATCCGTTCGTCACTATAGCACCTACAATTTTCCAAAACATGATACAAACAATATAAATTCATAATGAAGTCATGGTTCGATTCGGTTTTGTCTCCTGATCAAGAATATGCCCCTAGTTTTGGCCAATTTTTCCTAAATCGAAGGATCCCAAATTGAAGCTTTGAAACCCTAACAATGGCATCACGGTATTCCTGCATCTAAAATCGAATTGAACCACCCAGATAGCTTGCAAACATCATTCTAAACATGAACAAACAATCAAAATAGGTTAATTATGCGTGAATGATCAAAATCGATTTTGAAAAAGAGAGTGCAAACCAAAATCGTGATTTTGTGATTCTGCACGTTTGAATGGCTTGTGAGTGTCTAGAATGGATCAGAGAGCCTCTAGGAACATATTGGAATGCTTAGAATTGTCTGAATCGAAACAAAACCAAGGCTTCCAATTGCTTGAGTGACACGGTTTTTTTGAAGTTGGGTAGGGTTCTTGGAGGCGAGGATTTCCTCCCTTGTGCTTGTGAATATATTGTGTACTTATTGTAGAGTGAATTAGGTCAAGAATCATGAAGAAATTTTGTACCAATCAATGAGAAAATATTTGATTTGGTATGAAACCGAATATTGCCTTTTTGATCAAATCTCTTTCAATTCCTTTGCCAATCAATGCAATTTCGAAATTGACAGCTTGTATGGCTTGCTGGGATCTCAAGAATGAGAGAAATATCCAATTTGCAATTAATTTTGATTTTCTATATCCAATATCCAAAATAAATAGAAAATAAAAGATAAATTTGTGGCCTTGGGCTTGGAGGTTCCAAATCAGCTAAGGAACATGTTTGAACCAAGAAAAGTTAGGCCCATTTGCAAAATTTTTGATTTTGTTAAGTATTTCTCTTTGTGCACCTCCTAAAAAATTCTCAACTTGTGCAAGGTGTATCTTTCTCAATTTTAAACATTTTTGGGTGTTCTTGGACTTTTTAGAAAGCTCAAGATGTCTTCTAAACAACCTCTTTGGTTTCATCTCAATTGAAATTTCCATGCTCATGAACACTTCTTTACAAAAAGTTGACTTTTTGTTGACTTTGAAAAGGACCTGTAATGTTTTGATCCATAACATCCAAATGAAACATTTTCTGCCCAAGCTTGTGAGACATGAAGTTGTAGAGAATTGAATTCTCTTCAAAATGAGCTACTTTGGAAATTATTTTGATAAAGTATGTGAAAGTTATGCCTGGTCAAAGTCTTGTTGACTTTTGTCTAAGAAAGTCCAATTTGAAAACTTTGACTTTTGATCAATTCTTGACTTTTCTTGATGAATCATGATCAACCCTTGATCAAATGATGAATATCACTTCAAAATATTGATGTTGACCAAAAATTATGAAGTTTGACTGTATGTTGACCAGAGTTGACTTTTTGTCCAATACAACTGATTTTCAACTATCTGAGCAATTGTCTGAGGAAACTTGACTTGTAAGGCTTGAAACTTGACATGGAGGTTCTTTGAAGCATATGATGAGGCATGATGACCATTGGAGGTGTTAGAGGCTCACCTGGATTTGAGGATAGCCAAACCCTAGTTTGGGTTGATTGCTTATGAGAGGGTTTGTCTGGTCAACCCTTGTGAAATCCTTGAGTATGGATATGTGAAATGTCTTGAGAAATAAGAGGGCAAATTTTGGGGTATGACATATATATATATATATATATATATATATATACAATATTATTATTATTTAACCCACCTGTTAAAATTGTTGTTTTACAAACACTTTTCTTGGACTTTTTTAATATCTAAAATATTATTATTTGTGAAAAATAAAAAATAAAATTATAAAAATAAACTAGAAAAACAATAAAACTAATTAAATTTGAAGATGTTTTTATCAATATTTTAAAATATGGATGAGATTTGTATTCTTTAATAATATAATAGAATGTTATTATATTAAAAATTAATTACGGTAAAAAATTGAGACACAATACATAAATAAATGAAAGAGTTAAAAATTAAAATCACAATATATTTTTAACATATATAATAATAGTTATCCCATGAAAATATATAATTCAAAAGTCATATTCAATAGATGAAAATATTAATAATAAAATATATATTTTATATACAATATATTGATGGTATCCTGTTTGTAGTTACCAATTTAAAAAGAAATATGCATGATTCCAATTGTCATATTTAACTCATGTTTCCATGGAATATGAACTTTGTGTGATTTATTTTAATAATATAAATTTGTATTTTAGTTTAAAATTATGATTTAATCAATCTATAGGCCCTAAACTATTTTAGAAAGTTAAAATAGATCCTAATGTAATATTAATTAACGTGTTGATGTATTATAAGTTTGATTATAATATTTGAGCGGTTTAATTTATTTTCTTGTTCAAGCATTATAGGATGAAATTAATCATATTTTAACACTAAAAATGTTTGAATCTTTGTATAATTTAATATTGAAACACAAATAGTGGATAAAACAACTCTAAAGGAAATTTTGAATAAAGTGGGAATACACTAAGGTAATGCAAACATATAAAATATTTCATTTTTAGTTGGTGTCATCTAAAATAGGTGGTCTAATGACTGATCTGTTATGTTTCATATTTTATATTTGAACATAACTTTTTTTTTTGAAGTTCGTCTAAATAGCATATAGTGTTTGCTCTATTGCCAATTAAATTTTTGGGTATGAGCACAAATGTGGGATATGATGTATGAACAATTTATAATATCATTATCAATAATATTTGTACACTTAGTATTACATGAACACTTCTTGTTTGCATCCATTTCCTAAAACTCCTCCTATATATGATAATCACTCTCACTTTCTCTCAATCATTAACAATAGTGGTCAGCTTCAATAAATTAAATAACTTAAAGAATATTGAATTACAACTCAATTTAATAAATTAATTACCATGCTTTAAGATATGAGAGAAAGCTCTAGAGTGGCATACAAGCAACACAAAAAGGACTCAAATATAAACGCTAGCACTAAATATCTTCAATTCAACGCATGATATTATACGATGGAATTGAAGGTGCAAGAGAATAGAAACAACATATGTGAGTCATATAGAAATACATTCACCAAAGAGACAACATACAAACATGGAAGAACCAACCCTGATACAAAACCTATATTTCACAATTGTTTGGAGAAGGATACCACTTTTGGATAATGGTCCGTGCTAGTAAGTGTGCTATTTATTACCATGGCGGTTAAAGTATATGAAAATATGGATAGTGTGCTATTTTTGAAAATGGTGAATGTTTGATAAATTACTAAGATCGTTAAAATTTTAATAAAGTAAAATATTAGTCAATAAACACTGAAATTTAGTGGTATAATTTAAAGTTATGCTTAGCTCTAGAGTCAGATATAATTGTTTTAGAAATTCATTTTGCTAAACTAATTGATTCTACTCCACCACTTATTTCTAATATATAAGAATGAACAATCTACCACTAATATTATAGGTATCTTATAAGGTATATCCTTTAATGAATCTAGATTTGAATTCATAACATTTTATTTACTTATAAACGTATAATATTTCCTCTAGGTATATAATTATAACTAGTATTTGAATATCATTGCAAGATTTTATCTTTCTGATGATATTTTTCATTAATGAGTATCTTTTCACTATTTATTAAAAAATATATTTCAACATTCTAATCTATAAGCGCACCTACATTTCTTTCTTGTGGCTCTTTGTCGTCAAAAATAATTATGTTTATTTTTTATACTTATAAAGGAAAAGAAAATTTTAATTAATGACAATACTTATAAAAACTAATTTAACCCACCTCCTAAAAAAATATATTTAATTTATTTATGGAATCCATTAATGTTAATGACAAATGCTTTGTCAAAAGTGTCATTTATATTTTATGTTTATGTAAAAAATAATAATTAATTTTTTTTTATAAAAAAAATCACAAATTAAAATAAAGGAGAAACAAAGTGATATATTGCTTAAATTTTAAATTACAATTAAACTAAACTGTAAATAAAATTAATCAACTCCATAAATTAAAATCACAAGTAAATCTAAAAATACATATCATCAATTAAATAAATTACATGTTAATGTATTATTTAATTTGATTGATGAATAATTTTCGTGTATTTATTGTGAAAAGATTTTATTTGTTTTAAGTTGGGTTAAATAAATTTTTGGTCTATATAAATATCTCAAATTTAATTTTTAATCCCTCTAAAATTTTCCTTTAAATAATGGTCCTGCTAAATATTTAAATTTTAACTTTTGGTCCCTCGTGAAAAAATCGTAGCTAAAATGGTCTTTAATTCTGTCGCTAAATAAAAAATCGTCGCTAAATAAAAAACCTTCGTAAAAACAGTCGCTAAATTGTAAAAATCGTCGCTAAATTGCAAGAGGGACCAAAAGTTAAAATTTAAATTTTTACGAGGACCATTCTTTAAAGGAAAATTTTAGAGGGACTAAAAACGAAATTGGAGATATTTATAAGGACCAAAAACTTATTTAACCCTTTTAACTTTTATATCAGTTTATAAACAATAAAGTATGTTGTCATACAATGATTGTGGTAAATTTCAACTTATATTATTTATATGCTCTTTGAAATATTTTATGTTTTTGTTAAACCTCAAACCTAACGAAAATAAATCAATTTATATAATATAACAATGCGAAAATTAAAGATTTCAAGTTTAACAACTCGTATCTTTCACTTATTAATTTCTTTCTTAATTTCACCAAAATTGAAAAGTAACTAATTTCACTTTATCCATTCAACTAATCTATTGAGAAGATATGCATTATCTTTAATTATATTATCATTATTTTGATATATTCATGTGGATTTAAATAAACCAATTTCTTTAATTTAGATTATAGGTTTCTTTCCATAAACTTGGTAATTAAAAAAAATAAAAATGATTAAATTTTACAAATTAAGATAAAATAATGCGAGAATCACAAAATACTTATTTACTCAGGTACATCAAATAATCTTTGTCTAGGAGACAGAGCAGCTCTATGATTCACTGTACTTTTAAAGTTGTTGCTAGAGATTACAAATAAGTTCTAAGAAAATAGTATTCAAAGTTTTAAAGAACAAGCCTATTTTCTATCCAATTGTTTCTCATTCTCTAAGACTCTCAAATATAAGAATCACCCAAACCTAGAGTATTTAGAAGTATTTCTCAAACCTCTTACATGACTCCAAACGTTTCCCAAAAATCCTTGCATCATTTAATTACTTTAGCCCATGGTTGCTGACATATTTATGATTTACATCTTTGGTTTTTTGTTAAGTGATATGAGAGTAATAGTGTGTTATACATACATGGGCAAGTAGTAGTGTGTTATACTTGAAAAAAGACATATAACCAACCTGAAACTTTTTTGTTTCAATATTTTTTTTGTAAAATCTTTTAATGTTAATGACAAATGTATTGTCAAAAGTTTTTTTTTTATTTTTTATGTATTTATTAAAAAATTATAAAAAAACTTTAAAAAGGAAAATTGAGACAAAGATAAACAAATTGAAAACTTGTATAATTTTTTAATCACACTTAAACCTAAAAAGATATAAGATAAACCAACTAGATTAATTAGAATCAAAACCTAAACCAAAAAATAATTATCGATTATTTGTATAAATTTACCACTTAAATTTGAGTATATTCTCTTTGTCTCATTTTAGGATTTTGTTAAAACTAAAACCTAACGATAATTGATACAATTTATATAATATGATTGTGTAAAAATGAGAGATCTCAAGCTTAGTAACATTACCTTTTTCACTTATAATTTTATTCGCATTTTTTCAAAAATTAAAAAGGTATGTGTTATTATTATTTGTATTTTTAGAATTTCATATATTGATGTGGATTAAAATAAACTAATTTTTGAAATTTACTTTATATGTTCATTGCCTTTAACTTGGTCATTCAAACCAAACTTTAGAGTTATTGATTATAATTATTATTCATAAATATTTATTCAAAGAGAAAAGCATTTTTTCAAAAAGAGGATTTAACGACACGACGACTTGGCCGGACGGACGGACCTGCTCTGATACCACTAATGTAACACCCCAATTGTACCCTGTAACACCCCTTCTAAAATACCCCGAATAATATCAATTATTTCAACGATTAAAGTCATAATTCATCAGAGTTAACACGGAACAGGGATGCCACAATTAATAAATAAAATAAATCTCCAAATAAACAGTAGCCATGCTACACTGAGGATCAATATTTCAGATAATCCAGTCAAATTAAGACCATGTCTTACACAGCGGAAAAATATCATAACCAAAACGGAATAAACCAATCATTATTATTCCAAACAAAATTTTAAGAAACAACTGAACAATGTCTAATTCCTCAACTAACGTTCCCCAGTGTTACAATCTAATCAGAGCATGACACTGACACGCGGACTTAAATACTAAGCTCTAGAGCCATCCTCACCAACTCCTCAGCTGCTAACTTTAATCTGAAATTGTTAAAGTAAGGGTGAGACTTCTCATAATTAAAACATATTATAAGCTTCTCAATCAACAATATATTACAAGCATATTAATCCACCCATTTCAGCATAACTTCAGATTCAATTACACAGTTACAACCATACAATCATCATACACAACAATTTAACAATCAGAGAATGGTAACACTGGAAGACATCCTAACATGTTACAATTCCATGCAAATATAATGCAGACTCAATGCATGTGGTACCAACACGTGACCAAGTCACCCAACACTGATCCATCACCAACCGGATACAGTACCATCGATTCGTCCATAAACACCCGGACACGAATCCAGCCTAACCACCCATCCTCACTCGGGTATCGATTATCGGCAATCCAAGTCAAATTCCACACAATGGGAATTAACTTCACCAAATAATGCATATGCACGCACATCACTAGCATGCAACATCAAATCAGTCTATGTAACACGTCAACTTAACATAACTGAATCAAACCAATCAACATGATATTTCAACAATCATGCATACAATTACAGTAGCATAAACATGCTTTACGTTCACACAACACTAATACATCCATCACCACAGTTTCATCGCTACATGCACCTCAATGTGCGTCAGTCAATAATCGTTTATTTCGAAATTTGACTCCTTTCCAAAATAATTTCAAGTTTTAGAAAATCTTTTCATTTTATAAGATAGAGCATTAAATTTGAGAAACAACGTCCAAAACGGCGCTCAAAACGGACTTACGGTTTGAAAGTTATGAATGTTCAAAGTTTTAAAAATTTTCAAAAAGCTTCAGTGGAACCCGGTTCCTCCCTGGGAGTAACCAGTTCCCACAATTCAAAAATAGCACGCCCCTGGAAAAATGTATGGGGAACCCGGTTCCTCCAGGTAGGGAACCGGTTCCCAGAAGAAAATTCTGTTTTCTTTGGAAAAATCAACGTGGAACCTAGTTCCTCCCATACAGGAACCGGTTCCTGAGTTTAAAAATGCTCAGTTTCAAAGTTTTACATGCTGGAACCCGGGTTCTCCCACTGGGGAACCGGTTCCCACGACCTTCAGACCCAAAAACGCAGTTTGACAGCAACAATTCCCAAAAACCATTTTCTTATTCATTCCAAAACGTGCCCCACACGTTCCGACACCATAAAATCAATCATTCATCACCAATAACAAACCATATAACATGTTTTATTCATCATTATTGATCCTATATCATACAAATCAATGAATTTCTATAATCCGACACAATCTGACACCAATAGGTATATATCCATGGAAACCTAGAAATTCCTAAACTGAGATTTCCTACATGCTATAATCTATACGGTCGAATTCAAAACCGATAATACGAAATAACTAATCGAAATCATCCCCTACCTTGTGGGTTCTTCGAATTCTGACACTTTAGGTCTTCTTCCTTCCTTTTCCTCTTCTTAACTTCACGTATCTTTGTTTTCTCCAAAATAACTCCTTTTTCTTTCTTTCCTTCTTTTATTCCTTTTATTCCTTTAACATAAATAAAATAAATAATGTGAGTAGAGTCTTTACTCCTCACACCCTCACTTTACTCAACACACCTCAATTAAATCCATAATTAATTCCAATAAATCCAATATATTAATACATTATGTTCTCAATTAAATTAATAATTAAAAATCATAATTATTTAATTATTGAATTATTTTGGGGTGTCACATACCCCACGTATTTATTCAAGAAAATTAGAGTATAAAGTTTCCAACGTAATCAGGATGTCACAATTACAACGTGAACACATGCACATGTCATCTTTACTCACACAGATACATAACACTTTAAAGAGGATTAATCTTCAAACGGAAACAACTTCATTCGTTAAGCAGCGGAATCAAAACAGTTATACATAAGTACATAGCATTTTGAGTCTTAAAACAAAATCAACGTAATACAATCTTCAATCCAATACTGCAAGTTTCAACATTGAAAACAGCAAAATAAAACAAATGCGCATTTCCCCCGAGTGCTACGTATCAGAGAAAATGACACTGAACTTGGACTACGACAGTAACAACTACTCCTCCTAGTTACATGCACATTACCAATATAAAGGCAATGGCGAAAACAAGTAAAGGGTGAGATATCAAACTATATAATTGAGATTATGATAAACAATATATATTTCGAATTATACAAAATCATTATTTTTCAATCACACCACTATTCCACAAAAACATAATTCAATCACAAGAACAACATCAACTGGTGTTATAATATGCAACTCAACGAAATGCAAATGCATGTGGTACCATCAGTGTAAAACTCCCAACGTAGTCCATTGCCATTAATTTCGAGGCATCAAGGCGTAAGTCTTCAACGTAATCAACATTTCCCCCAACGAATCAACGTGCATTGCCAACATAGGCCAACATAATATGAAATGTATGTATGCGATGAACTCAAATAGCATACAACAACGACAACGTAAACAACAACGTAAATCACAACTCAACCGTTCAACATTGGCTATCAAGCCTCAACAACAACATTCAACAACAACTAATTCACATACGGAAACTACATCGAGTCATCCAAAAAATCACCTACTGTATTTAAAAGTACCATTATAGGTTAAATCATAATTCTAGCTTTTCAATGGTTTAAACAACAACAAAATCAGAGTTATGGTCGCAAAGATACGACCAAAACAATTTTCAGAAGTTATTTTTCACTTCCTACCCAGTATGAGTCGATACAAAACCTCATGTATCGATCCATACATAGCTTGTACCGACACAAGCATCTATGAGTCGACTCATACGTTATTTAATTTTCTGCAGTATGAGTCGATACATACACCTATGTATCGATACAAACTTGACTTGTATCGATACATACCTTGTATGAGTCGATACAAGCCTTCCAAATTAGCCCTATGAGTCGACACAAGGCTGTTTATATCGATGCAAGTTGTTTTTAAGTCTCTGGTTTTTAAAATCACAATAACTTGTATCGATACATAATCCTATGAGTCGACTCATGCTGCGCAAATTCACCCAAAAACCAGTTTCAACATAATTTCACGATCCAATTGATATTATTTTCAATCAGTAACAGCAACATATCATATAACAGCAGAATTACGCATTCTTTTCAATCAACAACATCAACTAATCATAGAATAGCAAAATTATATATTTCAATTGGGGTTTTTACGATCAATCAACATCGACATGACACAACCTAGCGAAATTACACATCCCTAACTACCTATCATCCATCATATTCCTAATTATAGAGCAAGAACCCCACCCTTACCTTGGATTGAAGGTTTCTTTATGAATTCTTGATCATTCCAATTTTTCTCTCTCTCTGCAACTCTACATATCATTCTGTTCCTTTTCCAAAAACCCTTGTTTTTCCTTTTTCTCTACTGATAGTCAAATTAATCTAATTTCTATTTTATTTTAATTAAATAAAAATCCTTATAATTTGTTTTGGGCTTACACTTTGCACCCCCATCATTACTACTACTATCACTACAACTTAAGCCCACTAACACTAACCAACTTACAACTTGTTGCAGAGATTTAATTTGTTATAACATCGTTTCTAGTATTATTCTACAACCAAACCAACTTAAATCTCTGCAACAACAATATCAACCATAATAATTCACAAGTAAATCGTTAAATATTTAATTAAAAAAATAATTAATTATTCGGGCGTTACAACTCTCCCCTACTAGAATATTTTCGTCCTCGAAAATGGAAATTTACCTGCTTCAAACAACTCGGGAGAGGAGTCTCGCATCTTACTCTCCAACTCCCAGGTCAAGCTTTCACCAGCAGCTCCTAACCAAACAACTTTCACCAACGCAATCTCTTTACCTCTAGGAATCTTCATCTCGCGATCCACAATTCGCGCAGGCGTCGTCTCCACCGTGAGATTATCACGCACTTGCACATCGTCCATCTGAATCACATGAGACGGATCGGGAACATACTTGCGGAGTTACGATACATGAAACACATCGTGCAAATTAACAAGATTTGGCAGTAACGCCACACGGTAAGCAACTTTTCCAACTCAATCCGATATCTGATACGGACCAATAAAACGAGGAGTGAACTTTTTAGACTTCAGAGCTCGTCCAACACTAGTCACATGCGTGACTCTCAAAAACACATGCTCGCCAGCCTGAAATTCTAAATCTTTCCTTCTCTTGTCATGGTAACTTTTTTACCTACTCTGGGAAGCCTCGATCTTCTCCCGAATAAACTTCACTTTCTCTGTACTTTCTCTAACAATTTCTGGTCCAACTACCACACTCTCACCAGATTCATGCCAACATAACAGAGTCCTACACCTCTGTCCATATAATGCCTCACAAGGTGACATCCCAATACTAGAATGGTAACTGTTATTATAAGAGAACTCGATCAAAGGAAGATAAGTATCCCATGAGCCTCTTTGCTCAAGAACACAAGCTCTCAACAAGTCCTCTAATGATTGAATGGTCCTATCGGCCTGACCATCAGTTTGTGGATGATACGCCGAACTCAACTTCAATTTAGATCCCAACACTTCCTACAAACTCTTTCTAAAATCAGAAGTAAACCTCGGATCTCTATTCGACACAATACTCACCAGAACACCATGCAACTTCACAATCACTCTGACATAAATCTCATCCAACTTCGCAATCGGATAAGTAATGTTAATAGGTATAAAGTGCGCCGACGTCGTAAGCCTATCAACAATCACCCAAATTGAATCATGTCCTCTCATGATATTAGGTAAACCCGTCACAAAGTCCATCGAAATATTGTCCCATTTCCATTCTGTAACTTATAAAGGTTGCATCAACCCTGCAGGCTTCTGATGCTCAATCTTTGACTTCTGACAAGTCAAACAAGCATACACAAACTGTGCCACATCACGTTTCATGTCAGGCCACCAAAACAAGCCCTTCAAATCTTGATACATTTTAGTAGCTCCTGGATGAATACTTAAATTGCTTCTATGACTCTCTTCAAGGATAACTTTCTTAATCGCTTCATCATCAGAAATACAAATACGACCTCGAAATCTCAACACACCTTGCGCATCAAACTTGAAATCATCATTCTCGGGTCGACTAGTTCCTACCATCAAATCCACCAACTTCACATCTCGCTTCTGAGCCTCTTTAATATTGTCAAGAAAATCATTGTCAATCTTTAACATTCCCAACATAACACTATGCGGTGTCACTTCACAAACCAAACTCAAATCTCATAATTGCTCAATCAACTCCAACTCCTTAACCATCATGGCTGACAATGTTTCATACAAAATATTTATTTATTAGGGTCTGAACGTAATTGTAATCAACAGTAGTTGTTATCATCAAAACTTCTAAGATAGGTGTAGAACCAAACTATGTTCTAACAATCTCCCCCTTTTTGATGATGACAAAACATAAATATTTTGACAAAGAGAGTTCTCCCCTTGAATTTAATATTCATATAAGTTTAGAGACATTGTACTTCCCTGAAGAGTTTCATCCAGAGTATGATGAAGGTTCCATGTTGATTTCCAGAATTGATATTTCCTGTTTTAAGCTTTAGACAGAAATGAAATCAAAGATGATATCAGAATATTCGAGACTTAGTCTATCAGTAACTATGATGTTCAAAATATCTTACGTTCTCCCCCTTTTTGTCATAAATCAAAAAGAAAAGAATATAAAAATAATAGGGCAAAACAAAAGATAATTGAAGGATGAAAAACAAAAGATAATTGTATGAAGGAAGCAAAACAGAGTATAGAAGGAAATGTGCAGAAAATGAAAATTTGTTGAATGAGAACAAGAGAAGAGAAAATTTGAAAATAAGAGGTCTCAAAGGAAAGAGAGGAGTGAAAATGATTTGAAAACTATGGGTTTGAAAAATAAAATGTTAAAGGTTGAGTATATAAAAAATTTCTTGAAAACATGCAATTAATTTGTTTTAGTGCAAAAACAATGATGATTAAGAAACATAATGATTTTTGACAAGAGAGATGGCGTGAAAATATAGTGAACAGTTACAAATGTGACCAGCTCCTCAATTTAGCAACTCAAGTGTTTCACTCTATCAGAATTTGAACATGTGTTCATTTTCTGAGAGTGACTTTAACGATTAAGATTGACAGGTGTTGTTCCGGTGAACTGCATGCTTCTATCTCGAGTTGAGTCATATTTCAGATCTTCTGATAGATTCTGATTCATTTACCCTTCTCACTTCTGAAGGATAATTGATCAGAAGTTCACAAAAAATAGAATTCTAAGAGTTGAACATATAAAATTAAGCTTTTCATTCCGCGCATAATTCCATACTGAGATGTTTCATAATGAAATTGAAGCTATCTTCAGCAAGGGATTTTGTAAATATATCAGCCCAATGATGGTCTGTGTCAATAAATTTTAAGGAAAGAATCCCCTTCTAAATATAGTCCCTAATGAAATGATGTTTAATTTCTATGTGCTTAAATCTAGAATGTAAAATAGGATTTTTAGATAAGAAAATAGCATAAGTGTTATCATAGAGGATATGAATGTTACTCTCGAATATCTGAAAGTCCTTAAGCTGACTTTTCATCCAGAGCATCTGAGTACTGCATCCATCTGATAAAGTGTGATATTATGATTAACAGTAGATGAAATTAAAAGTCTGATGAATTATAACCTGGCGACTAGAGCAAAGGTTTTTGTATAGTCTATCCCTTCTCGTTGACTATAATCTTGTGTTGCCAGTCGTGCTTTGTTTCTGACTAATTATCCTTGTTCACTAAGCTTGTTTCTGAAGACCTACTTGGTTCCAATAATGTTGAAACCTTTTGGTTTGGGCACAAGATCCGATACGTCATTTCTCTTGAATTGATTTAGTTCTTCTTGCATTGCCATGATCCAATCATTATCTTGAAGGGCTTCATCTAATGAAGTTGGTTCGATCAAGGACACAATACCCATGACAGATTCTTCTGAATTTCTGAATGTAGATCTGGTTCTGATTGGATCATCTTTCTTTCCCAGAATCATTTCTTGAGGATGCGTTAAGCTGCTTCTGGATGGCTTTTTCTAGATGGGTTCTTCAGAAGTTTCTTTGGTCAATTATTCAGAACTTCTGTCTTTGTCAGGACTATCCTCTAATCCTATAAATTGAACTTCTATATCTGCAAGAAAATATTTTTGCTTTGACTTTTGAGGGCCAAGCTTATCATCAAATCTGATATTAATAGATTATTCTACAATATGTGTTTCAGTGTTATATACTCTGTAGCCTTTTGAGCGTTAAGAATATCCTAACATTAAACACTTTTGTGCCTTAGACTCAAATTTATTTAGATAATCTTTGGTATTCAGAATAAAACAAGTACACCCAAAAGGATGGAAATAAGAAATGTTGGGCTTTCTGTTCTTCCACAATTCATAAGGAGTCTTTTCCAGAATAGGTCTTATAGAGATTCTATTATGGATATAACATGTTGTGTTCACTCCTTCTGCCCATAAATGTTTAGCAATGTTAGTCTCATTGATCATGGTTCGAGCCATTTCTTGTAAGGTTCTGTTTTTACGTTCTACAACTCAATTTTGTTGTGGAGTTCTAGGATAAGAAAAATCATGAGAAATACCATTTATATTGAAATTTTTTTCAAAGTTTTTGTTTTCAAATTCACCACCATGATCACTTCTGACTTTTACTATTCTAAACTCTTTTTCATTTTGTACTACATTATAGAAGTTAGCAAACATAGAATGTGACTCATCCTTGTGTCTTAAGAACTTTACCCATGTCCATCTGCTATAGTCATCTACGATCACCAACCCATACTTCTTGCCACTGATGGATGCAGTTTTCACTGGTTCAAACAGATCAATATGCAGAAGTTCTAATGGCCTAGAGGTAGAAACAACATTTTTTTATTTAAAAGGAGGTTTTGAAAATTTGCCTTTTGACATGCTTCACACATAGCATCTGAGTTAAACTTCAAATTAGTAAGTCCTTTGACTAGATTGAGTTTGCTAATTTAAGATATTCTTCTCATACTAACATGTCACAATCGTTTGTGCCAGGCACATTTCTCATTGTCCACTGACATAAGACATTTAACATTCTGACTTTTACGTTCATGAAGTTTGATTTTATAAGTGTTATTTTTCTTTTTACCATTAAAGAGGATTGTTCAATCTTTTTGACTAACAACTTTACAAGACTTTTGATTAAAGATAATATCATAACCGTTATCACTTAATTGACTTATGGATAACAGATTATGCATTGATCCATCTACTAACAGAACATTTGTAATATAGGGTAAAAAAACCGTTACCGATAGTTCCAGAGCCAATGATTTTACCCTTTTGGTTGCCTCCGAAACCTACGTAACCTCCAGCTTTAAGTTCCAGACTTTGGAACATATGCTTTCTTCCCGTCATTTGTCGAGAGCATCCAGAGTCCAGGTACCAAGACTGGTGTTTCAACATTGTTGTCAAAGACATCTACAACATATACTATTTTTTCCTCAAGTACCCATATCTTTTTGGGTCCTTTTTGGTTAGATTTTCTAAAGTTTTATTTTAACTTAGGTTTACCATAAGATTTTGCAGTATATGATTCACTGGTATATTTTATGTCATGTGGGTGACCATAAGTGAAGTGAGATTTCAGAGGTGTGTATTTAATGACCATATCATCCACTTCAGAATATGGTTTCTCATCTTTAGGAGGCACATATCCTAAACCTTTTCTTTTGTTTCTATTGACTTTATTGATCATTGAAGCCATTTTTCTTCTGCCTATGCTTTTAGAAAGAAACTCTTGAAAACCAATATCATATTCTTTCATAATATTATTAGTATTACTTAGAACTTTGAAAACAGATTTTTCTTGAGCTTTTTGTAGATTTTCTTTAAAAACAGAGTTTTCAATTTTTAGTTTTGAAATGATTTCCTTAAGCTCAGAATTTTCTATTTCAAGTTTCTTAGTATCTTCAGAATTAGATACAAGATTCCGTTTCAGATTCTTGTATTTGATTTGAAACTTCTGATAGTTTTCAAGTATCTAAGATAAGCTTTCTGCTAATTCAGCTTTAGAAAAATTAACAGCAAAATTTGGAAATACCTCTTCAATATCAGAATCAGATTCAGAGGAATCTGAGATGCCAGCTATGTTGGCTCTTTCATCTTCTGAGTCTAACGAAGCTTCAGAAGAATCTGAATCATCCCATGTTGCCATAAGACTTTTCTTCTTTTCTTTGTCAAACCTCTTCTTTGGCTTCTCTTCCTGAAGTTTAGGACAATCACTTTTATAGTGACCAGGTTCCTTACATTCGTAGCAAACAACTTCTTTGCGTCTTGAATTTTTGTGTCTAGAGGATGGATCAGAGAAGTTGCTAGATCTTTTGGGATTTTTGAACTTCCTCTGTCTATTCTTCTAGAGTTTTTAAACTCTTCTGGAGAGAAGAGATAGCTCATCTTCTTCTTCTAATGATCCTCAAGAGTTTTCTTCTTCTTCTTCTTCCTGAAAAGCTATAGAGTCACATTTTTTGTTAGATTTAAGAGCAATAGACTTACCTTTCTTTTGGGGCTCATCTTCTTCTAACTCTATCCCATGACTTCTTAATGAGATGATGAGTTCTTCCAGAGAGATTTTGTTCAGATCTTTTGCAAGCTTGAGAGATGTCACCAGAGGTCTCCATTTATTGGGAAGACTTCTGATGACTTTCTTAACATGATCAGCAATAGAATATCCTTTATCCATAACTTTTAAACCAGCTACCAGAATTTGAAACCTTGAGAACATTGCTTCAACAGTTTCATCTTCTTCCATTTTTAATTCTTCGTACTTCTGAATGAGAGCAAGGGCTTTTGTTTCTTTGACATGTGTGTTGCCTTCGTGTGTCATTCTTAAGGAGTCAAAGATGTACTTAGCTGAGTCTCTGTTTGTGATCTTCTCATACTCTGTGTACAAGATAACACTTAGAAGAATAGTTTTGGCTTTGTGGTGATTTTTTAATTCCTTCTTTTGTTGATCTAACAGTTTCTTGCTTTCAATCTTCTGACCACTTGCGTCAATAGGATGAGTATAGCCATCTGTTACCATGTCCTAGAGATCAACATCATGAGCCAGAAAGAAACTTTCAATTTTGTCCTTCCAGTAATCAATGTTTTCTCCATCAAACATTAGGGGTCTGCCGTTGATTCTTTCTTTGTCATCATAGTGATCATTGTTGTTCTGAACATGTTCTACCATAGTGTTTTTCAAGCTGCATCTTTTATCTGACACGGTTCAGTGTTAGCACCTAGAACCAGGCGCTCTGATGCCAATTGAAGGTTGAAAAATACAAGAAAGGGGGGGTTGAATTGGGGTTTTGAAATATAATAATTTGACAAAGTTATTTTTATCCTAGTTCGTTTGAACTCAAACTACTCCAGTCCACCCGTTAAGGTGATTTGCCTCTCTCAACAAGGTCTTAATTCACTAATCAAGACTTGATTACAACTCACCAAGACAACTGTCTTAGTCTTCTCGTGATCAACCACAACTCGGTTTCTCAAGGAATTTCAACTTTACAATCAATTACAAAACTATGTGTTTCAGATGCTTCTAAAAAGCTATATCACAACTGTGGTTTTTACACAATGTTTAAGCACTTAAGAACTAGAGAATATGAATGATTTCTTTGTAGATTTCTCTTTTTGTTGTATGCGCAAAAGTTGTTTTTATTCTATTCATGGATAGATCTTTATATTGGCGTCAAGAAAATTCATTCGTTGGAGGCATATAATCTATATATGGAATGATGATATTTGGACATAATTGATCTTTCCATAAAAACGAGATCCTGTTGGAAATCAACCGTTACTTCAAATCTGTATTTAATAAATAGTAACTCATCAGAACAAAAACAGGCAGAACATAGGTATCAGATTTTGGAGAGCAGCATGGTGCTTTCAGAAGTTTGACTCGAATCCATGATGTCTTGATCAGAAAGATGATGTAGCAGAGCTTTACGGTTTTTAGATTAGCTGACAAGGTTTTAATCAGAGTTTGGGGCAGCCTTTGGTGCTTTTTGAAGTTCATCAGAACTTCTCTTATAACATGAAATTAAACTTCAGATCATGGATGAATCTTCTAATATATATTTATCCATTGTATCAGAACTTCTATATTTATTTAGATCAAAATCTTCTAACATATATACATTGTATCAGAACTTCTGTATTTATTCAGATCAGAATCTTCTTCTACTATCAGAACCATAACTTGTTCTTCTTTTCCTTTCAAGGTCAGAACTTCATCTGCAAACTTTATTAAACAAAATTAAGAGACAACAATGTTTCATACAAAATATTTATTTATCAGGGTCAGAACATAATTGTCATCAACAGTACTTGTTATCATCAAAACTTCTAAGATAGGTGTAGAACCAAACTATGTTCTAACAATGTTTGTTGTCCTCACACATCAAAGGTTTTGTTGTGAATTGAACCTTCTCTATTTAACAACACTTCTTTAATAACTATAAGATTTGAAGTGACATCAATGAATGATTTTGATTTTTTTTAATCACCAAATTTAAGGCAAGAAACATATAATCTAAATGAAAGAAATTGGCTTATTTAAATCCACATGAATATATCAAAATAAAGAGAATACAATTAAAAATAATGTATATCTTCATTTATAAATTTATTTTTGATACATGTTTCAAACCCAATTTAACTTTTCCACACGAGACTTTGGTTTACTTTTTTGATATTGGTGTGATTTATCTAATAACTATTATGTTTAATTTAAAAAAGATCCTAATCTATTATTAATTAACGTGTTAAATGTACTATTATTTTTTTACTAGAATGTTTATTCATTCAATTAAATTGAAAAATACATAGATCATTTCATATTCAAAAATGATCAAAATCGAAAAAGGTGAATATGTAAACCATCTTGCAGTATATATGTTATTAGAATACAACGATATTATAAAAGTGCTTACAAATATGAAATAAATATAAAGTTAATCGAAATATCCAAACTTTTGGATCTAGAACACCCAAGTCTTCATCTGATTTGTAATAAATGGAATTCAATATGTTAGTCTGGACCAATAAACACCATACTAAGAAGGAACACTAACAAATACCGCACAATACGATGAAAAACTTAAGAACACAAAAAAGTGTAAGTAAATATATCCATATAACCACTTAACAATCATTGTATGACAACATACTTTATTGTTTATAAAATGATACATAAAAACCATATTTTTAATAGTAAAGCAACATGTTAATTTTAAATTAAGAAACGTAAAAACAATGTTTGTTTGAGGATAATCAATAAAATTGTAAATATTTATCTATTAGTAAACCAACATGTTGATTTTAAATCTAGATACATAAAAACATTGTTTGTTTGTGGATAATCAATAAAATTGTAAAAATTTATATAACAGTAAACCAACATACTGATTTTAAGTTTAGATACATAAAAACTTTGTATGTTTGAAGATAATCAATAAAATTGTAAATATTTATATCATATAAATCCATTGTTGATGTTATTTCAAATATAAAAATAATAATTATACCCTAGGTTTGAGTGATTCTCATATACAGAGTTTGGGAGATTCATAAACAATTGGGTAGAAAATAGGGTTTGTTCTTGAAAACTTGGAAGAATATTTTTTTAGAACTCATTTGTAATCTCTTGTAACAAATTTAGAAGTATAATGAATCGGAGAGCTTCTATCTATCCTAGACAAAGGTCATCTGATCAAACTGAGTAAACGACATCTCTGCCTCTATCTTTGATTGCCAGACACAAAATGATAAACAAATTCCAAATTTGTACTTTCACGTTGTGCGATCCTTCACCTGAACCGAGTAGATGTTCGATTGTTGCAACTTTGTTTTCCACTTGAACCATGTTGGGGTTCTTTCTATCACCATTTGATTGTATTACCACATGTAGTGAAGAGTATTTTATGGTCAAAATGCGAGCTGATCTTTTCAGCCACTACCAAGGATCTAAATTCGTCAAGTGTTTGTTGTCTCTAGTGATAAAGGTATTATTAATATGTTATGCATTAAGGTTGAAATCAATAACCCTGAGCATAAAATGTAAAAAGTTCAAACTCCAATACTTCTATTGCATCATCAAGTTCATATCTTTTATTCATTAAATTTAAAAATAATTTATCTATTTTCTCTAAAGTTATTATTGTACAAACATGTTGAATTAGAAGGAGTAAGTTTTTACTGAGATTGTTAAATTTTAATAATAGACACAAATATTAAATAAGTATGGAATATATGTAGCTCTATATTTCTCAAGTTACCCAAAAAAAACTGAATAAAATTTATTACAAAATGATTAAATTCAAGTGGTTGCCCTAGATACATCAAATATAAACTTTTAGAGGAAGGACTGAACCCGAATCCTCTGTCCCAATGCCATTAAGCTTCTTAAGAAAAGGAAAAGTCCTAGGTACAATATTTCCTAAGGAAAACCTTAATATTATTCATTCTTATCATTTATGAATAAGCAACTTAAATTCGGATGTTATGATGTACTATTGTTAATTGCGCTCTAAAAAAAGACCAACATTTTCCAATTTTTCTATGTTTCATGTATTAGTGTAACGAGTACTCCCAAGAGGTGTGTTTATTTAATGATATTTATCTCTGTCACAAAGTGAATAATTAATGATTCTTTTTTCCCTTGTTAATCCTTTGTTGACATTTCTCTTGCAGGAGCCTTGCCAACGTATTTCAATTCTAGTGGTCAGTTTCTTAGTTTCGCTTGCATCCAGGTTGTTGTTAAACTCTTGCATTTGGCGACCCAAAGAATACACTCATAATTCTTGGGATGGATGAAAAGTAATATTTGAGAAATTGTAATTTTCTGCACGGTGTTAGTTTTTATTTTATTTTTATATATTAATAATATAGAACCACATTCAAGGACAATAAATGCGAAAATATAAACCAAAACATAATAAGTTAGATACAAATATGTTTACAAAGCCACAATAACCGAGCACAAAAAGCTCCAAATCCAAAGGTTAATACTACGAAACAACCAATTGTAAAGGTCTAGAAAGAATGGCCACAGTTCAACAAATCACAGAGAAAACAAAGAAGAAGCAACCTATTAAACATTAATGTCAATATTACTTTATATGCACCTAAGTATGTGATATCGGAATATACTAATTTAAGTGTATGCTAAGTGCTCAAGACATACTAGGAATATCTTGTATATATATTATTTACGAGATTATTTAGGTTTGTGAAGGAAGTGATTATTATTTTAACTAGGTTTGTGAAATAATTATACATACTTAATTTCAGTTCCTTAATCATGTACGTACAATAACTTTCGATTGAGCCGAAATTGCAGGTTAAATAACAGTGTTTCAATTCAACTACTTTACAAAGAAAGCTTTAAAGCATGATTGTAAACATGATTGTTTATTATTCTTCAATTATTAATATTTTTTAGGCATTTTTGTAATGTTAGTTTGGGTAATATATGCATTTTATATTTTAATTTATGTTTTTTTTTTGTTCTGGCAAAAAATTATATTAAGAGTGTTGTGCTTTATGATGTAAAATGTGAAAGAAAAAAGATATAGTAAACATTGGCAAGATATAGTAACAATTTGTATCGTTGGAAAAAGTAAGTTTTGACAACATCTACCGTTCTAGATAAAAGTATCTTTTCGTAACGATTATAGTCATTTAGTTTTATTAAACAAAGATTCAGTAATTATAGTTGTAAAAATATTGATCATGACCTGGCCTTTAAAACTTATGCAATAATGTTTAATGTCTCATTGGCCATCCAACTAAGTGGTATTTACCCAATTGCCACTTAGTTGGTTTCTAATGAATTCCTCCTTAATTCTTACCATGTCCATGTATTTCCCTAAATAATTCTTAGTGTATAATTATACACATACATTATTATAATTAAAGATAGGGATGTTACATTCTGCCCCCCTTAAATAGAATTTATCTTCGAATGCCTTCCAATTACCATGAGAAATACTTCTAAATATCATTGGATTGAGTGATTCTCATATTGAGAATTTGGGAGATTGAGAAACAATTGGGTATAAAATAAGGTTTGTTCTTGAAAACTTGAAAGAATATTATTTTAGGACTCATTTGTAATCTCTTGTAAATATAGTGAATCAGAGAGCTGCTATCTCTCTAAGACTAAGTTCATTTGATCGAACTGATTAAACAAATATTATGTGTTTCTCGCCTTATTTTATCTTAGTATGCAAAATTTAATACGTTTTTGTTAATATTGATGAGTTTCGTTTGTTTTAGTTGACAATGTTTGAAGGTTGAAAAACACAAGAAAGGGCGGTTTGAATTGGGGTTTTTAAATATAATAATTTGACAAAGTTATTTTTATCCTGGTTCATTTGAACTCAAACTACTCCAGTCCACCCGTCAAGGTGATTTGCCTCTCTCAACGAGGTCTTAATTCACTAATCAAGACTTGATTACAACTCACCAAGACAACTGTCTTAGTCTTCTCGAGATCAACCACAACTCGGTTTCTCAAGGAATTTCAACTTTACAATCAATTACAAAACTATGTGTTTCGCAATGCTTCTAAAAAGCTATATCACAACTGTGGTTTTTAGAAAACTTTTTAAGCACTTAGGAGGAACTAGAGAATATGAATGATTTCTTTGCAGATTCCTTTTTTTTTTGTATGTGCAGAAGTTGTTCTTATTCTCTTCATGGATAGATCTTTATATTGGCGTCAAGAAAATTCATCCGTTAGAGGCATATAATCTATATATGGAATGATGATATTTGGACATAATTGATTTTTCCATAAAAACGAGATCCTGTTGGAAATCAGGCGTTACTTCAAATCTTTTTTTAATAAATAGTAACTCATCTGAACAAAACAGGCAGAACATAGGTATCAGATTTTGTAGAGCATCATGGTGCTTTCAGAAGTTTGACTCAAATCCTTGATGTCTTGATCAGAAGATGATGTAGTAGAGCTTTAATGTTTTTAGATTAGCTGACAAGGTTTTAATCAGAGTTTGGGGCAGCCTTTGGTGCTTTTTGAAGTTCATCAGAACTTCTCTTAGAACATGAAATTAAACTTCAGATCAGGGATGAATCTTCTAATATATATCCATTGTATAAAAACTTCTATATTTATTTAGATCAGAATCTTCTAACATATATGCATTGTATCAGAACATCTGTATTTATTCAGATCAGAATCTTCTTCTACTATCAGAACCATAACTTGCTCTTCTTTTTCTTTGAAGTTCAGAACTTCATCTGCATACTTTATTAAACAAAATTCGGAGACAACAATGTTCCATACAAAATATTTATTTATCAGGGTCAAAACATAATTGTCATCAACTTTACTTGTTATCACCAAAACTTCTAAGATAGGTGTAGAACCAAACTATGTTCTAACAATGTTCGTTGTCCTCACACATCAAAGTTTTTGTTGTGAATTGAACCTTCTCTATTTCACAACACTTCTTTATTAACTATAAGATTTGAAGTGACATCAATGAATGATTTTTATTTTTTTTAATGACCAAATTTAAGGCAAGAAACATATAATCTAAATGAAAGAAATTGGTTTATTTAAATCCACATGAATATATCAAAATAACGAGAATACAATTTAAAATAATGTATATCTTCATTTATAAATTTATTTTTGATACATATTTCTAACCCAATTTCACTTTTCCACACGAGACTTCGATTTACTTTTCTGATATTGGTGTGATTTATCTAATAACTATTATATTTAATTTAAAAAAGATCCTAATCTATTATTAATTAACGTGTTAAATGTACTATTATTTCTTTTACTAGAATGTTTATTCATTCATTTAAATTGAAAAATACATAGATCATTTCATATTCAAAAATGATCAAAATCAAAAAAGGTGAATATGTAAACCATCTTGCAGTATATACGTTATTAGAATACAACGATATTATAAAAGTGCTTACAAATATGAAATAAATATAAAATTAATCGAAATATCCAAACTTTTGGATCTGCAACACCCAAGTGTTCATCTGATCTGTACTAAATAGAATTCAATATGTTAGTCTGGACCAATAAACACCATACTAAGAAGGAACACTAACAAATACCGCACAATACGATGAAAAACTTAAGAACATAAAAAAGTGTAAGTAAATATATCCATATAAATAAAATGATACATAAAAACCATATTTTTAATAGTAACGCAACACGTTAATTTTTAAATCTAGATACATAAAAACTTTGTTTGGGGATAATCAATAAAATTGTAAAAATTTATATAACAGTAAACCAACATGTTGATTTTAAATCTAGATACATAAAAACTTTCTTTGTTTGAGGATAACCAATAAAATTGTAAATATTTATATCATATAAATCAATTGTTGATGTTATTTCAAATATAAAAATAATAATTATACCCTATGTTTGAGTGATTCTCATGTACAAAGTTTGGGAGATTCATAAATAATTGGGTAGAAAATAGGGTTAGTCCTTGAAAACTTGGAAGAATATTTTTTTAGAACTCATTTGTAATCTCTCGTAACAGCTTTAGAAGTATAATGAATTGGAGAGCTTCTATCTCTCCTAGACAAAGGTCATTTGATCAAACTGAGTAAACGACACCTCCGCCTCTATCTTTGATTGCCAGACCCAAAAAGATAAACGAATTTCAAATTTGTACTTTCACGTTGTGCGATCCTTCACCTGAACCGAGTAGATGTTCGATTGAGGCAACATTGTTTTCCACCTGAACCGTGTTGGGGTTCTTTCTATCACCATTTGATTGTATTACCACATGTAGTGAAGATTATTTTATGGTCAAAATGCGAGCTGATGTTTTCAGCCACTGCCAAGGATCTAAATTCGTCAAGTGTTTGTTGTCTCTAGTGATAAAGGTACTATTAATATGTTATGCATTAAGGTTGTTATCAATAACCCTGAGCATAAAATGTAAAATAGTTCAAACTCCAATACTTCTATTGCATCATCAAGTTCATATCTTTTATTCATTAATTCTAAAAATAATTTATCTATTTTCTCTAAAGTTATTATTGTATGAACATGTTGAATTAGAAGGAATAATTTTTTTACTGAAATTGTTAAATTTTAATAATAGACACAAATATTAAATTAGTATGGCATATATGTAGCTCTATATTTCTCAAGTTACCCTAACAAAACTGAATAAAATTTATTCCAAAATGATTAAATTCAAGAGAGATATCACGTAATATGTGGAGGTTGTTCCAAGAATACGAAAATTGCAAGATGATAATGGAGTTTGAGTTCTTCTCCTTTCTCTTTCTACTTTCTAATCATAAAAATCTTATTTTTATTTTTGTCTATTCTCAAACAAGGCCTTTAAAACTTATGCAATAATGTTTAATGTCTCATTGGCCATCCAACTAAGTGGTATTTACCCAATTGCCACTTAGTTGGTTTCTAACCAATTCCTCCTTAATTCTTACCAAGTCCATGTATTTCCCTAAATAATTCTTAGTGTATAAATTATACACATACATTCTTATAAGGAAAGATAGGGATGTTACATTCCGCCCCCTTAAATAGAATTTACCCTCGAATTCCTTCAAATTACCATGAGAAATACTTCTAAATATCTTAAGTTTGAGTGATTCTCATATTGAGAATTTGGGAGATTGAGAAACAATTGGGTAGAAAATAGGGTTTGTTCTTGAAAACTTGGAAGAATATTATTTTAGGACTCATTTGTAATCTCTTGTAACAACATTCGAAATATAGTGAATCGGAGAGCTGCTATCTCTCTAAGACTAAGTTCATTTGATCGAACTGAGTAAACAAATATTTTATGTTTCTCGCCTTATTTTATCTTATTATGCAAAATTTAATACTTTTTTGTTAATATTGATGAGTTTCATTTATTTTAGTTGACAATGTTTAAAGGTTGAAAAACACCAGAAATGGGGGGGTTTGAATTGGGATTTTGAAATAAAATAATTTGACAAAGTTATTTTTATCCTGGTTCGTTTAAACTCAAACTACTCCAGTCCACCCGTCAAGGTGATTTGCCTCTCTCAACGAGGTCTTAATTCACTAATCAAGACTTGATTAAAACTCACCAAGACAACTATCTTAGTCTTCTCGAGATCAACCACAACTCGGTTTCTCAAGGAATTTCAACTTTACAATCAATTACAAAACCATGTGTTTCACGATGATTCTAAAAAGCTATATCATAACTGTGGTTCTTACACAATTTTTTAAGCACTTAGGAACTAGAGAATATGAATGATTTCTTTGCAGATTTCTCTTTTTGTTGTATGCACATAAGTTGTTCTTATTCTCTTCATGGATAGATCTTTATATTGGCGTCAAGAAAATTCATCCGTTAGAGGCATATAATCTATATATGGAATGATGATATTTGGACTTAATTGATCTTTCCATAAAAACGAGATCCTGTTGGAAATCAGCCCTTACTTCAAATCATTATTTAATAAATAGTAACGCATCAGAATAAAACAGCCATAACATAGGTATTAGAGTTTGTAGAGCCACATGGTGCTTTCAGAAGTTTGACTTGAATCCTTGATGTCTTGATCAGAAGATGATGTATGAGAGCTTTAAGGTTTTTAGATCAGCTGACAAGGTTTTAATCAGAGTTTGGTGCAGCCTTTGGTGCTTTTAGAAGTTCATCAAAACTTCTCTTAGAACGTGAAATTAAACTTCAGATCATGGATGAATCTTCTAACATATATCCATTGTATCAGAACTTCTATATTTTTTTAGATCAGAATCTTCAAACATATATCCGTTGTATCAGAACTTCTGTATTTATTCATATCAGAATCTTTTTCTACTATCAGAACCATAACTTGTTCTTCTTTTCCTTTCAAGGTCAGAACTTCATCTGCATATTTTATTAAACAAAATTAGGAGACAACAAATTTTCATACAAAATATTTATTTATCAAGGTCAGAACATAATTGTCATCAATAGTACTTGTTATCATCAAAACTTCTAAGATAGGTGTAGAACCAAACTATGTTCTAACAATGTTCGTTGTCCTCACACATCAAAGTTTTTGTTGTGAATTGAACCTTCTCTATTTCACAACACTTCTTTAATAACTATAAGATATGAAGTGACATCAATGAATGATTTTGATTTTTTTAATGACCAAATTTAAGGCAAGAAACATATAATCTAAATGAAAGAAATTGGTTTATTTAAATCCACATGAATATATCAAAATAACGAGAATACAATTAAAAATAATGAAAGAAATTGGTTTATTTAAATTACAATTAACTAAACTATAAATAAAATTAACTAACTCCATAAATTAAAATCACAAGTAAAGCTAAAAATACTTATCATCAATTAAATAAATTACATATTAATGTATTATTTAATTTGATAGATGAATGTTTTTTGTGTATTTATTGTGAATACATTTCAAGCAATAATAATTCTCATAATAACTACTTCATAAAAAGATTTTATTTGTTTTAACTTTTATAAACACTAAAGTATGTTGTCATACAATGATTGTGGTAAGTTTCAACTAAATTTTTTTATATGCTCTCTGAGATATTTTATGTTTTTGTTAAACCTCAAACCTAACGAAAATAAATCAATTTATATAATATAACAATGCAAAAATTAAATATTTTAATTTTAACAACTCGTATTTTTCACTTATTAATTTTTTTTTTAATCTTTCCAACATTGAAAAGTTACTAATTTCACTTTATCCATTCAACTAATCTATTGAGAAAATATCCATTATTTTTAATTAGATTATCATTATTTTGATATATTCATATGGATTTAAATAAACCAATTTCTTTAATTTAGATTATATGTTTCTTTCCATAAACTTGTTCATTTTAAAAAAATAAAAATCATTGGAATGGATACGATATTAATAAGATTCAATTCGCACCAAAAAAATTTATGTTTGAGACAACAAACATTAACAACTAAAATAAATGAAATTTATCAATAATAACAAAATATATTTTAAAATTTGCAGATTAAAATAAAATAAGGTGAGAAACACAAAATGCTTATTTAGTCAAGTCAATCAAATGATCTTTGCGTGGAAGACAGAGCAGCTCTCTGAGTCACTATACTTCTAAAGTTGTTATAAAAGATTACAAATAAGTCTTAAGAAAATCTTCTTCCAAGTTTTCAAGAACAAACCTATATTCTGTATAATTGTTTCTCATCCTCTAAAACTCTCAAATATAAGAGTCACTCAAACCTAGAGTATTTAGAAGTATTTCTCAAACCTCTTACATGAGTCCAAAAGTTTCCCCAAAATCCTTACATCATATAATTACTTTAGCCCATGGTTGCTGACATATTTATGATTTACATCTTTGGTTTTTTGTTTAGTGAAATGAAAGTAATAGTGTGTTACGCATACATGGACAAATAATAGTGTGTTATACTTAGAAAAAAAGACATATAACCCACCTCTTGAAACTTTTTTGTTTCCATATTTTTTTTAAAAATATTTTAATATTGAGCACAAAGGTATTGTCAAAAGTTTCATTTATTTTTTTATGTATTTATAAAAAAAATTATAAAAAAACTTTAAAAAGAAAAATGGAGACAAAGATAAACAAATTAATAACTTGTGTAATTTTTTAATTATACTTAAACCTAAAAAGATATAAGATAAACCAACTAGATTAATTAGAATCACAACCTACACCGAAAAATACCTATCGATTATTCGATAAATTAATATGTTAATATATTATAGATGGATGAATGTTATAATAGGTTAGTCTATTATATTGATAATACATTTACAAGAACAATCAATATTGTAATTACTAATTTTTTAAAAGATTTTAATATGTTTTACTTTTAATCATTCTATCAAAAATCAATTATGTTGTTATACAATTATTTATATAAATTTACCACTTAAATTTCATTATATTCTCTTTGTCTCATTTTAGGTTTTTGTTAAAACTAAAACCTATTAATAGTTTATACAATCTATATAATATGATGCTGTAGAAATGAGAGATTTCAAGCTTAGTAACATTACCATTTTCACTTATAATTTTATTCGCATTTTTTCAAAAATTAAAAAGGTATGTGTTATTATTATTTGTATTTTTAGAATTTCATATATTGATGTGGATTAAAATAAACTAATTTTATTGATTATCTTCAAAAAAACAAAGATTTTATGTATTTAGATTCAAAAGCAACATGTTGATTTGCTTTTATATAAATATTTACAATTGTATTCATTATCCTCTATATAACAAATTTTTTGGTTGTTTAGATTTAAAATAAACATGTTGATTTACTATTAAAAATATGATTTTATATAGGTATAGTATGATCCCTATCATTTAAAAATTATTGACAACATTTATCTTTTACTTTATATTTTAAATTTTATCAATGCAACTTTCTTTTTTAGTTATTAATATATTAAATATTTGAATCTACACGTTCTTTAGCATTTCCATACTAAAACTCACATGCATCAAACAGTGTGAGTATATATTTATATATATATATATATATATATATATATATATATATATATTTATATATATATATATATATTATATTTATATATATATATATATATTATATTATATATAATATTATTACCTAACCCACCTCTTAAAATTGTTGTTTTACAAACACTTTTCTCGAATTTTTTAATATCTACAATATTATTTTGTGTGAAAATAAAAAATAAAATTATAAAATAAACTAGAAAAAAAATAAAAGTAATTAAATTCGAAGGTGTTCTGATCAATATTTCAAAATATGGATGAGATTTGTATTCTTTAATAATATAAATAATGTTTCTATTATTCAAAAATTAACTACAGTAGAATATTGATACACAATACCTAAATAAATGAAAGAGTTAAAAATTAAAATCACATTATATTTTTAACATATATAATAATAGTTATCCCATGACAGTACATAATTCAAAAGTCATATTCAAAACATGAAAATAAAGATAAAATACATATTTTATGTAACCTATAATGATGGTATCCTGCTTGTAGTTGTTAGAAATTAAAAAAAGAAACATGATTCTAATAGTAATATTCCAATAGTCCTATTTTCTGTAAGATATAGCGATGGTATCTTACAAGTAATCTACATTTGAGTCTTTGGAAAAGTCCCTCTTGAAATTAGTGGATAAACAAACATAAATGAAATTTTGTAAAAAGTGGCAACACACCAAGGTGATGCAAACCTATAAAATATTTTTCTTTTTAGCTGATGTCATCTAAAACAGGTGGTGTAACGAAAGATCCTCAAGGGTATTTATTTGAACATAACTTGTTTTTTCTGGGGTTCATCTAAATAAAATTTGGTGTCCACTATGCTGTCAATTGAATTTTTGGGTATGAGTACAAATTTGGATAGACACAATGTGTACAACATAGTTATTATATTGCTATTAATGGTATTTGTAGACTTATTATTACATTAACACTTCTTGTTTGTAGTCACTTCCTAAAACTCCTCCTATATATGAGAATCACTTTAACTTTCTCTTAATCACTAAAATTAGTGTTTAACTTCAATAGACAATTTAAAGGACGTTGAATTACAATTCAATTAAATAAAATAAACTTTATCCTTTAATATATGAGTGGAAGCGCTACAGTAGCATTCAATCAACACAAAAAGGACTCAAACATAAACGCTAGCACTAAAGATCTTTTGTTCAACGAATGGTATTACACGGAATTGAAGGTGCAAGAGAATGGGAAACAACATATGCGAGTCATATAGAAATACATACACCAAAGAGACAACATACAGACAGGGAAGAACAAACTCTAATACAAAACCTATATATCATAGTAGCTTGGAGAAGGATCCCACTTTGGATAATGGTTCGTGCTAGTAAGTGTGTTATTTTATACCATGGCGGTTAAGGTATATGATGAAAATATGGATAGTGTTCTACATTTAACAATGGAGAATGTTTGACAAATTACTAAGATCATTAAAATTTTAATAAAGTAGAATATTAGTCAATCAACACTGAAATTTACTCTTATACTTTAAAGTTAAGTTATGTTTAGCTCTTGAGTTAGATATAATTGTTTTAGAAATACATCTTGCTAAACTAATTGATTCTACTCCACCATTTATTTCTAATATAGAAAAATGAACAATCTACTATTAATATTAAAGGTATCCTATAAGTATATCCTTTAATGAATCTAGATTTGAATTCATAACATTTTATTTAGTTATAGACGTATAATATTTCCTCTAGGTATATCATTATACCTATTATTATTGCAAGATTTTATCTTTCTGAAGATATTTTTCATTAGTGAGTATATTTTCACTGTTTATTAAAATATATATTTCAACATTCTAATCTATAAGCACACATACATTTCTTTCTCATGGCTCATAGTTGTCAAAAGTATTTATGTTTATGTTTATTTTTATACATATAAAGGATAATAAAATTTTAATTGATGAGAATACTTATAAAAAATAATTTAACCCACCTCCTATAAAAGTATATTTATATTTATTTATGGAATCGATTAATGTTAATGGAAAATGTTTTGTCAAAAGTGTCATTAATATTTTATGTTTGTGTAGAAAATAATAATTAAAAAATTTTCTAAAAAAACACAAATCAAGACAAAGGAGAAACAAAGTGATAGATTGCTTAAATTTTAAATTACAATTAAACTAAACTATAAATAAAATTAACCAACACCATAAATTAAAATCACAAGTAAAGCTAAAAATACTTATCATCAATTAAATAAATTACATATTAATGTATTATTTAATTTGATAGATGAATGTTTTTTGTGTATTTATTGTGAATACATTTCAAGCAATAATAATTCTCATAATAACTACTTTCATAAAAAGATTTTATTTGTTTTAACTTTTATAAACACTAAAGTATGTTGTCATACAATGATTGTGGTAAGTTTCAACTAAATTTTTTTATATGCTCTCTGAGATATTTTATGTTTTTGTTAAACCTCAAACCTAACGAAAATAAATCAATTTATATAATATAACAATGCAAAAATTAAATATTTTAATTTTAACAACTCGTATTTTTCACTTATTAATTTTTTTTAATCTTTCCAACATTGAAAAGTTACTAATTTCACTTTATCCATTCAACTAATCTATTGAGAAAATATCCATTATTTTTAATTAGATTATCATTATTTTGATATATTCATATGGATTTAAATAAACCAATTTCTTTAATTTAGATTATATGTTTCTTTCCATAAACTTGTTCATTTTAAAAAAATTAAAATCATTGGAATGGATACGATATTAATAAGATTCAATTCGCACCAAAAAAATTTATGTTTGAGACAACAAACATTAACAACTAAAATAAATGAAATTTATCAATAATAATAAAATATATTTTAAATTTTGCAGATTAAAATAAAATAAGGTGAGAAACACAAAATGCTTATTTAGTCAAGTCAATCAAATGATCTTTGCGTGGAAGACAGAGCAGCTCTCTGAATCACTATACTTCTAAAGTTGTTATAAAAGATTACAAATAAGTCTTAAGAAAATCTATCAAAAATCAATTATGTTGTTATACAATTATTTATATAAATTTACCACTTAAATTTGATTATATTCTCTTTGTCTCATTTTAGGTTTTTGTTAAAACTAAAACCTATTGATAGTTTATACAATCTATATAATATGATGTTGTAGAAATGAGAGATTTCAAGCTTAGTAACATTACCATTTTCACTTATAATTTTATTCGCATTTTTTCAAAAATTAAAAAGGTATGTGTTATTATTATTTGTATTTTTAGAATTTCATATATTGATGTGGATTAAAATAAACTAATTTTTGAAATTTACTTTAAATGTTCATTGCCTTTAACTCTGTCATTCAAATCAAACTTCAGAATCATTGGTTATAATTATTATTCATAAATATTTATTGATAGAGAAAAAATAAAATTGATTTGAATGTAGAATAGCATGTAGAATGTAGAATAGCATTCAGAATTCAAAAATATTAATTCAGAATTATTAAATATAATTATTATTCAAACGAAGGTAGAATAGCATTAACTACGGATTTATAAGGTATAAATATTTATAATTTTATTGATTATCTTCAAAAAGCAAAGCTTTTATGTATCTAGTTTTAAAATCAACATGTTGATTTGATATTATATATATATTTACAATTTTATTCATTTTCCTCTAGGTAACAATTTTTTTGGTTGCTTAGATTTAAAATAAACATGTTGATTTACTATAAATAAAATGATTTCTTATAGCTATAGTATGATCCCTATAATTTTAACATTTTTGACAATATTTATCTTTTACTTTATATTTTAAAATTTATCAATGCTACTTTCTTTTTTAGTTATTAATATAATTTTTTTAAATATTTGAATCTAAACGTTCTTTAGCATTTCCAAACGTTTGAATATATATATATATATATATATATATATATATATATCCAATATTATTATTATCTAACCCACCAGTTAAAATTGTTGTTTTACAAACACTTTTCTTGGATTTTTTTAATATCTAAAATATTATTATTTGTGAAAAATAAAAAATAAAAAATAAAAAAAAACTAGAAAAACAAAAAATTAATTAAATTTGAAGGTGTTCTTATCAATTTTTCAAAATATGGATGAGATTTGTATTCTTTAATAATATAATAGAAATTTATTATTATTAAAAATTAAAGGTAGAAAATTGAGACACAATGCATAAATAAATGAAAAATTTAAAAATTAAAATCACAATATATATAATAATAGTTATCCCATGAAAATATATAATTTAAAAGTCATATTCAATACATGAAAATATTAATAATAAAATACATATTTTATATACGATATATTGATGGTATCCTGTTTGTAGTTGTACCAATTTAAAAAGAAATATACATGATTCCAATTGTCATATTTAACTCATGTTTTTCTGGAATATGAACTTTGTGTGGTTTATTTTAATAATATAAATTTGTATTTTAGTTTAAAATTAAGATTTAATCAATCTATAGGCCCTAAACTATTATGGAATTTTAAAATAGATCCTAATATAATATTAATTAACGTGTTGATATATTATAAGTTTGAGTATAATATTTGAGCAGTTTAATTTATTTTCTTGTTCAAGCATTATAGGATGAAATTAATCATATTTTAACCCTAAAAATGTTTCAATCTTTGTAAAATTTAATATTGAAACACAACACGTCAAACACTAACACAAGTAATCTCTGAGTCTTTGTAAATGTCAATTTTACAATTAGTGGATAAAACAACTCTAAAGGAAATTTTAAATAAAGTGGGAATACACTAAGGTAATATAAACATATAAAAAATTTCTTTTTCAGTCGGTGTCATCTAAAATAGGTGGTCTAATGACAAATCTCCTATGTTCGATATTTTTTATTTGAACAAAATTTTTTTTTAAGTTCCTCTAAATAGAATATAGTGTGTGCTTTGTTGCCAATTAAATTTTTTGGTTATGAGCACAAATATTGGATATGATGTATGACACAATTTACAATATATTATCAATAATATCATCATTGTCGTTGCCAATTAACAATAGTGTTCAGCTTCAATAAATTAAATAAATTAAAGAATGTTGAATTACAACTCAATTTAATAAATTAAATACTATGCTTTAAGATATGAAAGAAACCTCTAGACTGGCATACAAGCAATACAAAAAAGGCCTCAAATATAAACGCTAGCACGAAATATCTTTAATTCAATGCATGATATTACACGATGGAATTGAAGGTGCAAGAGAATGGAAACAAAATATGCGAGTCATATAGAAATACATTCAACAAAGAGACAACATACAGACATGGAAGAACCAACCCTAATACAAAACCTATATATCACAATAGTTTGGAGAAGGATCCCACTATTGGATAGTGGTTTGTGCTAGTATGTGTGTGTATTTTATACCATAGCGGTTAAGGTATATGAAAATATGGACAGTGTGCTACATTTAACAATGGAGAATGTTGGACAAATTACTAAGATCGTTAAAATTTTAATAAAGTAAAATATTAGTCAATCAACACTAAAATTTAGTCATATTCTTTAAATTTAAGTTATCTTTAGCTCTAGAGGTAGATATAATTGTTTTTGAAATACATATGACTAAACTAATTAATTCTTCTCCGCCACTTATTTCTAATATATAAGAATGAACAATCTACAATTATTATTAAAGGTATCTTACAAGGTATATCCTTTAATGAATGTAGATTTGAAGTCATCACATTTTATTTACTTATAAACATATAATATTTCCTCTAGGTATATCATTATAACTATTATTTGAATATCATTGCAAGATTTTATCTTTCTGAAGATATTTTTCATTAATGAGTATTTTTCCACTACTTATTAAAATATATATTTCAACATTCTAATCTATAAGCACACGTACATTTCTTTCTTGTGGCTCGTAGTCGTCAAAAATATTTATGTTTACTTTTTATACATATAAAGGAGAAGAAAATTTTAATTAATGACAATACATTTAAAAAATAATTTAAGCCACCTCCTAAAAAAATATATTTAAATTTATTTATGGAAACCATTAAGGTTAATGACAAATGTTTTGTCAAAAGTGTCAGTTATATTTTATATTTGTGTAAAAAATAATAATTAATTTTTTTTTTAAAAAAGACACAAATTAAGACAAAGGGGAAACAAAGAGATAGATTGCTTAAATTTTAAATTACAATTAACCTAAACTGTAAATAAAATTAATCAACTCCATAAATTAAAATCACAAGTAAAGCTAAAAATACTTATCATAAATTAAATAAATTACATGTCAATGTATTATTTAATTTGATTGATGAATATTTTTTGTGTATTTATTGTGAAAAGATTTTATTTGTTTTCACTTTTATATCAGTTTATAAACAATAAAGTATGTTGTCATACAATGATTGTGGTAAATTTGAACTTAAAAGTATTTATATGCTCTTTGAAATATTTTATGTTTTTGTTAAACCTCAAACCTAATGAAAATAAATCAATTTATATAATATAACAATGCGAAAATTAAAGATTTCAAGTTTAACAACTCGTATTTTTCACTTATTAATTTATTTCTTAATTTCACAAAAATTGAAAACTTAGTAATTTTTCTTTATCCATTCAACTAATATATTGAGAAGATATGCATTATTTTTAATTATATTAGCATTATTTTGGTATTTTCATGTGGATTTAAATAAACCAATTTCTTTAATTTTGATTTTATGTTTCTTTCCTTAAACTTGGTCATTCAAAAAAAAAATCATTGGAATTGATGTGAAATTGAGGAGGTTCAATTCACACATATTAGTCACCTAATTATGCATAACATCGAGTAATCATCAATAAGGCTAACAGTTCCAAAACTTCGAACCATTTTGCACTTGGGAAATAATCATTTATTACTCCTTAGAAGGGAACTGAACGGAATTACTCGCTCTAAGAGGGATCTTCAGATTTAAACTTTTCAACATTCAGGGGTGCACGCTGAGCGCGACCCCGTGCGCTCAGCCTGGTCTACGAAATGCAGAAAAATTAGTTAGTGACAGAATTGTCAAAGGGGTTCCAATTACCAAAATCTTAACATGCATCCCACAATATGTCAATAATAGAACATGACAACATTATTGCATAAAATATTACTAATTAAGGTCACAATCATGCATGATCAAGGATTCAGATAACACTTTCACTCAAACCCTCAACCCCAAAATCATGTCAATCCCAAAAAATATCCAAGGTCTCTATCTATGAGACTCACCTTGGCCAATTGAATGATTGAAAGGCTACCTTGCTGACTTAAAGCTCTTATCTTGTCCAAACTTTTACTTCGAAAGCCAACCATCCCATAATCACCTTATTTTCCATTTTCAGCATGCATCCTCCAACTTCAAAGGTGTTTTTCTCCTTAAATACATAAGCTATGTTCACGAAATCATATACCAAAATGAAGATAATTTTGTGTAGATTCCATAACTTCAAGAATTATTCAAAACAGAGCTATGAGTAAAAAGTTATGACTTGATTAATGGAGCTAATAAAGAAATCTCGTACCCAGATTTTCACGAAAATCGGCATCAGACCAATAACTTTTAAACGCGTTTATCTGCCTCATCACGAACATGCAGAACATAAATCTTATATGCAAATTGAAGATAATTTCGTGAGCTTTTCGAAAAGTCTAGAATTAAACAAAATCCGACTTACGAGTAGAGAGATATCACGTTATATGTGGAGGTTGTTCCAAGAATACGAAAATTGCAAGATGATAATGGACTTTGTGTTCTTCTCCTTTCTCTATCTACTTTCTAATCATAAAAATCTGATTTTTATTAAGTTTATTCTCCAAACAAGGCCTTTAAAACTTATGCAATAATGTTTAATGTCTCATTGGCCATCCAACTAAGCGGTATTTACCCAATTGCCACTTAGTTGGTTTCTAACCAATTCCTCCTTAATTCTTACCATGTCCATGTATTTCCCTAAATAACTCTTAGTGTATAATTATACACATACATTATTATAATTAAATATAGGGATGTTACATTCTGCCCCCCTTAAATAGAATTTATCCTCGAATGCCTTCCAATTACCATGAGAAATACTTCTAAATATCATAGGATTGAGTGATTCTCATATTGAGAATTTGGGAGATTGAGAAACAATTGGGTATAAAATAAGGTTTGTTCTTGAAAACTTGAAAGAATATTATTTTAGGACTCATTTGTAATCTCTTGTAACAACATTCGAAATATAGTGAGTCGGAGAGCTGCTATCTCTCTAAGACTAAGTTCATTTGATCGAACTGATTAAACAAATATTTTGTGTTTCTCGCCTTATTTTATCTTAGTATGAAAAATTTAATACATTTTTGTTAATATTGATGAGTTTCATTTATTTTAGTTGATAATGTTTGAAGGTTGAAAAACACAAGAAAGGGCGGTTTGAATTGGGGTTTTGAAATATAATAATTTGACAAAGTTATTTTTGTCCTGGTTCATTTGAACTCAAACTACTCCAGTCCACCCGTCAAGGTGATTTGCCTCTCTCAACGAGGTCTTAATTCACTAATCAAGACTTGATTACAACTCACCAAGACAACTGTCTTAGTCTTCTCGAGATCAACCACAACTCGGTTTCTCAAGGAATTTCAACTTTACAATCAATTACAAAACTATGTGTTTCGCAATGCTTCTAAAAAGCTATATCACAACTGTGGTTTTTAGAAAACTTTTTAAGCACTTAGGAGGAACTAGAAAATATGAATGATTTCTTTGCAGATTCCTCTTTTTGTTGTATATGCAGAAGTTGTTCTTATTCTCTTCATGCATAGATCTTTATATTGGCGTCAAGAAAATTCATCCGTTAGAGGCATATAATCTATATTGGAATGATGATATTTGGACATAATTAATTTTTCCATAAAAACGAGATCCTGTTGGAAATCAGGCATTACTTCAAATCTTTTTTTAATAAATAGTAACTCATCTGAAAAAAACAGGCAGAACATAGGTATCAGATTTTGTAGAGCATCATGGTACTTTCAGAAGTTTGACTCAAATCCTTGATGTCTTGATCAGAAGATGATGTAGTAGAGCTTTAACGTTTTTAGATTAACTGACAAGGTTTTAATTAGAGTTTGGGGCAGCCTTTGGTGCTTTTTGAAGTTCATCAGAACTTCTCTTAGAACATGAAATTAAACTTCAGATCATGGATGAATCTTCTAATATATATCCATTGTATAAAAACTTCTATATTTATTTAGATCAGAATCTTCTAACATATATCCATTGTATCAGAACATCTGTATTTATTCAGATCAGAATCTTCTTCTACTATCAGAACCATAACTTGCTCTTCTTTTCTTTGAAGTTCGAACTTCATCGCATACTTTATTAAAAAATTCGGAGACAACAATGTTTCATACAAAATATTTATTTATCAGGGTCAGAACATAATTGTCATCAACTTTACTTGTTATCACCAATACTTCTAAGATAGGTGTAGAACCAAACTATGTTCTAACAATGTTCGTTGTCGTCACACATCAAAGTTTTTGTTGTGAATTGAACCTTCTCTATTTCACAACACTTCTTTATTAACTATAAGATTTGAAGTGACATCAATGAATGATTTTTATTTTTTTTAATGACCAAATTTAAGGCAAGAAACATATAATCTAAATGAAAGAAATTGGTTTATTTAAATCCACGTGAATATATCAAAATAACGAGAATACAATTTAAAATAATGTATATCTTCATTTATAAATTTATTTTTGATACATGTTTCTAACCCAATTTAACTTTTCCACACGAGACTTTGGTTTACTTTTCTGATATTGGTGTGATTTATCTAATAACTATTATGTTTAATTTAAAAAAGATCCTAATCTATTATTAATTAACGTGTTAAATGTACTATTATTTCTTTTACTAGAATGTTTATTCATTCATTTAAATTGAAAAATACATAGATCATTTCATATTCAAAAATGATCAAAATCAAAAAAGGTGAATATGTAAACCATCTTGCAGTATATACATTATTAGAATACAACGATATTATAAAAATGCTTACAAATATGAAATAAATATAAAATTAATCGAAATATCCAAACTTTTGGATCTGCAACACCCAAGTGTTCATCTGATCTGTACTTAATAGAATTCAATATGTTAGTCTGGACCAATAAACACCATACTAAGAAGGAACACTAACAAATACCGCACAATACGATGAAAAACTTAAGAACATAAAAAAGTGTAAGTAAATATATCCATATAACCACTTAACAATCATTGTATGATAACATACTTTATTGTTTATAAAATGATACATAAAAACCATATTTTAAATAGTAAAGCAACACGTTAATTTTTAAATCTAGATACATAAAAACTTTGTTTGGGGATAATCAATAAAATTGTAAAAATTTATATAACAGTAAACGAACATGTTGATTTTAAATCTAGATACATAAAAACTTTCTTTGTTTGAGGATAACCAATACAATTGTAAATATTTATATCATATAAATCAATTGTTGATGTTATTTCAAATATAAAAATAATAATTATACCCTATGTTTGAGTGATTCTCATATACAAAGTTTGGGAGATTCATAAATAATTGGGTAGAAAATAGGGTTAGTCCTTGAAAACTTGGAAGAATATTTTTTTAGAACTCATTTGTAATCTCTTGTAACAGCTTTAGAAGTATAATGAATTGGAGAGCTTCTATCTCTCCTAGACAAAGGTCATTTGATCAAACTGAGTAAACGACACCTCCGCCTCTATCTTTGATTGCCAGACCCAAAAAGATAAACGAATTTCAAATTTGTACTTTCACGTTGTGCGATCCTTCACCTGAACCGAGTAGATGTTCGATTGAGGCAACTTTGTTTTCCACCTGAACCGTGTTGGGGTTCTTTCTATCACCATTTGATTGTATTACCACATGTAGTGAAGATTATTTTATTGTCAAAATGCGAGCTGATGTTATCAATAAAATGTAAAATAGTTCAAACTCCAATACTTCTATTGCATCATCAAGTTCATATCTTTTATTCATTAATTTTAAAAATAATTTATCTATTTTCTCTAAAGTTATTATTGTATGAACATGTTGAATTAGAAGGAGTAATTTTTTTACTGAAATTGTTAAATTTTAATAATAGACACAAATATTAAATTAGTATGGCATATATGTAGCTCTATATTTCTCAAGTTACCCTAACAAAACTGAATAAAATTTATTCCAAAATGATTAAATTCAAGAGAGATATCACGTGATATGTGGAGGCTGTTCCAAGAATACGAAAATTGCAAGATGATAATGGACTTTGAGTTCTTCTCCTTTCTCTTTCTACTTTCTAATCATAAAAATCTGATTTTTATTTTTGTCTATTCTCAAACAAGGCCTTTAAAACTTATGCAATAATGTTTAATGTCTCATTGGCCATCCAACTAAGTGGTATTTACCCAATTGCCACTTAGTTGGTTTCTCAAGGAATTTCAACTTTACAATCAATTACAAAACCATGTGTTTCATGATGATTCTAAAAAACTATATCATAACTGTGGTTCTTACACAATTTTTTAAGCACTTAGGAACTAGAGAATATGAATGATTTCTTTGCAGATTTCTCTTTTTGTTGTATGCACATAAGTTGTTCTTATTCTCTTCATGGATAGATCTTTATATAGGGGTCAAGAAAATTCATCCGTTGGAGACATATAATTTATATATGGAATGATGATATTTGGACTTAATTGATCTTTCCATAAAAACGAGATCTTGTTGGAAATCAGCCCTTACTTCAAATCATTATTTAATAAATAGTAACGCATCAGAACAAAGCAGCTATAACATAGGTATTAGAGTTTGTAGAGCCACATGGTGCTTTCAGAAGTTTGACTTGAATCCTTGATGTCTTTATCAGAAGATGATGTAGGAGAGCTTTAAGGTTTTTAGATCAGCTGACAAGGTTTTAATCAGAGTTTGGTGCAGCCTTTGGTGCTTTTAGAAGTTCATCAAAACTTCTTTAGAACGTGAAATTAAACTTCAGATCATGGATGAATCTTCTAACATATATCCATTGTATCAGAACTTCTATATTTTTTTAGATCAGAATCTTCAAACATATATCCGTTGTATCAGAACTTCTGTATTTATTCATATCAGAATCTTCTTCTACTATCAGAACCATAACTTGTTCTTCTTTTCCTTTCAAGGTCAGAACTTCATCTGCATATTTTATTAAACAAAATTAGGAGACAACAATTTTTTCAGACAAAAAATTTATTTATCAGGGTCAGAACATAATTGTCATCAATAGTACTTGTTATCATCAAAACTTCTAAGGTAGGTGTAGAACCAAACTATATTCTAACAATGTTCGTTGTCCTCACACATCAAAGTTTTTGTTGTGAATTGAACCTTCTCTATTTCACAACACTTCTTTAATAACTATAAGATATGAAGTGACATCAATGAATGATTTTGATTTTTTTAATGACCAAATTTAAGGCAAGAAACATATAATCTAAATGAAAGAAATTGGTTTATTTAAATCCACATGAATATATCAAAATAACGAGAATACAATTAAAAATAATGTATATCTTCATTTATAAATTTATTTTTGATACATATTTCTAACCCAATTTCACTTTTCCACACGAGACTTCGATTTACTTTTCTGATATTGGTGTGATTTATCTAATAACTATTATATTTAATTTAAAAAAGATCCTAATCTATTATTAATTAACGTGTTAAATGTACTATTATTTCTTTTACTAGAATGTTTATTCATTCATTTAAATTGAAAAATACATAGATCATTTCATATTCAAAAATGATCAAAATCAAAAAAGGTGAATATGTAAACCATCTTGCAGTATATACATTATTAGAATACAACGATATTATAAAAATGCTTACAAATATGAAATAAATATAAAATTAATCGAAATATCCAAACTTTTGGATCTGCAACACCCAAGTGTTCATCTGATCTGTACTTAATAGAATTCAATATGTTAGTCTGGACCAATAAACACCATACTAAGAAGGAACACTAACAAATACCGCACAATACGATGAAAATCTTAAGAACACAAAAAAGTGTAAGTAAATATATCCATATAACCAATTAACAATCATTGTATGACAACATACTTTATTTTTTATAGAATGATACATAAAAACCATATTTTTAATAGGAAAGCAACATGTTTATTTTAAATTTAGGTACATAAAAACTATGTTGGTTTGAGGATAATCAATAAAATTGTAAATGTTTATCTATTCGTAAACCAACATGTTGATTTTAAATCTAGATATATAAAATATTTGTTTGTTTGAGGATAATCAATAAAACTGTAAATATGTATATATTAGTAAACCAACATGTTCATTTTAAATCTAGATATATAAAAACTTTGTTTGTTTGAGAATAATCATTAAAATTGTAAATATTTATATCATATAAATCCATTGTTGATGTTATTTCAAATATAAAAATAATAATTATACCCTAGGTTTGAGTGATTCTTATATTCAGAGTTTCGAATATTCATAAACAATTTGGTAGAAAATAGGGTTTGTTCTTGAAAACTTGGAAGAATATTTTCTTAGAATTCATTTGTAATCTCTGGCTATCTCTCCTAGACAAAGGTCATTTGATCAAACTGAGTAAACGACACCTCCGCCTCTATCTTTGATTTCCATACCCAAAATGATAAACGAATTCTGAATTTGTATTTTCACGTTGAGCGATCCTTCACCTGAACCGAGTAGATGTTCGATTGAGGAAACTTTGTTTTCCACCTGAACCGTGCTGAGGTTCTTTCTATCACCATTTGATTGTATTACCATTTCTCTTGTTGACATTTCTCTTGCAGGAGCCTTGCCAACGTATTTCAATTCTAGTGGTCAGTTTCTTAGTTTCGCTTGCATCCAGGTTGTTGTTAAACTCTTGCATTTGGCGACCCAAAGAATACACTCATAATTCTTGGCATGGATGAAAAGTAATATTTGAGAAATTGTAATTTTCTTCACGGTGTTAGTTTTTATTTTATTTTTATATATTAATAATCTAGAACCACATTCAAGGACAATAAATGCGAAAATATAAACCAAAACATAATAAGTTAGATACAAATATGTTTACACAGCCACAATAACCGAGCACAAAAAGCTCCAAATCCAAAGGTTAATACTACAAAACAACCAATTGCAAAGGTCTAGAAAGAATTGCCACAATTCAACAAATCACAGAGAAAACAAAGAAGAAGCAACCTATTAAACATCAATGTCAACATTACTTTATATGCACCTAAGTATGTGATATCGGAATATACTAATTTAAGTGTATGGTAAGAGCGCAAGACATAATAGGAATATCTTGTATATATTATTTACGAGATTATTTAGGTTTGTGAAGGAAGTGGTTATTATATTAACTAGGTATGTGAAATAATTATACATACTTAATTTCAGTTCCTTAATCATGTACGTACAATAACTTTCGATTGTGTCGAAATTGTAGGTTAAATAACAGTGTTTCAACTCAACTACTTCACAGAGAAAGCTTTAAAGCATGATTTTTAACATGATTGTTTATTATTCTTCAATTATTAATATTTTTTAGGCATTTTTGTAATGTTAGTTGGGGTAATATATGACATTTTATATTTTAATTTATGTTTTTTTTTATTCTCGAAAAAAATTATGTTAAGAGTGTTGGGCTTTATGATGTAAAATCATTTACTTTTAAACAGTAATAAAAATTTAAATTAAAAATATGAATGAAAAAAGATATAGTAACAATTTGCAAGATATAGTAACAATTTGTATTGTTGGAAAAAAATAAGTTTTGACATCATTTAAGGTTCTTGATAAAAGTATTTTTTCGTAACGATTATAGTCATTTAGTTTTATTAAACAAAGATTTAGTAATTATTGTTGTAAAAATATTGATTATGACAAGCGACATCAATTGTCGTTGCAAAGATTTTTGCAACGCACTTATACCAACAATATACAATGACATATTTTCCCTTGCAAAAAACACCTTTTGCCGCAATTTTGTGTTTTTCTCAATAATTTTTAGCGCTGCAAAAACTCGTTTTTATTGTAGAATGTACTACTTAATAAAATTGATGATTTTTCAGTAGTTTGGTCAAGTTTATTGATAATCCATTTACAACAATCAATCTTGTAATAATAAATCTTTTAAAAGATTTTAACTTGTTTGATTTTTATCATTCTATATAAAATAAATTAAGTTGTTATACCGTTATTTATATAAATTTATCAGTTAAATTGATTATATTCACTTTGACGCAGTTTAGGTTTATGTTAAAACTCAAACCTAATAACAATTCAAATAATTTATATAATATGACTAGCTAACAAAGAGATTTTGCAATCTTAATATGATTGTCTTTTTCACTGATTATTTTATTATTCTTAATTGTATTTTGAGAATTTCATATATTTATGTGGAGTAAATTAAACTTGAAAAGATATGTATTATTTTTATTTGTATTCTGGGAATTTCATATATTCATGTGGACTAAAATAAGCTAAATTTTTGTTAGAATGTGTACATAATTCATGATTCAATAATAATCGAATAAGGGGTAATCGAAATAGCTTAGCTATTTCGATCTGTTATCTTGGATGCTAGAAGTCGAAATGTAGTGGACTTTAGATATTGGGTCTTAGTTTAGTTTACACTATTGGGCCCAGGAGATGTGTCTATATAAGGAGCATTTCCTTGTAAGCAAAATAATGCTTTTTCGATCAATTTCACAATATACAATATCAATTTTACTTCTCTCTCTTTTTCCTCTAAACTTCTTCTTCTTCATCACAAATATACTTTCTTTCATCCTCTGTTCCAACAAATTGGTATCAAGGAGCTCGGTTGCGATTCAAGGAGAATCAAATGGCAAACGGAACAACAACGTCGACACAGATTCCAGCAAACCTACCAGTTTTCAAAGGAGAAAACTACCAGCGATGGGTTGCACAAATGAAAGTCATTTTCAGATTTCAAGATGTTGTTGAAATCTTGAATGATGGTGTATCAGAGCTGGAAGCAAATGCGACGGAAGCCCAGAAAGCTGCGCACAAAGATCAGAGGAAGAAAGATGTTCTTGATTCATCGTGTGTAGATTCTGATGTTTTGAGAAGATAATCGAAGAAGAATCAGCAAAAGAAGCATGGGACAAGTTAAAGAACTTGTATGGCGGAGGAGAAAAATTGAAGAAGGTGAAGTTGCAGACGCTGAGAAAGCAATACGAATTGATGCACATGAAGGATGATGAATCAATTTCTGCATACTTCTCAAAGATTGTGACATTGACGAACCAAATGAAAGCATGTGGCGAAACCATCACAGACCTGCAGAAAATAGAAAAGGTATTGAGATCTTTAACAGCAAATTTTGATTATATTGTTGTGACAATTGAAGAAGCAAAGACTCTTTCTGAGATGAAGTTAGAAGAACTTCAAGCTTCGTTAGAGGCTCATGAGATGAGATTGAAGCAAAGAGACTCAGAAAGAGAGAAGGTAGCTGAACAAGCATTGCAATCAAGATTCAAAGAAAGCTGAAAATCGAGTTTCGAAAGCATCTTGCAGATGATGAGAAGTCAAGCAAGAATGCTGATTCGAGAAAAGGTGTGAGCAACAAGTATTCTGGGAAGAAAGTTGAAAAGAAAGATAAGCAATGCTACAATTGTCAAGGTTTTGGTCACTTCCGAGACCGGAAGGAAAGTAGAAAGAGCGAAAGAAAGTGATGAAGCTCAATATGCACGTGCAGGAGACAGTGATTCAGATGATGTGCTGATGATGGTTAATTCTCAATCGAATTCAGAGAAAACCAACATGTGGTATCTGGACTCAGGATGTAGCAATCATATGACTGGCAACAAAAATTGGTTCACCAAATTAGATGAGTCAGTAAAAAGGGTGATAAAGTTTGCTGATGGAAGACACATCGATTCTGCTGGCAAAGGAGATATTTCGATTGCCAGAAAGGATGGTGGAAAAGCTACTATCACTGAGGTATTGTATGTACCCTCTATGACAAGTAACTTGATAAGTGTAGGTCAATTACTTGCAAAAGGATTCAGGATGAAACTTGAAAGGAATGAGATGAAAGTTTATAGGGCTGATGGGAGGTTAATCATGAAAGCACCTTTGGCAGAAAACAAGACGTTCAAAGTAGAACTCAACACATCAGATCACAAATGTCTTGCTTCGATGACAGAAGAAGACAAGAATTGGCTATGGCACCACAGGTATGGACATCTAAACTTCAGAAGTTTATGCATGCTCAATCAGAAGAAGATGGTGGTTGGTTTGCCTTATGTGAAGGAACCAAAGCAAGTATGTGAGGAATGCTGTAAAGCTAAGCAGGCAAGGAAGGCATTCAAACATGACTTGCCCATGAAATCCAAACGCAAGTTGGAGCTAGTTCACTCTGATGTGTGTGGACCATTTGAAGTAAAATCAAATGGAGGCAACAGGTATTTTCTTACGTTCATTGATGAATTCACCAGACATATATGGATTTACATCATTGAAAAGAAAAGTGAAGTATTCACACAGTTCAAGAAGTTCAAATTGCACGCTGAAAAGCAAAGTGGCTAAATTGAAGAAGGAATGGTGGTGAATACACCTGAATTTGCCAAATTTTGTATTGGGAAGGTATAGAGAATGAAGTTATTGCACCTATACACCTCAACACAATAGCATAGCTGAGAGGAAAAACAGAAGTATACTGAACATGACAAGAAGTATGTTGAAAGCTAAAGAAATGCCTAAAAGATTTTGGTGAAGCGACTTGACAGTATACATTCGAACAGTGTCCAACAAAGAGGATAGTTGGAAAAACACCTCATGAGGGACCGATCGAAGCCAAGTGTAAGTCACTTGAGTTTTTGATCAATGTGTTTCGCATGTACCGAACAATTGAGAAGAAAACGGATGATCAGTGAAGCTATGGTTCTTATAGGTTATCATTCGTGCGTATGTATTCACCAATCGAAGATAAACTAATAATCGAGAGATGTTTGAATCGACGAAAGCAAAGGTTGGGATTGAGTCGAGTTCAACAGAATCGACACTATTATAACGTGTTCAAGAAGATCCACAAGATGAGTCCTCGAATAGTCGGTGAACAAGGTAACACTTCAACTAGTCGAAATGAAGAACCACCGAGCAAAGTGAAAGAAGGTCGACAAGAACAAGAACTGAATCAACTAGGCTAGCTGGGTATGAAAGATTCTCAGATCAAGTGATTGATGATGATGGTGATCTAGTTGAAGAAGCCATGATGATGGCTGAAGCAGAACCAATCGATTTGAATGAAGCAATGGGTAATTCGAATTGGTGCAAAGCCATGAAAGAAGAACTCAGAGCCATTGAAAAGAACAAGACTTGGGAGCTTGTCGAAAGAACGAATAAGAAGCCAATTGATGTAAAGTGGATATACAAAGTGAAAAGAAGGCCAAATGGAGAAATTGCTAAGTACAAAGCAAGACTGGTGGCTAGAGGCTTTCTACAAAAGCCAGGAATAGACTTCGATGAAGTATACGCACCAGTTTCTAGGCTGGAAACAATTCAAATAGTTGTTTCGACAGCAGCATACAGGGGATGGAAAATGCATCAACTGGATGTAAAGTCAGCATTCATGAATGGACCATTAGAGGAAGAAGTCTATGTCACTCAACCACCAGGATTCAACGTCAAAGGACAGGATTCGAAGGTATATAGATTACAGAAGGGTCTCTATGGTTTGAAGCAAGCTCCTCGAGCTTGGAATAAAAGAATAGATAGTTTTCTGATCGAAGCAGGTTTCACAAAGTGTGTTTCTGAACATGGAGTGTATGTAAAAGATATCGATGGTGTTAGTAGAATCATTTTATGCCTCTATGTAGATGACTTACTGATTACTGGAGATGAAGAAGTTGAGATAAGAAAAGTCAAGTCAAAGCTAATGCAAGAATTCGAAATGTCAGATCTAGGAAATCTCTCATATTTTCTAGGAATGGAATTCAAAAATACTGAAGAAGGAGTACTCTTGCATCAAACCAAGTATGCTCAAGACATTCTGAAAAGATTCAACATGAGCAACTGTAAAGAAGTTGCCACTCCACTAGAGACAGGAGCAAAGCTGAAGAAAGAATTGAATGATAAGTTTGTAAATTCGACATTGTACAAACATATCATTGGATCCTTGAGGTATCTTTGCAATACAAGGCCTGATATTTGCCAAAGTGTGGGGTTGTTGAGCAGATTTATGGAGAAACCTCAAGAGTGTCATCTCAATGCAGTGAAGAGGGTGTTAAGATACGTAAAGGGAACCATCGACCATGGGGTGTTACTGCCAAAGAAGTCGAAGAGCAACACAAGCATTGAAGTTCATGGATATACTGATTCAGACTTCAGTGGAGATCAAGATGAAAAGAAAAGCACTGCAGGCTACATCTTCATGATGGAAGGTGCTCCAATCTCCTGGAGCTCGAAGAAACAAAACATTGTGGCTTTGTCATCATGTGAAGCAGAATATGTAGCTGCATCATATGCAGCATGTCAAGCAGCATGGATCGAAATGTTACTTGAAGAACTCAAGATAATGAAGCCAAAGAATATAAAGTTATTTGTTGACAACAAATCAGCAATTAACTTGGCTAATCATCCAGTGTGTCATGGTCGAAGCAAACACATTGAAAGAAGGTATCATTTTCTGAGAGATCAAGTAAACAAAGGGAAGATCGAAATAAAGTACTGCAAGACTGAAGTTCAACTAGCTGACATATTCACTAAACCTCTGAAGAAAGTCAGATTCGAAGAGCTGAAAGGGAGCATCGGGATGAGAAGTCTCGAGAACATGAATTAAGGGGGTGTGTTAGAATGTGTACATAATTCATGATTCAATAATAATCGAATAAGGGGTAATCGAAATAGCTTAGCTATTTCGATCTGTTATCTTGGATGCTAGAAGTCGAAATGTAGTGGACTTTAGATATTGGGCCTTAGTTTAGTTTACACTATTGGGCCTAGAAAATGTGTCTATATAAGGAGCATTTCCTTGTAAGCAAAATAATGCTTTTTCGATCAATTTCACAATATACAATATCAATTTTACTTCTCTCTCTTTTTCCTCTAAACTTCTTCTTCTTCATCACAAATATACTTTCTTTCATCCTCTGTTCCAACAATTTTAAAATTTATTTTATATGTTCCTTTCCTTGAACATATAAGATTTATTTTATTTCATTCAAAACATATTATGTTGGATTGTTTCACCATCATTTAAGATTATTTATGTTTTAATAATAAAATTGTTCCTTTCCTACGACATTAAAATTTAGTTATATTTTTTGTAACGATTATTGTCATTTAGTTTTATTAAACAAAGATTTAGTAATTATTGTTGTAAAACACCTTTTGCAGCAATTTTGTGTTTTTCTTAATAATTTTTGGCGCTGCAAAAACTCGTTTTTGTTGTAGAATATACTACTTAATTAAATTGATGATTTTTCAGTAGTTTAGTCTACTTTATTGATAATACATTTACAACAATCAATCTTGTAATAATAAATCTTTTAAAAGATTTTAACTTGTTTAATTGTTATCATTCTATATAAAATAAGTTAAGTTGTTATACAGTTATTTATATAAATTTATCAGTTAAATTGATTATATTCACTTTGACACAGTTTAGGTTTATGTTAAAACTCAAACCTAATGACAATTCAAATAATTTATATAATATGACTAGCTAACAAAGAGATATTTCAATCTTAATAGGATTGTCTTTTTCACTGATAATTTTATTATTCTTAATTGTATTTTGAGAATTTCATATATTTATGTGGACTAAATTAAGCTTTAGAAGGTATAAGTTAATATATTTATTATTCTTAATGGTATAAGTTAATACTTATTCCTTTGGTGTATTTAGATTTGAATTTACAAGGTTTGTTTGTTTATAAAAGTATGGTATCTTCTATAGATATATCATTATCTCTATTACATGAAAATTATTGTAAGCTTCTATCTTTCGTATGATATTTTTTGTTAATGCCTATCTCTTCACTATTCATTAAGATATATTTTTTAACATTCTAATATAGAAGTATAATATAATTTTAGTCTAAAAAGTTTGTAAAATTTCCATCCTGAAACTCAAATTCATCAAACGTGTAAGTATGTATATGTTACACTTATATGGATAAGAAAATTATCAATGTTGATGCTACTTTAATAAAACCTCTAACCCACCACTTAAAATAGTTGTTATTCAAATAATTTATGTGATTTTTTAGTATCTACAATATTTTTATGTGTTAAAATTAAAATGAAATTAAAAATAAATTAAAAAATTATACAAATAATTAAATTTGAAGGTGTTCTTGATCAATATTTTAAAACATGGATAAAATTTGTATTTTTATAATATAATAGAATCTTATTTTTATTAAAATTAATTATTGTAGAGAATCGATACATAATACATAAATAAATAAACAAATGAACAAGTTAAAACACCGTATAAGTAATTTTTAAAACACTTTTCTGTAATTTTTATTTCAAACACCGTATAATGTTTTATTTCAAACACTTTTGTGTAATTTTTTAAATACCCACAATATTGTTTAAATGTGAAAATGAATTAAAAAGTAGAAACAAAACACACCATATAAGTAATTAAATTTGAAGGTGTTCATAATCAAAATTTAAAAATATGGATGTAATTTAAATACATTAATAAAATAATAAAATAATAAAATGTTATAAACTCTAAAAATTAATTACTATAGAGAATCAACACATAATACATAAATACATGAAATTGTTAAAAATTAAAAACACACTGTGTCTTTAACATATATAATATATATTTTACGATTGACAATGTATAATTCAAAAGTCATATTCAAAACATGAAAATAAAGATAAAATACATATTTTATGTAACATAAAACGATGGTATCCTGCTTGTAGTTGTTAGAAATTAAAAAAAAAACATGATTCTAATAGTAATATTCCAATAGTCATATTTTCTGTAAGATATATTGATAGTATCTTACAAGTAATCTACATTTGAGTCTTTGGAAAAGTCCCTCTTGAAATTAGTGGATAAGCAAACTATAAATGAAATTTTGTAAAAAGTGGCAACACACCAAGGTGATGCAAACCTATAAAATATTTTTTGTTTTAGCTGATGTCATCTAAAACAGGTGGTGTAACGAAAGATCCTCAAGGTTATTTATTTGAACATAACTTGTTTTTTCTGGAGTTCATCTAAATAAAATTTGGTGTCCACTATGCTGTCAATTGAATTTTTGGGTATGAGTGCAAATGTTGGATAGACACAATGTGTACAACATAGTTATTATATTGCTATTAATGGTATTTGTAGACTTATTATTACTTTGACACTTCTTGTTTGTAGTCACTTCCTAAAACTCCTCCTATATATGAAAATCATTTTAACTTTCTCTCAATCACTAAAATTAGTGTTTAACTTCAATAGAAAATTTAAAGGACGTTGAATTACAATTCAATTAAATAAAATAAACTCTATCCTTTAATATATGAGTGGAAGCGCTACAGTAGCATTCAAGCAACACAAAAAGGACTCAAACATAATGTCATACCCCAAATTTTGACCTAATATACCACCTTACATTTGCATCATTGCACAACTAATAGTTCAAACAGCATTAATCGGGTGTAGCATTCACAGGTCAAAATTAGGGTTTCATCAGATTTTCATCTGATTCAAGAGCCAACCAATTAGGGTTTGATTTTTTCTCACCTCATTTGATCTATCTTGATCAAATCATCAGCCTTCAATCCTCAGATATCCATTTTCCTCACTGATCAATCAAGGATCGACCAATTAGGGTTTTGGTCGAGCATAGGCATTCTCTGATTTTTTGAGCAAGAAATGACTTTTTTGGATAGAGATTGGTCATTATATCTTAGATACAACATCTTGACCTAATTTCTGGATTCAAAACATCACAGAGGTTCATGACTTCATCACCAATTTCGAAACGTCTGATGAAATTTCATCTGCACAGAAAAGTCAAACTTTGACTTTTGGTCAAATTTTTCAAAACAAAACTTTTTCCATCATCAAAATACTTCACATGATCCATCATGATCATAAAAAATCAAAGAATTTGGAAAAGTCAACAAAAAGTCAAAAGTTTTCATACTTAGAAATTTTTCTAAGTGTTGAAATTTCTTATTTTTTTCAAACTTCAAGCCATTTTTTCACCTAGTTCCAATTTGAATTTGAAAAAACTCAAAACATGAAAGTTGTAGCTTGTGGAAAAATCTTTCCAAAATATCCAAGAACTCTCAAATCCATGGAGTCTAGATACACTTTTGAAATTGAAACATAAGGCTCCATGACACTTGATTTTCAAAGTCAAAACATCAAGATTATAGGTCATTTTGCATTTTCCTCTTCTAGAACCTTTGCCACCTTGCCAAGAGAGGATAGAACTGATAAAAATCAGTTGGATGTAATTATTATAGGATAGGATCAAGTTGAAATTAACCATGGTTAAAGAAGGAAGCTTCCTTTGCATTTAATGCAAAAGACTTCCTTGCCCTCTAAGGCAAGTTTGAATTACCAAATGCCCAATTGCTTGCCTAACATTTCGATACAATGGCCTATAAATAGAGGTACCAATTCAAGCTCAATGGACACCAAAAACATTGCAAAGTCATGCTTCTCACTTCTTTCTTCAAAATCAAGAAACATAACACATTTTTGAGAAAACTTGCAATTTTCAAAATTCAATGAAAACATGATAAATTTTGGTGTCTAACATGTTTCAGTATCAACATGTAACTGGTTTGTAACTTAGAATCAAACTAAAAACAACTGAAAATCAGATTTTGAACTTCATGCTTCCAAACTTTTACAGACTACTTAAGTATTCGAATTTGGATTTTGGCTGGAGCAATTGATGTTTTAATCACTCAAACATCATCACCATACTCCATGGACATGAGGCAGACCATTAATCCTGAACTGTAACACTCTTAACCCCATTTTCGAGTTTCATTTTGAGCTGACTGTAGGTTGATTTGGTTGGAGAGATTGGAGCAAGCTCGAAGCAAGCATACCATCCACACAACTTCTATACATGCCGATGAAGGTGTAGCAATCCTCAAACAAGTTCTGGAAACACGTTTTGAGCTTCTTCGATTCTCATTTTTCCAAGTATGAACATGAACTGTGATATCATGATTCCTTGCATCTTTTTGAAAAAAGCTCTTGGCCATTCTTTTTCTGCACCTCTAACGATCATAAACCCTCAAAAAAATCCAAGAATCATGAAACCTACATCATTTAATTTAAGATTTTCAGTTTAGGGTTCGTCGTGTTCTTCAAAACCTAAATTGTTCTGGGCTAAATATAAATGAAATTAACAACCACCTTCGTATTCGTGAGGAAAAAACGAGCAACTTTGATGTTTACATCATTGAATTTCATTGAGAAACGAGGATGGTAGCTTGGATCAAAGATTCTGAAGATCAAATATGGTGAAGAACACTGCGCGCGTGTTCTTCATTTTCAAATTTTTAAACATTCCAATGTTATATCAACACGTGTTCCTGGTCCACTAACACCCCAGCGCGTTTGGTCTAGTGGTTGCTTTCTTGCCTTTAGTTCTCTTTGACACGCGTCCCACCTCATGGTCATGGGTTCAACACCCATCAGGACCATTCTTTTTACAAACTTTCCAAATTTTTTCATGTTTTTTATCAAACTTTCACAATTTTTTTTGACCAATCAAAACTCCTTATTTTAAGGTGATTTTTTGGACACTTGTCAATAAATACATCTATTTTGTGATAGTGCAAAAATTTTCAGAAAAAACTTTCATCTGATTAAATTTTAATCGAGCCGAAAACGACGTTCTGAACACTTTTCAAACCTCCTTTTAAGGTGAATTTTTCAAGTTTTCGACTTCCGATTTTTTTCAAAACTTTTCATAAATGAACCTCACATTTCAAAATGATTTTTCAAAACATTTCATCAAACTTGCATCTTTTACCATGATCGATCCGATTTAAAACGATAAAACTGATTTCGTCTTCTCTCGAATTTCTCGATCGATCATGGGCCTCCCTTATGGTGTAAGTCCCAATCCTTTATGTACATACTTAGTTTTTGCTTGTACATACTCAAATTATCATTGTCAATATTCAAACATAAAGCAAATTTCTTTCGTTTGTTTTCATTCGTTTGTTTATACACCGATACCATTGGTATTGAAAGGAGCATTATTCCCTGTGAAACTGCTTTCAAACCAATGGGCCTCCATCATGGTGTAAGTCCCATAACATTCTTTTATGTACATAATATTTCTTTGTACATATCAAACTTTTGTCAAACACTTTTTTACAAAGTTTCATCGTACATATCTGATACTCTTTTATACTCAAGTAGACAAACTTGATCGTTTGTTTTCACATCACTTGTGTATACTCAAACAAAATAGTCTTTTGTACATATTTTCTTTGTACATACCAAATACTTTTCATACAAAATTTTCATACAAAATTTTCATCTGTACATAACACAGATACCTTTTTACAAATATTCCAACACAGATAAACTTCGATCATTCGTTTCTGTTTCATCTGTATAGACCAACTGAATACCATTGGTATTGAAAGGAGCTTTCTCCTGAGTAAAACTTCTTTCAAATCAATGGGCCACCCTTATGGTGTAAGTCCCATCCCTCCTATGTACATCCATCTTTATCTTTACATAAAAACTCGTTCGTGCACATATTTACTTCCTTGTACACATTCAAACTTGTAAATAATCAAGTTACGCTCGTTTTAAATGTTCGTTTCACAGACACTTGTTTATATTTCATAAACTCCTGTAAATAAACATCATGCATTGTTTATATTTCCTTCTTAAACTCCTGTGAATACATATCACACACACACACCTGTTTATACAAACCGTCTAATAATAACATAACAATTAGACTAATCAATAGGTTCCCAGAGTAATAGCCTCCGCTTGGGCTTCATACAAGATAACTCATCCCCAGTTGAGTTTAGCCTCCGCTTGGGCTTTATACAAGACAATCCATCCCCAGCATGGGTCAGCCTCCTCTTAGGCTTCATATAAGAAAACTCATTCATCTGAGTTTAGCCTCCGCTTGGGCTTCATACAAGATATTTTATCTCCAACAGAATTTAGCCTTCTCTTGGGCTTCGTACAAAGAAACTCTCCCCACAGAGTTTAGCCTCCGCTTAGGCTTCATATAAGACAACACTCCCCTGTTGAGTCAGCCTCCTCTTGGGCTTCGTTCAAAAGAACTCCTCATTGAGTTTAGCCTTCTCTTGGGCCTCATACAATGAAAGAGATAGGAAATCTCTTAACAGCCTCCTATTGGGCTTCCAATACAAAGAATCACCCACGCTAAGATAGAACCCTGAAAGGATGGTTTCTCGGTGAAATCACTTTCAAATTCCCCAGAGAGTAAAATTTCCCGGTGAAATTGCTCTTATTCAGAAAAGGATGGTTTCTCGGTGAAATCCCTTTCAAGCCAAAGCCAGCCATACCCTATAGCTTCCTCTTGAGCTTCATACAAGGACCCTCGATAACCCTCGATGACCCTCGGAATGCCTCCTCTTGGGCTAACAATACAAGGACCCACGGGCTTCTTAAAAGCATCCCTTTAATCCAATCAATTTCTCCTTGAGATTTAGACATTTATCATCTCTATGGAAGAAGTATCTCATCTATCACATCACATACAGTCAAAAACTTTTCAAACTCTTTTCAAACTCTTTTCAAAAAAACTATTTTCAAACAAAAACATCTCTTCATTGTAAGTGGTAACGCTTGTACACTCAAGAAAAACACCCAATAATTACAGTTAAAAGATTCAATCATCTTTTTCAAATATCTTTCTTAAACATGTAAGTGGTAACGCTTGTACACTCAAGCAAAACACCTAATACTTACGACGAAAGATTTAATCAATCAAACTTTTCAAAAATGTATGTGATGAAATAGATTAGATACATTTTCATTAAGATGACATTTGTGCATCTCTTAAACTAACATCCGTTGCTTTCCACTAGCATAAGTGGGAACTAAGATTGCTCTGACTTTCTCAACATCCTTTTGAGAATACGTAGGCACAAGGTGTCATCCTTGCCGAGCAAATTTCTTTCTCTCTCAGACCAAACAAACCATAGAACCCGTAGATCCAAGCTACAAATGCTCGATTCCCACTAGGGGATATGGATGCGAAAGATCCATGATCTTTGCGAGCACAATAATAACAAAACCTAGAATCCCACATAATCTCTTTTCTTAAAATCCAAAGGAAAAATTTTCCCAATCATAGAAATAGCAATTAAAACACACAAACATATCAAATATATTCATATATAAAGCTGTAGATAACTACATATATTTAGGGTGCTCCATCTATTCCCTTTATATAACAATCCCCCTTACTCAGAATCTCCCCAATGCGTTACGTCTAGTTTGCGCTAGTCGTTACGCATACCAATATCAATTGAGGGTATTTCTTTCCCTTTTCATAATCATTAAATCATCTTTCTTGTGTTGAAAATAATAAAGCTTGATGCTCGCGGCATCTTTATAAACAAATCAAAAGATTTAAATCGTTGCGTGCCAGAGAATCCGAACTCACGTTCGCATCCTCTAGCGCGTCACCTTTTAACGCGAACAGGAAAAATGGCGACTCTGCTGGGGAGAACGCTGAAACTTTGATTTTTCAAAAAAAGAAAACGCGTTACTCTGCCCGAGAGCACCAAGCTTTTTTTTGTTTTCAAAAAGAAAAGAAAGGGGATAAGCTTTTCATATTTTGCATATATCTGTTTTTCTTTATTGTGTGTTTCGCGATTTCACTTGATGGAAAGAAATCCTAACCCGGATTTAAGAAACATTTTTAAGATCTAGGTGGAGATATTAATCGTGAGCGCTTTAATGCTTTCAAGTTAATATTTCCGTGATGGAGGTTGTCTTGAGGGTATTTGTTTAAGTAATTGCAAACGTTGTATTTTCGGGAACTTAAGAAGTCGAGTGGATTGTAGAACACATAAACCATCCCGGCCATTAGGATGTAGTGCATAGATTATTCGGGTGTAAGCCTAGAGTAATTGTCATGCGATACTACGATCAGGCGAGTTTCTCTTGAAAATATTATTGGACCATCGAGTAGTCAACAAATCCAATAATGTTTTGAAGGGGAGTGTTGAGCTCAGATATCGAGAACCCGATTCACGTATGAATAAGCCCATAGAACTTAACCACGTTGATTCTTATCGTTGGCTTCATGCTCGCTACTTCGGACGCTTGATCGTGTGTATAACTACTAACCATGTTTGCCGCATTCATGCATTCATTCATTCATTCAAAAAAAAAACTTCATTTCTCTTCCCATTTCCAAAGAATTTAGAGATTTTTTTCTTTGTAAAATATTTTAGGTTAGAGTGATGGACGTCCGAGGAAGATTCACCAAAAGATACAGTTTTAGAATTCCTGATGTAGGAAAGTTAAAAGAGTTAGCATCCTTGGTAGAAGATCCCTCGGATTTCAGAAAACGCTATGGAACTCTTCTAACTCTTCTGAACGCTAACGTTGATGAAGGACTTCTCAAAACTTTCGCTCGCACGATCCGCCTATCATTGTTTCACTTTCCCTGATTATCAGTTGATGCCTACTTTGGAAGAGTATGCGCATATCCTAGGAATCTCAGTATCGGACAAAGTGCCTTTCAATGGTTTGGAAGCCATTCCTAAGTCACAAGTCATTGCAACAATGACTCATTTAAAGAAATCTGAGATAGACAAAAACCTAACTACCAGAGGAAAACTCTTAGGACTAACCTCAAAGTTCCTAATGGAGAAGGCTCTCAAATTCTCGGAAGCTGGTAGTATGGTAGCCTTTGAAGCTATTTTAGCTTTACTCCTCTATGGATTGGTGTTGTTTCCCAACGTCTCAAATTTCGTTGATATCAACGCCATAAGGATCTTTCTGATTGGAAATCCCGTCCCCACCCTGCTTGGTGATACGTACGTCTCTATTCATCATAGGAATCGTCAAGGAGACGAAACTATCGTGTGTGCACTGCTTTTCAAATGGATTACCTCACACTTGCCTAAATCTCCTATCTTCCGCGAAACAAAGATGAGTGGCATTGGTCCGTAAGACTCGTGTCTCTTACAAACGACGATATCCATTGGTATACTTTGGCAAACAATGAGATGGAAATCATTGAGAGCTGTGGAGAATTTGCCAACGTACCTCTCATTGGTACGAAAGGAGGAATCAACTATAACCCATTCCTAGCGAGACGTCAACTCGGATACGCAAACTCTGGTAAACCTCTTGGATTTACAGTAGAAAGCTACTTCTACCATGAAGGGGAGGATTCCCAAGGATTGAAGGCTAGGATGATTAAAGCTTGGCATCACATCCGAAAGAAAGGAAAAGGTAAGGCAAAGAATTGTGTAGCCATGGAAACCTACACTTCTTGGGTAAAGAAAAGAGCAAAGGAATTCCGAATGCCTTACGCTTATGAAGATCCCATGTTCTCAATCGCCTCCAAATCAACAAATTTTCCCGTCGAAACTGTGGAAGAATACCAAGAAGCCTTGACCAAGATAAGGTTTGAGAAGGAAGCTTTGGAAAACAAATTCCTTAAGGCTAACCTCGAGAATGAGAAGCTCAAGAAGCAAGTCAAAGATCATGAAAAGACGCTTTATTTCTAGGATGAATGGCTCATGGAAAAAGATGAGGAGATTCGCCAGAAGCATGACGCAATCAAGAAATTCATCAAAGAAAGAAAAGGAACGCCTGAAGATTTGATGAATAACAATCTTACTCCCAACGAATGGAAAAGATTCGTCAGCAAGCTAAAAGCCGAGAAAGCAGAACTAAAAGCTCGCTATGGAAAGGAAATCCTGAAGAGGAAGCTGCATCAAGCCTTTGGATCTTCATCAGACGAAGACGTTTAATTAGTTCAATTTAGTTTGTAATTTTATCATTTATTTTATCATTTGTGTGAGCAATGCTCCAAAAAAAAAAAACAATTGTTGTAATCTTCTTTCAATAATCAATGAAATTTGTGTTTTTCCATCCAAATATTTGCCAAGAAATATCTCTTTTAGCATAAATTCTTTGGAAATTCCTTTTCTTTACAATCATATTCATGCATCATATCTTGCATTTAGGTCTATTGTCTAGAGTCTAACATTTTTCCAGTTGGAATCACTTTTCCAGATAGGAACAGATTGTCAAGCTGTCGCGTCTTAGAGTTTCTCGACTGCGTCCGCAGCCAACTCGAACGTACGATACTAGATCAAAAAGAAGAAAAGTAATGAAGAATTTTGAACAAGAGAATGCTGAACTTCGTAGTACAGTAACAACGCTACAAGAAGAAGTGGAAAGACTCACATCTTTGGTCAACTCACTTGCCACAGCGCAAAGTCAACAAGAAGCATCGAGCAGTCAAAACCAAACAGCAACTTCAAAGGATACTACTACTCAGCCACGTCACCAGAGTTCACCTTTCAAGATGCCGAAGGCTATCCATGGGGAATGCCTTTCAACTTCGGCATCGGAGTTCGCCAACCGACTTCTCAAACAATCTCGCTTGACATACCTACTTTGCAGCAAAACTCTGCTTCACAGCGTGGAATAACTTTTCCACAAGTAACAATGTCGGTTTCTCAACCGATCATGTTGAACTCGACTGTAGTGCACACTACCACGCGAAGAAGTTCATCACACTCCAGAAATAACACGAACGCCGTGGTTCAATGGAGAATCTCCAAGAACAACTCCTCAAAATGCACGAGATAAAACGATTCAAGGAAAGAATTGTTTGGGAAAAGCGCCCAAGATCTTTGCTTAGTTCCTCGTGTAAAAATACCTGCGAAATTCAAAGTCCCTGACTTTGAAAAGTACAAAGGGAACTCTTGTCCTCAGAGTCATCTCACAATGTATGCTAGGAAAATGTCTACGTACAATGAGGATCATCAGCTGCTAATTCATTACTTCCAGGACAGTCTCACCGGTGCCGCACTAAAGTGGTACATGGGTTTAGGCAGCACGAATATCCAAACATTCAACGACTTAGGTAAAGCCTTCGTACAGCAATATAAGTTCAACTTGGATATGGCTCCTGATAGGGATCAACTTCGCTCCATGTCTCAAAAGGAAAGAGAGACATTTAAGGAATATGCGCAACGATTGAGGGAAATTGCTGCCCAAATTAACCCACCATTGGAAGAAAAGGAGATGACTAAGGTGTTCTTGAATACTCTAAACTCATTCTACTATGAGCGAATGATCGCTAGTGCTCCCGGAGATTTCAACGAAATGGTAAGCATGGGAATGCGATTAGAAGAGGGTGTTCGAACCAGACGTCTAACCAAGGAAGCAGGATCTTCTAGTAATACCAAGAAAATTGGAACCAGTTTTCCAAGGAAAAAAGAGCATGACGTAGGAATGGTATCCCGAGGGAAACCACGTAAGAATGTCATCCAACAACGACAGGTAGCTGCCATAGCACCCTCTGTCAACATAACTCCAAACACAGGAATTGCTCCGCAATTTCAACAAAATCAACAAACTCAACAGCCTCGTCAACAGGCTCAGCAGTTTCACAACCAAAACCGTACGCCTCGGGTCACTCAGTTCGACCCAATTCCCATGACGTACGCAGAACTTTACCCGGCGCTAATAGAAAGAAACCTGATACAGACAAGGTCACCACCTCCGGTTCCTGAGAAGTTGCCGTGGTGGTACAAAACCGACGTATCTTGCCCTTTTCACCAAGGGGCACCAGGCCATGACCTCGAACATTGCATAGCATTAAAGGCAGAAGTACAGAAGTTAGTAAGGTCTAATCTTCTTTCCTTCAAGAATACGAGCCCAAACGTGCAAGCTAATCCGCTTCCCAGTCACAACGGACATTCAGTAAATTTAATCAGAGGAAACGTGGTGCATCTTCACGAAGCATACGGTGCAATGAGCGTTTTCGCTAAACACGATTATTCAGCTTGCAACATTTTCTCCAAGGATATTCAAGGATGTTCCACCATAAGAGCAAATATCCAGCATTTGTTAGACACTGGTGATTTACAAATTTACAAAAACCGAGATGACCATGACGTAAATACCGTAGGGCATTTTCCGCATGAGCTTTTAGTCTCAGATATCAACTCGGAAAATCCCGAAGTAAACATTGTGATCCCTTATTTCAACATACCCGAGCATGTGGAGATCGCATACAATGGTTCCAGCATTCCAACATCTCCTTTGGTAATTTGCCCACCTGGTCCTGTTCCATACAGTTCTACCAAAGTAATTCCTTACCAATACAGTGCAACCCTGATAGAAGATGGGAAGGAGAAACCCCTGCCTACACTTCCAGCTAATATCAATGTAGCAGAAATCGGACGAGTAACGAGAAGTGGACGAGTTCATACTCCAGTACCACCAAAACCGCCTACAATTCCTGTTGTTAAACAGAACCCAGTTAGCATATCTGCTGAGAATCCTGCAACGATTCCCATTGCTAATCCAAGCATAAATATTGGTTCTACTGATGGAACCAACATCAACTCAGACTTTGAAGAAATACTAAAACTAATCAAGAAAAGCGAGTATCGAGTCATAGATCAACTGATGCAGACTCCTTCAAAGATTTCAATACTGTCTTTACTCCTTAACTCTGAAGCTCACCGAGAAGCTTTGATGAGAGTATTAGAACAGACTTATGTGGATCACGATGTGACTACAGACCAATTTGGAGGGATCGTTTCCAACATAACAGCCTGCAACAATCTGAGTTTTAGTGACGAAGAACTTCCAGAAGAAGGGAAAGATCACAACTTGGCCTTACACATCTCAATGATTTGCCAGTCAGATTCCCTGTCCAATGTATTGGTGGATACGGGCTCGTCTTTAAATGTAATGCCAAAAACGACGCTCGCTCGTTTAGCTTACAAAGGAACGCCAATGAAGTTCAACGATATAGTAGTAAGAGCCTTCGACGGATCGAGAAAGTCAGTTATTGGGGAAGTTGATCTCCCGATGACAATTGGCCCTCACACTTTCAAAATTATTTTCCAAGTCATGGACGTACCAGCTGCATACAGTTGCTTGCTAGGAAGACCTTGGATCCATGATGCAGGAGCAGTAACTTCTACTCTCCATCAAAAATTAAAATTCACCTTCAACGGAAAGTTGGTGACTATCAGCGGTGAACAAGCTTTACTTGTAAGTCATCTATCCAGTTTCTCCTTCATCACCACTAATGACATTGAAGGGGCACACCTCCCCGAACATCCGTTAGAAGATGAATCTACCAACAAAAGCAGATCATCTATCTCTTCATATAAAGAAGCGACACAAATGGTGAAAGATGGCAATGCCCAAGGATGGGGACAAGTAATTAAACCTGTCAACAACGGAACAAAAGCCGGACTCGGGTTCACACCTGTATTCTCTCAGAATGAACCAAAAGAGGAAGCACTTCCCCCAATCAAGGAAGTATTTCACAGTGGAGGTTTCTTAAACCCTGTTCCACAAGAAGTCAATGTTGTAACCATAGAAGAGGAGGAAGACAATCTATCCGAATCTGAAGAGTGGAGCACTTACTTGAATAGCCCTGAATATGTGTCTCAGGAGGAATCATATGCACCGACTGATCAATTCAAAGACATGTCCTTGCAAAGAACATGAAAATCCACCACCCTCGCTGAAATTTGGGATACCTTGGGAGAACCAAGTGGCAACACGACTACATGGTGAAATACATCGCGCTAAAGCTCGAAAATTCGGATCGAAGATATCCACCACGGGATGGGGTGATGACATTGAATACCCTAGTCAACCGAGGAGGAATACTCGTCTTCTCAAACTAATCAACAGATCGAGATCCCAAATGAAGATCTCTGCTTCAACACTTCTGTGGAATTCACCAAGCCAGATCCTGGTTATCACTACATCAACATGATCACTGAAGATCAAGAGTACGACTCGGGATACGATCTAGAAAGTGTTGCCGACAACGAGTCTCTTCACTCGAAAGATTGGAAGGAACATCCCGATTCAACACGAGATCAACAGAAGTAGAAATGCTATATCTCATACTTCCGATCCGTTAATCAAGAAGATCGCTTTAGCAAAGACAAAAGGCAAGGCCATCACCCGAGTCTTCAAAGCTCGCTCAACCAGCGACCAAAGTCTACTCGAGGGTTAAAACAAGCGGAAAGTTACCCGAGTACCTCGACTTCCAAGGAGTTCGCACCATCGAAACCCGTGAAGTTCGGACTAATGTTCATAGCTCTAAGTAGTTTATTTTTGCTTTTGTTTTGAACTCTCTCGCCCAAAGCAAGAGATGTTTTATAGGGCTTTAGCTTTTAAATAATTTCTCTTTGTCTTGTCCAAGACATATGAGTTTGTATTTCGTGGCCTTGTTCATATTGTGAATCATAAATAAAACGCGTTGTTTTGTTTCCACACTGTGTTTATTTTCATTTTTACCCTTTTCCGAAATGATAATCCTAAAAACACAATAAAAAAATCAATAAAAAAGTCATAATAAAATTTTTAATCTGCATACACTTTCAAAAAAACTTTTTAATCAAACATAAATCAAAAATGCAGATTAAGATGGACAAAACCATTGAAAGCAATAACTCTACGCTTTTTCTCAACTTTGAAATCCTCGTGAATTCGGAGGAGGAAGTCGAAGAGGAGGAAGTCGAAGAAGAGATCCCAGATGAAATTTCTCGACTACTTAAGCACGAGGAAAGGATCATTCAGCCTCACAAAGAACCTCTAGAAGCAATTAACTTGGGTTCTGAGGAAGATACAAAAGAAGTCAATATTGGAGCTTCACTCAACAGCAGTGTCAAAAGCAAACTGATAAATCTTCTCAAAGAATACGTTGATGTGTTTGCTTGGTCCTACCAGGACATGCCGGGTTTGGATACCAGCATCGTGGAACATCATTTTCCGTTAAGACCGTAATGTCCGCGCTTAAACCGAGAAGAGTTCATCCTGAAATGGCTGAGAAAATCAAAAAGGAAGTTCAAAAGCAGCTCGATGTTGGTTTCCTTGTCACTTCTGAGTATCCTCAATGGCTAGCCAACATAGTACCTGTCTCCAAGAAGGACGGAAAGGTCAGAATGTGTGTTGACTACCGGGATCTGAACAAAGCTAGTCCAAAAGACGATTTCCCACTTCCGCATATCGACATGCTAGTGGATAGCACTGCCAAATTCAATGTCTTTTCCTTCATGGATGGTTTCTCTGGTTACAATCAGATCAGAATGGCTCCCGAAGACATGGAGAAGACATCTTTCATCACGCCATGGGGCACTTTTTGCTACAAGGTAATGCCATTTGGATTAAAGAATGCAGGCGCAACTTACCAGAGGGCAATGACTACTCTCTTTCATGATATGATGCACAAAGAGATCGAGGTCTACGTGGACGACATGATAGCAAAGTCTGACACTGAAGAGGAACATATAGACTATCTCTTAAAGTTTTTTCAACGACTAAGGAAGTTTCAGCTCCGCCTGAATCCTAACAAATGCACCTTTGGGGTAAGGTCAGGAAAACTCCTAGGTTTCATTGTCAGTCAAAGAGGTATTGAAGTTGACCCTGACAAAGTCAAGGCTATTCAGGAAATGCCTACACCACATATGGAAAAGCAAGTAAGAGGATTTCTCGGACGGTTGAATTACATCTCCAGATTTATCTCTCGATGATCACACGTGGGCGATATTCAAACTTCTCCGCAAAGATCAGAAGATTGTGTGGATAGAAGATTGCCAAAGAGCATTCGACAGTATCAAAGAATACCTGTCAGAACCACCAATACTGATCCCTCCAGTCGAAGGAAGACCATTAATCTTGTACCACCGCACTAGAAGAGTCCATGGGTGCGTTTGGACAACAGATGATACCGTAAGAAGGAGCATGCCATCTACTACCTGAGTAAGAAATTCACAGACTATGAAACTCGTTACTCCATGCTCGAGAAAACATGCTGCGCTTTGGTATGGACTTCAAAACGTCTTCACCAGTACATGATCAATCACACGACTTGGTTAATCTCCAAAATGGATCCGATCAAGTACGTATTTGAGAAGCCTGCCTTAACCGGGAGAATCGCTCGATGGCAAATGCTACTATCTGAATATGACATCCAATACCGCGCCCAGAAAGCGGTTAAAGGAAGCATTCTCGCTGATCACTTGGCTTATCAGCCACTCAACGAATACCAATCTCTCAAGTTCGACTTCCCAGATGAGGATGTTATGTACTTAAAGATGAAAGATTGTGACGAACCACTACACGAAGAAGGACCGATCCGTAATCCGATGGGGCCTAGTCTTGATGGAGCCGTAAATGTTTTGGCAATGGAATTGGGCCATCATCACTCCCGAGGGTTCTCATATCCCGTTTTCCACCAAATTGCTATTTGATTGCACCAACAACATAGCGTATGAAGCATGCATCATGGGTATCAAGAAGCCATCGACTTGAGGATCAAGATCCTTATATATATGGAGATTCACCTTGATCAACCAAATCAAAGACAAGTATGAAACTCATCATCTTGGTTTGATTCCATACAGGATTATGCGAGGCGATTGTTGACTTTCTTCAACAAAGTTGAACCGCATCATATCCCTCGAGATCAAAATCGAATGGCGCGCCTTGGCTACTCTATCTTCCATGTTCAAAGTCAATGATTGGAATGATATGCCTAGAATTCGCATCGACGCCTTGAAAGACTATGTGTTTACAATGTATAGCTTGACGATAAACCGTGGTTTCACGACATCAAACGCTTCCTTCAAACGCGAGAGTACCCACTTGGGGCATCGTACAAAGATAAGAAAACTCGAGGAGGCTTTCTAGGAATTTTTCCCGAACGGAGATGTGCTATACAAAAGAAACTTTGATATGGTTCTCGCCGGATCGGCCGACAGACAAGAAGCATACAATCATCCATGAAGTACATGAAGGGTCCTTTGGAACCCATTCAAACGGGCTTGCAATGTCTAGAAAAATCTTGAGAGCAGGATACTATTGGATAACGATGGAATCTGATTGCTGCAAACACGTCAAAAGATGTCACAAGTGCCAGATCTACGCAGATAAGATCCATGTGCCCGACTCTACTCAACGCTCTCTCCTCTCCGTGGCCTTTCTCCATGTGGGCATTGACATGATTGGAATGATTGAACCAAAAGCGTCCAACGGACATCGCTTCATTCTAGTGGCTATTGATTACTTCACCAAATAGGTCGAAGCAGCATCCTACGCCAACAAGTGGTTGTGAGGTTCATCAAGAACAACCTCATTTGCCGATATGGAGTTCCGAGCAAGATCATTACAGACAATGGATCTAACTTGAACAACAAAATGATGAAAGAACTGTGTGAGGAATTCAAGATCGAGCATCATAACTCGTCTCCTTACCGGCCAAAGATGAACGACGCTGAAGTCGCCAACAAGAACATCAAAAAGATCGTCCAGAAAATGGTCATCACTTACAAAGACTGGCACGAAATGCTGCCATTTGCTCTGCATGGGTATCGTACCTCAGTACGCACTTCAACAGGGGCAACTCCTTTTTCTCTAGTATACGGCATGGAAGCAGTGCTCCCCGTAGAAGTTGAGATCCCATCAATGAGAGTTCTCATGGAAACTAAGCTATCTGAGGCCGAATGGTGTCAAAGCAGATACGACCAACTGAACTTAATTGAAGAAAAGCGCCTGACCGCTCTGTGTCATGGACAACTCTATCAAAGAAGAATGAAGAAAGCTTTCGACAAAAAGGTCCGACCTCGTGAATTCCGAGAAGGCGACCTCGTGCTTAAAAAGATTCTGTCTTTTCAAACAGATTCTAGGGGCAAATGGACTCCTAAATACGAAGGCCCATATATCGTCAAGAGAAGCTTCTCTGGCGGTGCTATGACTCTCACAACCATGGATGATGAACTCCCGTGATCCGTGAATGCCGACGTAATAAAAATACTTTGTCTAAAAACAAAAGAACAACTCGGTAAGTCGAAACCGAAAAGGCGGCTTAGGCAAAATGAGCGCCTCGGTGGATTGAAAACCGAAAGGCGATCCGTGCAAAATTAGAGACAATAAATGAAATTATCCCGATAGATCGAAAACCCGAAAAGGCGATCTAGGCAAAACAAGGATACAAAATGACAAAGTAATCGCAGTTAGTCAGATTTTGTCCACATGAAGAATCTTCCATCGACGGATCTTCAATCAACTTTTCTAAAGCAACAAGCACGCTTGGAATTCAAAGTTGTTAGGATAGTAGCGTTATTTGCTTTCAATGTAGCATTTTCCCAATAAATTATCATTTCCAACTTTTGTAAATAGTCCATGGAATCACGCCTTTGGATTACCATTCTATCAATAAATTTGAGCCTTGTGCTTTTATTTGCAATTCCACTTTATTCGCTTTGCAAAATAACGCTTTTATTGTGAAAATCACTTTTGAAACTAAAATGTTTTAAATGAATTTCTACTTCAAAAATTTTTGAAATAAAAGCAAAATTTTCCTTTGAACTATGGACGAAATAACTTCAGTTCTCCATGAGTGCTTTGATCTTGAAGGATAAAGACAATCACATAGCCATCTCCTCACCGAAATCATCAAATGACGTATTCTTATCCAAAAGGAATCAAACCAAGTTGCCAATGAAATGCCTTTCTCGAAAGTTTAAAACATGCAACTCAAATTCTTCATTAGTGAACATCTGCACCATTTGTTGCAATTTTCACCCAGTATTTGTTCGAACTGTGACGCGGTCCTTTTCCCAAATACCTCTTTAGTGTCTTTGTCAAAGTATTGTTAGCATGCATATAACATTCATGACATTCATACATAATAGCATCATTCATTGCATTTTTTGCATCTCTCAAAATGTTTACTTCCAAATCACTGGTATAAATCATACTTACTCATATGAGTACAAGTCTGTCCCCAGTAGAATATCTCCAAACAGAAAAGATACATTTTTCTTTTTTCCCCAACGGAGTATTCCCAAACAGAAAGGATACGTCTTCCTTTTTCCCCGGCAAAGTCCCCAAGCAGAGAAATACATTTTCTTCTTTCTATCACAGTCCCCAGCTGAGATTATCCCTCATTGGGAACAATGTCTTGATTAACTTCTTTCTTTCCAGCTCATTCCTGGATAGAACACTGTCTGTTATTCACAAAGTCGACAAAGAACCTCATTCCTTCAAAGATTTACCTTGTTATAGTTATCACTTGATAATTGGTAACATCTTCTAATTCATTACCATAAACTATCACAGAGTGATAATTGGTAATATCATTTCCACTTACCTTAAACATTGTCACAAGGTCGATGAAGGTAATCTTTGTTTCCCAAAACGAAACAAATGTTCACATATTCGTGAATCATTCTTTCCCAAGCAGGACATATTCACAAATTTCCCTTCACTGTGTCATTTCTTTGATATCCTTTAGGGTAAAACTTTTGCGATCATTTTGCATCATCCACATTTTTGGTATCTTAGGTCCAAATTTTATGATTCGATATTTAAGTCTCTTTACACCTATCAAAACGAAGATATTCATCTTCATCTCTCAAGTTAAAGAAACTTAAATAGGGGCATCTGTCATACCCCAAATTTTGACCTAATATACCACCTTACATTTGCATCATTGCACAACTAACTGTTCAAACAGCATTAATCGGGTGTAGCATTCACAGGTCAAAATTAGGGTTTCATCAGATTTTCATCTGATTCAAGAGCCAACCAATTAGGGTTTGAGTTTTTCTCACCTCATTTGATCTATCTTGATCAAATCATCAGCCTTCAATCCTCAGATATCCATTTTCCTCACTGATCAATCAAGGATCGACCAATTTGGGTTTTGGTCGAGCATAGGCATTCTCTGATTTTTTGAGCAAGAAATGACTTTTTTGGATAGAGATTGGTCATTATATCTTAGATACAACATCTTGACCTAATTTTTGGATTCAAAACATCACAGAGGTTCACAGACTTCATCAGTTAATTTCAGAAACGTCTGATGAAATTTCATCTGCACAGAAAAGTCAAACTTTGACTTTTGGTCAAATTTTTCAAAACAAAACTTTTTCCATCATCAAAATACTTCACATGATCCATCATGATCATAAAAAATCAAAGAATTTGGAAAAGTCAACAAAAAGTCAAAAGTTTTCATACTTAGAAATTTTTCTAAGTGTTGAAATTTCTTATTTTTTTCAAACTTCAAGCCATTTTTTCACCTAGTTCCAATTTGAATTTAAAAAAACTCAAAACATGAAAGTTGTAGCTTGTGGAAAAATCTTTCCAAAATATCCAAGAACTCTCAAATCCATGGAGTCTAGATACATAATACATAAATAAATAAACAAATGAACAAGTTAAAACACCGTATAAGTAATTTTTTTAAAACACTTTTCTGTAATTTTTTATTTCAAACACCGTAGAATGTTTTATTTCAAACACTTTGTGTAATTTTTTTAAATATCCACAATATTGTTTAAATGTGAAAATGAATTAAAAAAGTAGAAACAAAACACACCATATAAGTAATTAAATTTGAAGGTGTTCATAATCAAAATTTAAAAATATGGATGTAATTTAAATACATTAATAAAATAATAAAATGTTATAAACTCTAAAAATTAATTACTACAGAGAATCAACACATAATACATAAATACATGAAATTGTTAAAAATTAAAAACACACTGTGTCTTTAACATATATAATATATATTTTACGATTGACAATGTATAATTCAAAAGTCATATTCAAAACATGAAAATAAAGATAAAATACATATTTTATGTAACATAAAACGATGGTATCCTGCTTGTAGTTGTTAGAAATTAAAATAAAAAAAACATGATTCTAATAGTAATATTCCAATAGTCATATTTTCTGTAAGATATATTGATAGTATCTTACAAGTAATCTACATTTGAGTCTTTGGAAAAGTCCCTCTTGAAATTAGTGGATAAACAAACATAAATGAAATTTTGTAAAAAGTGGCAACACACCAAGGTGATGCAAACCTATAAAGTATTTTTTGACAAGCGACATCAATTGTCGTTGCAAAGATTTTTGCAACGCACTTATACCAACAATATACAATGACATATTTTCCCTTGCAAAAAACACCTTTTGCCGCAATTTTGTGTTTTTCTCAATAATTTTTAGCGCTGCAAAAACTCGTTTTTATTGTAGAATGTACTACTTAATAAAATTGATGATTTTTCAGTAGTTTGGTCAAGTTTATTGATAATCCATTTACAACAATCAATCTGGTAATAATAAATCTTTTAAAAGATTTTAACTTGTTTGATTTTTATCATTCTATATAAAATAAATTAAGTTATACAGTTATTTATATAAATTTATCGTTAAATTGATTATATTCACTTTGACGCAGTTTAGGTTTATGTTAAAACTCAAACCTAATAACAATTCAAATAATTTATATAATATGACTAGCTAACAAAGAGATTTTGCAATCTTAATATGATTGTCTTTTTCACTGATTATTTTATTATTCTTAATTGTATTTTGAGAATTTCATATATTTATGTGGAGTAAATTAAACTTGAAAAGATATGTATTATTTTTATTTGTATTCTGGAATTTCTATATTCATGTGGACTAAAATAAGCTAAATTTTGTTAGAATGTGTACATAATTCATGATTCAATAATAATCGAATAGGGGTAATCGAAATAGCTTAGCTATTTCGATCATTATCTTGGATGCTAGAAGTCTAAATGTAGTGGACTTTAGATATTGGGCCTTAGTTTAGTTTACACTATTGGGCCAGAAATGTGTCTATAAGGAGCATTTTTGTAAGCAAAATAATGCTTTTTCGATCAATTTCACAATATACAATATCAATTTTACTTCTCTCTTTTCTCTAAACTTCTTCTTCTTCATCACAAATATACTTTCTTTCATCCTCTGCTCCAACAAATTGGTATCAAGGAGCTCGGTTGCGATTCAAGGAGAATCAAATGGCAAACGGAACAACAACGTCGACACGTATTCCAGAAACCTACCAGTTTTCAAAGGAGAAAACACCGATGGTTGCACAAATGAAAGTCATTTTCAGTTTCAAGATGTTGTTGAAATCTTGAATGATGGTGTATCGAGTGGAAGCAAATGCGACGGAAGCCCGTAAAGTCACAAGACAAAGATCGAGGAAGAAGAAGAAGCATGTTTGATTCATCGATTGTGTAGATTCGATGTTTTTGAGAAGATAATCGAAGAAGAATCAAGAAAGAAGCATGGGACAAGTTAAAGAACTTGTATGGCGGAGGAGAAAAATTGAAGAAGGTGAAGTTGCGACGAGAAAGCAATACTGAATTGATGCACATGAAGGATGATGAATCAATTTGATACTTCTCAAAGATTGTGACATTGACGAACCAAATGAAAGCATGTGGCGAAACCATCACGCACTGCGAAAATAGAAAAGGTATTGAGATCTTTAACAAAGAAATTTTGATTATATTGTTGTGACAATTGAAGAAGCAAAGACTCTTTCGAGATGAAGTTAGAAGAACTTCAAGCTTGTTAGAGGCTCATGAGATGAGATTGAAGCAAAGAGACTGAAGAGAGAAGGTAGTGAACAAGCATTGCAATCAAGATTCAAAAGAAAGTTTAAAAATCGTTTAAAGCATCTGAGATGATGAGAAGTCACAAGAATGTTGATTCGAGAAAAGGTGTGAGCAACAAGTATTCTAAGAAAGTTGACAAGAAAGATAAGCAATGCTACAATTGTCAAGTTTTGGTCACTCGCTCGAGACCGTCGAGGAGGAAAGTAGAAAGAGCGAAAGAAAGTGATGAAGCTCAATATGCACGCAGAGATATGATTCGATGATGTCGATGATGGTTAATTCTCAATCGAATTCAGAAAACCAACATGTGTATCTGGACTCAGGATGTAGCAATCATATGATCGGCAACAAAAATTGGTTCACCAAATTAGATGAGTCAAGAAAAGGGTGATAAAGTTTGCGATGGAAGACACATCGATTTTCTTTGGCAAAGGAGATATTCGATTGCGAAAGGATGGTGGAAAAGCTACTATCATGAGGTATTGTATGTACCTCTATGACAAGTAACTTGATAAGTGTAGGTCAATTACTTGCAAAAGGATTCAGATGAAACTTGAAAGGAATGAGATGAAAGTTTATAGGGCTGATGGAGGTTAATCATGAAAGCACCTTTGCGTAAAAACAAGACGCTCAAAGTAGAACTCAACACATCGATCACAAATGTCTTGCTTCGATGACAGAAGAAGACAAGAATTGGCTATGGCACCAGGTATGGACATCTAAACTTTAAGTTTATGCATGCTCAATCGAAGAAGATGGTGGTTGGTTTGCCTTATGTGAAGGAACCAAAGCAAGTATGTGAGGAATGTCAGTAAAGCTGCGTGCAAGGAAGGCATTCAAACATGACTTGCCCATGAAATCCAACGCAAGTTGGAGCTAGTTCACTCGATGTGTGTGACCATTTGAAGTAAAATCAAATGGAGGCAACAGTGTATTTTCAAGTTCATTGATGAATTCACTGATATATATGGATTTACATCATTGAAAAGAAAAGTGAAGTATTCACACAGCCAAAGTTCAAATTGCACGAAAAGCAAAGTGGTCGCAAATTGAAGAAGCGAGAACCTGACGGTGGTGGTGAATACATCCTGAATTTGCCAAATTTTGTATTGGGGAAGGTATAGAGCATGAAGTTATTGCACCCTATACACCTCAACACAATGGCATAGCCGAGGAAAAAGTATATACCAACATGACAAAGTATGTTGAAAGCTAAAGAAATGCCTAAAAGATTTTGGCAAGCAGCTGACAAGTAAAGATACATTCGAAAAGTGTCCAACAAAGAGGATAGTTGGAAAAACACCTCATGAGGCTTGGACTCGATCGAAGCCAAGTGTAAGTCACTTCAGAGTTTTGGATCGTGTTTTCTGCATACCGAACAATTGAGAAGAAAACGGATGATCAGTGAAGCTATGGTTCTTATAGGTTATCATTCGACTGGTGCGTACAAGCTGTATTCACCAATCGAAGATAAACTAATAATCAGTAGAGATGTTCGAATCGACGAAAGCAAAGGTTGGGATTGGAGTCGAAGTTCAACACAGGAATCAGACACTATTATAACTGTGTTCGAAGAAGATCCACAAGATGAGTCCTCGAATAGTCGAAGTGAACAAGGTAACACTTCAACTAGTCGAAATGAAGAACCACCTGAGCAAAGTGAAAGAAGGTCGACAAGAACAAGAACTGAATCAACTAGGCTAGCTGGGTATGAAAGATTCTCAGATCAAGTGATTGATGATGATGGTGATCTAGTTGAAGAAGCCATGATGATGGCTGAAGCAGAACCAATCGATTTGAATGAAGCAATGGGTAATTCGAATTGGTGCAAAGCCATGAAAGAAGAACTCAGAGCCATTGAAAAGAACAAGACTTGGGAGCTTGTCGAAAGAACGAATAAGAAGCCAATTGATGTAAAGTGGATATACAAAGTGAAAAGAAGGCCAAATGGAGAAATTGCTAAGTACAAAGCAAGACTGGTGGCTAGAGGCTTTCTACAAAAGCCAGGAATAGACTTCGATGAAGTATACGCACCAGTTTCTAGGCTGGAAACAATTCAAATAGTTGTTTCGACAGCAGCATACAGGGGATGGAAAATGCATCAACTGGATGTAAAGTCAGCATTCATGAATGGACCATTAGAGGAAGAAGTCTATGTCACTCAACCACCAGGATTCAACGTCAAAGGACAGGATTCGAAGGTATATAGATTACAGAAGGGTCTCTATGGTTTGAAGCAAGCTCCTCGAGCTTGGAATAAAAGAATAGATAGTTTTCTGATCGAAGCAGGTTTCACAAAGTGTGTTTCTGAACATGGAGTGTATGTAAAAGATATCGATGGTGTTAGTAGAATCATTTTATGCCTCTATGTAGATGACTTACTGATTACTGGAGATGAAGAAGCTGAGATAGCAAAAGTCAAGTCAAAGCTAATGCAAGAATTCGAAATGTCAGATCTAGGAAATCTCTCATATTTTCTAGGAATGGAATTCAAAAATACTGAAGAAGGAGTACTCTTGCATCAAACCAAGTATGCTCAAGACATTCTGAAAAGATTCAACATGAGCAACTGTAAAGAAGTTGCCACTCCACTAGAGACAGGAGCAAAGCTGAAGAAAGAATTGAATGATAAGTTTGTAAATTCGACATTGTACAAACATATCATTGGATCCTTGAGGTATCTTTGCAATACAAGGCCTGATATTTGCCAAAGTGTGGGGTTGTTGAGCAGATTTATGGAGAAACCTCAAGAGTGTCATCTCAATGCAGTGAAGAGGGTGTTAAGATACGTAAAGGGAACCATCGACCATGGGGTGTTACTGCCAAAGAAGTCGAAGAGCAACACAAGCATTGAAGTTCATGGATATACTGATTCAGACTTCAGTGGAGATCAAGATGAAAAGAAAAGCACTGCAGGCTACATCTTCATGATGGAAGGTGCTCCAATCTCCTGGAGCTCGAAGAAACAAAACATTGTGGCTTTGTCATCATGTGAAGCAGAATATGTAGCTGCATCATATGCAGCATGTCAAGCAGCATGGATCGAAATGTTACTTGAAGAACTCAAGATAATGAAGCCAAAGAATATAAAGTTATTTGTTGACAACAAATCAGCAATTAACTTGGCTAATCATCCAGTGTGTCATGGTCGAAGCAAACACATTGAAAGAAGGTATCATTTTCTGAGAGATCAAGTAAACAAAGGGAAGATCGAAATAAAGTACTGCAAGACTGAAGTTCAACTAGCTGACATATTCACTAAACCTCTGAAGAAAGTCAGATTCGAAGAGCTGAAAGGGAGCATCGGGATGAGAAGTCTCGAGAACATGAATTAAGGGGGTGTGTTAGAATGTGTACATAATTCATGATTCAATAATAATCGAATAAGGGGTAATCGAAATAGCTTAGCTATTTCGATCTGTTATCTTGGATGCTAGAAGTCGAAATGTAGTGGACTTTAGATATTGGGCCTTAGTTTAGTTTACACTATTGGGCCTAGAAAATGTGTCTATATAGGAGCATTTCTTGTAAGCAAAATAATGCTTTTTCGATCAATTTCACAATATACAATATCAATTTTACTTTTTCCTCTAAACTTCTTCTTCTTCATCACAAATATACTTTCTTTCATCCTCTGCTCCAACAATTTTGAAATTTATTTTATATGTTCCTTTCCTTGAACATATAAGATTTATTTTATTTCATTCAAAACATATTATGTTGGATTGTTTCACCATCATTTAAGATTATTTATGTTTTAATAATAAAATTGTTCCTTTCCTAATTACATTAAAATTTAGTTATATTTTTTGTAACGATTATTGTCATTTAGTTTTATTAAACAAAGATTTAGTAATTATTGTTGTAAAACACCTTTGCAATTTTGTGTTTTTTCTTACATTTTGGTATCAAAAACTGCTTTTGTTGTAGAATATACTACTTAATTAAATTGATGATTTTTCATAGTTTAGTCTACTTTATTGATAATACATTTACAACAATCAATCTTGTAATAATAAATCTTTTAAAAGATTTTAACTTGTTTAATTGTTATCATTCTATATAAAATAAGTTGTTGTTATACAATTATTTATATAAATTTATCGTTAAATTGATTATATTCACTTTGACATGCTTTTAGGTTTATGTTAAAACTCAAACCTAATGACAATTCAAATAATTTATATAATATGACTAGCTAACAAAGAGATATTTCAATCTTAATAGGATTGTCTTTTCACTGATAATTTTATTATTCTTAATTGTATTTTGAGAATTTCATATATTTATGTGGACTAAATTAAGCTTTAGAAGGTATAAGTTAATATATTTATTATTCTTAATGGTATAAGTTAATACTTATTCCTTTGGTGTATTTAGATTTGAATTTAAGGTTTGTTTGTTTATAAAAGTATGGTATCTTCTATAGATATATCATTATCTCTATTACATGAAAATTATTGTAAGCTTCTATCTTTCGTATGATATTTTTTGTTAATGCCTATCTCTTCACTATTCATTAAGATATATTTTTTAACATTCTAATATAGAAGTATAATATAATTTTAGTCTAAAAAGTTTGTAAAATTTCCATCCTGAAACTCAAATTCATCAAACGTGTAAGTATGTATATGTTACACTTATATGGATAAGAAAATTATCAATGTTGATGCTACTTTAATAAAAACCTCTAACCCACCGCTTAAAATAGTTGTTATTCAAATAATTTATGTGATTTTTTTAGTATCTACAATATTTTTATGTGTTAAAATTAAAAATGAAATTAAAAAATAAATTAAAAAAATTATACAAATAATTAAATTTGAAGGTGTTCTTGATCAATATTTTAAAACATGGATAGAATTTGTATTTTTTATAATATAATAGAATCTTATTTTTATTAAAAATTAATTATTGTAGAGAATCGATACATAATACATAAATAAATAAACAAATGAACAAGTTAAAACACCGTATAAGTAATTTTTTTAAAACACTTTTCTGTAATTTTTTATTTCAAACACCGTATAATGTTTTATTTCAAACACTTTTGTGTAATTTTTTTTAAATACCCACAATATTGTTTAAATGTGAAAAATGAATTAAAAAAGTAGAAACAAAAACACACCATATAAGTAATTAAATTTGAAGGTGTTCATAATCAAAATTTAAAATATGGATGTAATTTAAATACATTAATAAAATAATAAAATGTTATAAACTCTAAAAATTAATTACTATAGAGAATCAACACAATACATAAATACATGAAATTGTTAAAAATTAAAAACACACTGTGTTTAACATATATAATATATATTTTACGATTACAATGTAATTCAAAAGTCATATTCAAAACATGAAAATAAAGATAAAATACATATTTTATGTAACATAAAACGATGGTATCCTGCTTGTAGTTGTTAGAAATTAAAAAAAAAAACAACATGATTCTAATAGTAATATTCCAATAGTCATATTTTCTGTAAGATATATTGATAGTATCTTACAAGTAATCTACATTTGAGTCTTTGGAAAAGTCCCTCTTGAAATTAGTGGATAAGCAAACTATAAATGAAATTTTGTAAAAAGTGGCAACACACCAAGGTGATGCAAACCTATAAAATATTTTTTGTTTTAGCTGATGTCATCTAAAACAGGTGGTGTAACGAAAGATCCTCAAGGTTATTTATTTGAACATAACTTGTTTTTTCTGGAGTTCATCTAAATAAAATTTGGTGTCCACTATGCTGTCAATTGAATTTTTGGGTATGAGTGCAAATGTTGGATAGACACAATGTGTACAACATAGTTATTATATTGCTATTAATGGTATTTGTAGACTTATTATTACTTTAACACTTCTTGTTTGTAGTCACTTCCTAAAACTCCTCCTATATATGAAAATCATTTTAACTTTCTCTCAATCACTAAAATTAGTGTTTAACTTCAATAGAAAATTTAAAGGACGTTGAATTACAATTCAATTAAATAAAATAAACTCTATCCTTTAATATATGAGTGGCGCCACAGAGCATTCAAGCAACACAAAAGGACTCAAACATAAAATGATACCCTCAAATTTTGACCTAATATACCACCTTACATTTGCATCATTGC